>CAWUFW010007750.1:600000-969794 GCA_963921515.1 Calotriton arnoldi | reverse complement strand
TCAAGATTGATACCATCCTGGCTTGGGAGCATCCCAAGACCCAGACAGAGGTGAGAGCCTTTTTAGGACTCACAGGATACTACAGGAGGTTTGTCAAGGGGTAAGGCAGCATTGTTGCACCCTTGACAGAGCTGACTTCCAGGAAGCAGCCCAAGAAAGTGAACTGGACTGACACCTGTCAGAAAGCTTTTGATGCCCTGAAGACTGCCATGTGCACGGTGCCCGTGCTTCAGGCGCCCAACTTCTCAAAGGAATTCATTGTGCAGACAGACACTTCAGAGCATGGTGTGGAGGCTGTACTTTCACAGATGAATGAGGAAGGCCTAGACCAACCTGTAGCCTTCATTAGTAGGAGGTTACTTCCACGGGAACAAAGGTGGAGTGCAATTGAGCGTGAGGCATTTGCTGTGGTCTGGGCACTGAAGAAGTTGAGACCATACTTGTTTGGGACTCACTTCCGGGTTCAGACCGATCACAGGCCCCTCAGATGGCTGATGCAGATGAGGGGTGAGAATCCAAAGCTGTTGAGGTGGTCTATTTCCCTACAGGGGATGGACTTCACGGTGGAACACCGCCCTGGTACAGAACACGCCAACGCTGATGGTCTGTCCAGATTTTTCTGCCTTAGTGAAGAGAACTCCCAAGAGGTAGGGTAGTTCTCCCCACATTTCAGCTGGAGGGGACACGTGTTAGACCTGGCACCATTGGCGTGGGTCTCCCTTCCATTTTTTCGCAGTTGCCTCCTATGTTTTTGCTATGTTTTGCTGGTCTAGATGCTTTGGTGCACTTTGCCACTGTTGTTCAGTGCCAAAGTGCAAGTGCTCCCTATTGTAAATTGTTGTAATGGATTAGTGACTCCATGATTGGCTCATTTGATTTACTTGTCAGACCCTAGTACAGTGCACCATGAGTGCCCAGGGCCTGTAAATCAAATGCTGCTGGTGGGCTTGCAGCACTGATTGTGCCACCCACAGAAGCAGCTTGTAAAATATGACTCAGGCCTGCCATTGCAGAGCCTGTGTGCAGTCTGGAACTGCCATGTCGACTTGGCAAGTGTCCCTAAACCTGCCCTTTTCTGCATGTTAGTCACCCCTAAGGTAGGCCCAAAGTAATCCTGTGGGCAGGGTGCATTGTATGTGAAAGGTAGGACATGCCCTGGTGTGTGTGGCATGTCCTGATAGTGAAATACTGCCAATTTCGTTTTTCACTATTGCAAGGCTATCTGTTCCAATAGGCCAGAATGGGCAGTTTGATTATAACATCTTATAAGCATAACTGACCCTAGGAACAAGATAGAAAAATAGTTTAGTATGCCTGAACTCAGAATGTTAAAATGCATCTTTTAGTGTGGGTGATTTTTACATTCTGTGTTTGAAAATACCACTTTTAGAAAGCAGGTATTTTCTTGCCTAGCCATCCAGTATGCCTCTGCTAGGTTTGTGTATTACATGTCTGGTTTGTGAGTGACAGGGGGCTGGAGAGGGCTTTGGCTCCAGCAGTTTGATGAGTCAGGGCTGGGCTGAATAGGACCTGGGTTGAATAGAGAGTAGGGGGAGGAGATTTCCTTTCACTTGCCTGAGCCTATATAGAATAGAGAGTAGGGGAAGGAGATTTCATTTCACTTGACTCAGCCTACATAGAATAGAGAGTAGGGGGAGGAAATTTCTTTTCAGCTACCTGGGCCAGGTCTGCTTTCAACAATGCTGTCTCCACCTCCTGCCAGGAAGCTGCACCAGGGAGGACAGAACTGGTTTGGGCTGGGTACAGACACTCTCTGCCTTCAGAGAACAAAGGATTTTGGAGTATAAATATTGGGGCCCAGACCCCAGAACTTTAGATCACTTCTGGGAATCAAGACGAATCTTTGCCAAGGAGAGAAACCAAGGAAGTTGAAGGAGGAGACTGCCCCTGCGCTGGTGACTGTTTGGGATTGGCCTGCAGTGGTTACTTATTGCCAAGGAAAGGAGAAAAGGAACTTTGTGTGTACTTTAATCATCTTGAGGAAGATCTCCAAGGGCTTGAAGCTGAGCTTGCCTCCTGTTCTGAAGTCTCAGGGACACAAAGACTTCACCCCCAGCTCCCCCTGAATTTCCTTGCTGGGAATTCTACCTGAAGAGAGGTGCCTGCTGTTGTTTTGGGCCCTCTAGAGACTGCGTGTCGCAGGGAGCTGGAAGCGCGACGCAACGAGGAACAAGCGTGTCACCTCCGCAGCTGTTGCCGTCGCATCGCCGAAGAAGCGTGCTGCCGCCGCAGCTGTTTGCCGTTGCATCACCGAAGAAGGGCGTTGCAGCACCGGAGAAGCGTGCCGCCGCCGCAGAGGTTGCCGTCACATCACCGGAGAAGCGCGTCGCAGGGCCTGTCGCGGCTCAAGAAACCACCGATTTCACCGCACGGCCGTTGGGTGTGTCGCATCGCAACAAAGACGCCATTTTGTCGCATCGCACCGGATCGTCGCATCGCATCGAGGCGCCATCTTGTTGCATCATAACCGGGACGCAGTAAGAAACAGACGCTTCGCTCCTCTCCGGTATGGAACAGACGCATCGCCTCCCCTGCGCTGCAGTAAGGAACAGGTGCGCCTCCTCCCCCGAGGCAAGGAACTGACACATCGCCTTCCCTGCGACCCTTTTTGTTTATATTGCGTTACGCATCCAAGGTACTTTGAGAGTAAAGTGTCGCATTTACCATCTACATTGAACTAAGCTATTTCTACCATTTGAAAGTCATATTTTTTTTACTGTATTGTGGATTTTTGTCGTTTGGTCTTGTGGTAAATCCAGATAAAGATTACTTATTTTTCTAAACTGGTGTGGTGTCCATTTGTAGTGTTTTCACTGTATTACTGTATGTGTTCACAAATGCTTTACACACTGCCTCTCAGATAAGCCTATCTGCTCGTGCCAAGCTACCAAGGGGGTGAGCAGGGGTTATTGTAGGAGTGTAGTCCCCTTACCCTGACTAGAAGCAAGGGCCTCTACTTGGTCAAAGGTACCTACCTCTGCCAACTAGAGACCCCCATTTCTAACAAGTTCCATATGTGCATGTGTGGATAGATAGTTAGAAGCTCAACCTTTCAAATGTTGCTGTATGTGAAACTAATTTATTTATGTATTTTTATAATTATTTTCTATTTTTTTAAATGTATTTAATTTGTATATTTTCATCAATAAATCAATAGCAAAGCACTTATAGATACAATTATATATATTTTAACCATAAGTAATATATACATTTGTTAAGCAGACCTAAAGAATATCTCTATATTTTTAAACCATAGGTAGTATATATATTTGTACAAAGAAAAGCACATACCTAAATACATGCACAATCACATTATAAATGTTACATACACAGGCATATGCTGTACATTTGTGTTTGAGTATGGTGGTTATGTAGGAAAGTGCCAACTCTTAAGTAGCCTTCTGAAGATAAGATATTTATCCCTGGATTCTATGTTTGGGGGTAATGAATTCCATAGTTTGGCTGCTTGAACAGAGATAGATGTACTGCCCATGGTTTTATTCTTGCATGGTGGGGTTTGGAGTGAGGTGCCAATCTGGAGCAGAGGTTCTTTTGTTGTATGTATTTGTTGATTTTATTCCTAATGAAAAGTGGTCCTGCTCCATGCATTGCTCTGTAGGTGATGCAAAGCAGCTTCAAGGTGGATCTTCTGGCAACCGGTAACCAATGTAGGGCCCTCAAGTCAGGAGAGATGTGGGCTTTGGCTTTACATGTAGGAGTAGTCTGGCAGCAGAGTTCTGAATTGGTTGTAGTTGATAAAGATGATCCGTGGTAAAGGCCATTGGTGTAATCAAGCTTAGACAGTGTAAGAGATAGTAGCCTCAACCTTGTGTGAAAATCTTAGGTGGGTGAAGATGCGTTACAGAGTTTTCATAGTAATGAAGCTTGATCTTGCTAATTTGATACTTGTCATTCATTGATAACTTGGAGTCCATGGTAATTCCAAAGTTTCTTACTTTCTTAGATTCTTTAGGAGGTGGTCCCAGATTATCAAGCCAGGCGGAGAGTGGGTCATAATTTTTCGAATCGCCACATGTGAGTATTTGGGGGCTGGTGGATGACGTTGGGGATTCTTTTACCCATTTCACCCATTGCTTGTTTGGCGATGAACTTCATCTGGTACTCATGAAGTAAAATCAAATTTTTTCCTTTGACTCCCTGAGCGTTGATCCAGTTATCTCTCACACTTTGATTGGGAGGGGTAACTATAGCTTAATTTACTTTATTTTATTTTCAGCAACTTTTAGACAATAGGTAGTGGATTATACTTTAGCTGACTCTCCCCTCAGAGACCATAGGCTCTTAGCCTATAACATTTGTAATCCTTATTTACTAAGAGACAACTAAAGGCCGATTCCCCAATGCTGATGTACACAAAAAATAAAGGGGTGATTATGAGCTGGACAAAGGTGGATAATGATTCTTTTTGACTGCACTGTTGAGCTCAGCACTCCCTGACTTCTTGATGTGTCCAGGTGAAAACCTTAATAGTGGGGGAGAGCTTGAGCTATTAAACGAATTCGATAGAATCTGTGACACAGCACACGTTATTCTCACACTCCCAAACACATCTAATAATGGGAAGCAAGTCAAATGTTTGATGCCAATAGTACTAAAGCTCGTAATCAGTTGCTGGCAAAGCTTAAAGAAGTCCCTATGATCTTAGAGCAGGTCCACAGTTGTAGGATTGTGAACAAAAAGGCCATTCCTCACTGTTAGTGAGGAAGCATATCATTCCCTAGTATGGGCTTTGACCTCAAAGATCGTAAAGCTTTCTGGAAGACGGTGAATAATAACTATCTCGAGAAAACCCAGGTATCAGGGCTTGACACAGTGATTCCACTGGAAGACTGGATCGCACATTTTACTTATCTCTATTCTGACCCCGCTTCAATGGAGGGCTCCACCTCTGCAGACTCTGTCATAATTCCAAAATGTGCATCCTCAGTCTCTTCTTCTCTCTCTCTTCCCCCTAGCTATACCATCCTTTGGAATGGAGATTGAATTGAGTGATGTGATAGCCGCAATAGGCACAATAGGCAGATGCCCTGTGGGGAAAGCTCCTGGGCCAGATGGGATACCGGCTGATCTTTTTAAGGAAAACATTCCTCTGTGGGCTCCTCTTTTGACTAACATCTTCAAGACGATTTTAACAAGGGGATCATCAAGGCCTGGTCCCATGGAACCTTTATCCCTCTCTTCAAAAAAGGCTCTAAGGGAAATCTGTAGTGCTATCGCCCAATATCACTGATTAACTCAACTGCAAAAATAATGGGAAGAATTTTGCTGGAGCATTTGCAAAATTGAGCAAGTGAACACACAATGTGATCTCTGAGCTCCAATTTTGTTTTCACCCTGGTTTAGGGACAGTTGAGCAGTGTCTCAACTTATATGTCGTGATTAGCAAATATACTATAGCAAAGGATGGTAAGCTGTTTTCTAGCATTCATGAATCTGAGCTCAGCTTTTGATTTCGTAAACAGAACCAAGTTGTGGAGCATCATGCTTGATCTTGGGGTAGAGCTGAATATTGTTACTTTTCTGAGAGAACTACATCTAGCGGTGGCTGCTAGTGTGAGGTATGGCCTGAGTGAGAGGCAACTGAATCTTTTAAACTTGCCCGAGGAGTACGCCAAGGTTGTGTTTTGGCCCCCCTTCTTTTTTTTGTATGTAAATGGTCTAGAAGAGCAACTATTGGACCTTAAGGTTGATTGTCTGTGAGTTGTCAATTGCAGTGTTCAGGCTTTGATTTGTGCTGATGATACAGTTTTAATATCTAGGCAGCAATTGGCTTACAGCCATTGCTGGATCGGTTTTGTACATTCATGGCCAGTCTGGATCTTGTGGTCAATCAGGCAAAAACTCATATAATGGTTTTTGGATCCTCAGGGTATACAATAACAAAGGTTGCACTGTCCCTATATTTTCCTATCTTGGATACCATTTGATGAGAAACTTACCTGGGGCCCACTAAAGACTATCAGGGCTGCCGCTCTTGCTAAAACAACAGAGGCAGTCTTTGGTTTTGCTTCCAGATCAGGAAATAAGCCCATTAGAGAGCTTACGACACTATTCAAAGCAAAATGTTGTACTAATGCCAGTTATGGTGCTGGCGTCTGGGGATTTAGTGACAAAATTGGCTAAGATAGGATCTGGAAAACAGCTTTATTAAAAGGTTAGGGTTAGGGTTTATCAGTGACACTATTAGGATGCCACCACTTCTCCTATGGTTTAAGATCAGGACAAAGAGTCAAACCTCTTTTAATTGGGCGGTTCTTACTGACTGCCTAAAGATGGACCATTGCTTCAAAATCCCCTGGATCCGGTACATTTGCAATGCCTGCATCAGCCTGAACTTGATTGATCTTTGTAAGACCACAGGAACAATTGAGGCTAGTTTATTTTTTGAGCACTCTGAAGACTTTGTTTTTAGCCAAATGCAAAGACGAGATTGTGGATAGAAGTCAACAAGTCCACTGTTCTGGCATATGATGAAATTTGTACTAGTAATGGCATTGAGCCATATCTAACCTGGGTCAGTAATTTGCATAATAGGTTTCTGCTGGTAAGGTTAAGATTGAATAATGTCAATTTTTTGTGGCAGGGTAGCGATTTTGCAAATTTATCACCATGTCCTTGTGATGGTCTGCTCTGCACAATGCACTTTGCATTTTATGTTTTCTATACATTTTATTTATCACTGAGAAAGTTGTATACTTTACCTCTCTTAAGACAGACAAACATCAGAAATGGTAGGGCCGCTTTCACATTTCTACAGTCATTGTCAACTTGAGGACCTGTTTTTTACCTGCAACTTATATTAAACATGCTATACGACAGAAGGCATTAATGATATTGTGACTGAAGAATCTTCTTTTATCCATTTATCTTTTATACTGTATTGTTTTAAGATGTATTATGCTATTGTTTTATGATTCTTTTATGGTAACATGTTGACCGAATTAAGATTATTGAACAAGTATTTCACTTTTGGAAACATTCAGTTTGAGATGACTCCATGTCATCCAATGAGCCACAGCTCTGAGGCAACTGAAGATTTTTGAGTTTCCAATGTCTCTGGGTCTTTACAGTTTAAGAAATATTTGTGTGTTATCTGTATAGTTACAGCATGTGAGCTGAAATGAATTGATCATTGCCGGTAATTACTTCATGTAACTGTTGAAAAGCTTGGTTGAGATAGTAGAGCCTTGAGGGACCCCTGCTTTTGTGAAATACGATTTGGATGAGAAAGGGGGAGTATGGATGACACTTGTTCTGTTTTGAAGTTAGGATGTGATCCAGTCTAGAGCCAGCTTTGTAGAGTCTTTGGATTAGAGTGTCACTGTCAACTATGCCGAAGGCAGGTGAGATGTCCAAGATAAGTAGTGCTGCAACACCATTCCGGTCTAATGTGTTTTTAAGTCATCCCAGATGGTGATGAGGGCAGATTCAGTGCCTTTTTTCTGGACACAATCCTGTTTGGAAGTCGAAAAGTATCTTCAATAAATTGTCACATCTTGGTGAATGTTGCTTTTTCTATCAGTTTGCCCAGGAAAGGTCCATTTGTAATCGGTCAATAGCTGTGGGGATCATGTGGGTCCAGGCTTGTATTCTTAAATAATGGCTGAATGTTTGCCTTTTTTAAGTCTTCTGGGAAGATACATGTGGTTAAAGAATTATTGATGATTCTTCTTGCTGGTGTGGCAGCAGAGGTAGTTAAAATAATGTTCTTGGAGATTTGTGGTGGACAGGGTCAGAAGGGCAGCTTGCTAGCCTGCTTGCTTGGACAAGATCCACAAATGCACTTTGTGATAGTTGTTTGAAGGAATGCAGAGGCTGGATTTGCTAACTCTAGGAGGGGATGGTTGGAAATGGGGTGGTGTTGGTGGTTTTCATTTGTTTTAAATAGGAGTCCAACATGTCTGCTTTGATTGTGTAAACATTTGCCAGTTTGTCAGAAAATTCTTGAGTAATGGGATGATTTCCTTCTATGCATTTCGGTTTATGAAATTCTGTGAGAATTTTATAAAATTCTTTATTTGCACAGTTAACATTTTGAATTCTGTCTGAATAGTACCTTTTTGTATAGCTTTTTGATTGTTGACTTGTATATTCTGTTAAGTTTGTGTAGGTGAAGTTTGTCTTGATTGCTATTTGTTTTGAGCCAGGTGCGTTGTGGTTTTGTAATTTGTTGTTTTATCTTTTTAGTTCTGCATTCCTCCAAGGCACTTGTTTTGGCTTCTTTTTCTTATATTAGTCAATAATCTCCTATCATACATGTTTTTCATGTTTAGCCATATTGGCTCACTGAAAAAAATTCTTTATTTTGTTATGTGTCATTTTCTCATGTTTTCCAGTCTGCTTTTCCTCTCATCTCTTTAATGTATTTTGAATCAAGAAGATGTACTTTAGCAGATCTTCCCTATGTGCACTGTGGTTGAACAGACATGACTTAGACATGATTTCTATGTCCAAACAAAGGTTCTGTAGCAGAATGTGAATTGGATTTGGACACGAGAAAACTTGCTTTCAAAATGTATTATTCAATTTGAATTCCATAAGCCTTTTTGTTGGATCACTAAGAAGTGCAAACTTGAGTTGGAGTGTAGGCCAAGCCGATTCCTAAAACTGGTGGCATATTAATGCTTGCCACCAGGATTAAGCTTCTCATGTTGAAATTGATCCCTGAAAGGTTTTAGAATTGGACAAATGAGCAGTGATTGTAGTCTGCTGGTAAAACACCTGTCAGAAGGAGGCAATCAAGGTTTTGGTAGCTATAAGGATTAGGGGACTTTGCATTCATTGATGTTGTGAACTTATGCATGGCCTACATGTGAAGAATATTCCTTCTTGGATGCTCTATTGGTGACTCCAGTAACAGTAATGTCAAAAACTAGGCGCATTGAAGCATACAATGTTTGTCGTCGGGTCAAAACAATGTTGTCAATCAGAGGTTCAGCTTTGCAGTCACAGTGCTGTGTCACCTTATAGAACCAATCCAATGAGCTAACAAGAATGATGCTTTGTTAAACGTTTTTTGATCAAGGGGTATTTCTAAGGTACTGATTTTGGGTTGAAATTGGTCTGTAATGATTCTAAAGAGTTCTTTAAGAGTGCACGTACCTGCAGAAATCATGAAATTCTATCAAAGCCAGCTAAAGTTGCCTGGTTGATGGATATGACAAAAACAAAGGAGGATCTCCTGGTGGCATTTTATAAGTTTTCAACAATTAGTCCTTCATTCACCATCTTGGCAGATAACCCATTCACATAAATAAAAAAAAGTGGAGAGGTTGAAGGAAGGTGAATGGAAATTTGTTTTCCAAGATTATGAAAGTCAGGGCAGGGGGCTGTGTTTTCTCTTATCTTGCCCCAATTATCTGAACCAGCTTCCATTATCTTTATGGATCCAATCCATCCTATTTTTTGCACTTCCACAAACAGTTTAAGGTGATGTTGTTCCCCTGTACCTGGACAGCTTTGGGGGATAACAGCATGGGCCGTTCAACTTCAATCAATAATCATGGAGGATTGAAAGGAACTGACTCGCCTTCATCACTCTGCTACATTGCTAAGAGAATGCTTGCTAAATCATATTTCTAACACAGTCTGGCCACAGCACCACCTGCCTCCATTATGTCAACCTCTCACATGTTAAAGGGCGGCATGACAAGGTCTTCTAGCCTCTTCTTTTGAAGATAGTGCAACGCCTGTAGCAATGACCATCTCCTGTGAACTGCACAGTGTTCACATTGATTCTGTCCAGACAGCTAAAACATTTGCAAAACTTCAAGACAGTTTGCACTTATTGATTCAATCCATGCATATTTTTTTTTCTTAGTGTATAAAAAAATAAACTGTGATACCTTTAAAGCAGAACAGACCTTTCCCCCCAAATCAACTATCTTGCTTTTTTTTCATTTGTTATCATAATGAAGACAAAAGGGGCACTTACAGATATGTGCCACCATATTATCATGCAAAGCTGCAGAATGCCTGAGGTGAATGTAATCTTTAACATACCCTCACTTCTATGTGCCGCCATGTTCACAGGAGGGGGTAGAATGCTGTGAACATCCCATGCATACATCTAGCTGAGCTCACATTACTGCCATGCGGCATGGTCCAATCATACACATGCAGATCACGTTTGAAAGGCTGAAACTGCTTTGAGTGCAAGTTCGGATGGAATTAAAACAGCCATCAGTGAGCATACATTAGTTGAACATGTTTACCGTGTGATCTCCACGGTACTAGAGCAAAATGTCGGACTGAACATGCATTGTTTGAATAAAAATGACTGTTGCTTTTTCAGGTTCATTTTAGGATGAAGTTTGAAAACGTGGCTCTATCATCAATAGTTTAATTTGAATTCTTTTTTTACGTATTTATGGAAATATCACCTATCACTTATGACTCATTTGGTCTAAGACAAAATAGTCTTTCAATAATGGGGCAGTGGTGACACATTTTCCCTCCCAGCTGTTGGGCATCAAATCAAGCATACATTTAAGCTACAATGAGTATGTTTTTCTATGGTTTGTGTATTTTTATATGCAGTTTGTCTGTTTGTGTAACTTAAGCTCTGTTTTAAGGCCATTATGACTTGTATCAGTATCACAGCAGCACGTCAGCTTTGGGAGTCTCCTCTCATCAGACCTTCTTAAGGATACATCGTTGGAAACGTAGCAAGGGTGGCAAGGTTACAATTTTGTGCCCCTAACAGGTCTGCTGAATGATATAGACACAGCCTGATGCTATCCAATGTGCTTCATGTTCAAGAACCGGGTTTGGAATTGGTGGAGGTTTGGAATGTTCAGAGAGTGATCCTGGCCGGAAGTGCATCTGGCACGAGTCACTGTACAAATGACTTCTCTGATAGGCGGAGGGGTTAATTCTGAATGCTCCCTTCATCAGCAGGGCTGCAAAGCTTGCCGAATGTATACAATATATGCTGGAAGGGGTCTTCGCTGATACAAGGGTGCTTGAGGGTTCAGAGACATTGTGATAAGTAAGGCGTGATTGGAAGGGCTGAGGATGCTTCGAGATCACCTCCAACGGAATTAAAATAGCAAAATAAATTGGCAGCGCCTGTCGCATCGCATATTTAGAAATATTTATTTAAAAAAATGCTTAACCGAATAACATAGCAACGGATGACTACTTTCCAACAGAAACCGCGGCGGCGAGATCTTATTTGCGGAATCAGTAAGTGTTTGTTAGAAAATGTTTTGAAAAATGGCAACTAAGTTGGCAATTGTAATCACCCTGGAAAGAACATTCGATTTTCACAGCATGTTTCTCTGGAAGAGCTGAGAATCAGCGAAAGGTTTAATGAGGACACGGCTGGTTTCCATCCTCCCTGAGAAATCTCTGAATTAAAATGCTCACTTCACCGCTGGTATATATGCATGTGTGGCTGGGCTGGACTTCTTAGCAAGTGCACTGCGTTATTAGCTGAACAGGACTCCCGGCGTCGGCTTGAGGGTCATATATTTACATACTGGTGGTGTCACGGTGTGACAGTGCATCGACGTTGTACTCGAGCTCAGACTTATAGACCTGTTCCTCTGCAGTGACCCGTTCAGCCGGGGGTTAAGCCAGTCTGGTGGAGCCTCCTGCACGGGCCTTGATTGCAGCGTGTGTGACACCCCTGGGATATTACAAGACGCAGGCATCAAACTCCTCATTATGGGTCTCGAATGATGCTTTACATTGTGATGACGCGTTAGCATTTCTGCTGTACCAGTTATTTAACTTATGTTAGTGATTGTTTCTAAATCTAGAAATTTGGGAGAGCTTGTCTTTTTTTTCGCGGTACATGTTCCTTCAGTACCCTAATGCTAATTCCCTTGGGATGTATCGATGTAAGAGGGGCGGATAACCTATTCCAGCCACACAATAGACAGTGGTCAAACGTCCCAGCCGGTAACATATGCGCAGCCAGGGGATCAAAGGTTCAATCTCCAGCAAGGTCAGACTGGTGCTGTTGTCCTTAAAAGACACATAAAATGAAAGTATATTGTAATTGGGTTAGTTAATATCAGCATATGAATCACTTCGGACGTAGACATGCTATTAATACTCAACAACATTTAACAGCTGTGAAATCAGCGCATCACAGCATATGAAGTTGTTCCGTTCGTGATAAGTCGAATTTCATCCATGGTGCTTGTCAAGATACCGAATGAGCCTTTGTCAAAAATACAAAGAAATGACATGGATGAGCATGGCCAATGGGAAAACGGAAATATGCGAAATACTAGAAGAGGCAGTGGCAACCTTGCTGGATAGTATATCCAGTGTAATCTAAGCACAGAGGAGCATTACAGTATTTTCTACCAGGAAACACAACCAAAACATTGTTAGTGTTCATGAGAATTTTTATTCTAAGAAAAACATATGCTTTTTTATGTTTAATAAGCTTTATTGAATCATAAATATTGGAACAATACAACATAGGCCTAAAGTAGAACAATATAGAGAATAACTTGAAAACAAAGTAGAGTAGGCATCATAAAACAGAGTAGAAAGCTATTTACATTTTAGAGATAAAATAGGGGAAGAAGAAGAAGGTGTGGAAGGAAGGGGTAAAGAAAATACATATGTGCAAATGATTAAAAAAAAAAAATATATGCTCAAAAACCTTAAACTATAGTAAGCAGATTAAATATTGAATATAAGCATTACCAAATATTAAGGGGTAGAAGAAAGAAAGAATAAAGAGGAAGAAATTCAAGGGGGTTGGAAATGTTCAGAACGATGATGAGAAACAGTATTGATGGATAACTTATTCAAATAAGCAGTCAATGGCAACCAAAATACATCTCTATTTACATTCGGCTTGCATTGGGAGGCATAAACAACATCCAATCTGTGATATTGGCACACAGTGTTCCACCATGACTTAATTGAAAGTTTGGTCAAGCATTTCCAATTGAATGCAATTTGTTGAAAAGCTAAAACTAACATAAGATCAAACAATCCTTTTTCATGGGATGGTAAAGTGATGGATTCTGATAAGCTTCCCATAAGGAGAAGAGGAGGGGACATGGGATTATAGATCTTAAAAATGTTGGATAGTCGAGCCCATATTTGATGCCAAAAGGATTCCACTGGGGGGCAGGAAAAAAGGAGGTGTGAAAGATCTGCTGAGGGAGAATCACAGGACCAACATTTCTTATCAACTGTATGTGTAAACTTAGCTATAGAAATGGGAGTGAAGTATAATCTATGATATAGAAAAACATGGACTGGGTAGTGGAGGCAGACCTCGAGATCTTCAGCGATCGAGCCCAGATTTTATTCCACATATCAGTACTCCATTGAAAATCTAAGTCTGATTCCCATGCTAGTTCTATCTTGGTCTTAAGGCGTTCTGGATTCATGGCATAAACATTTTTATAAATCAAGGAGGCTCTTGGAAGTGAAATCAAGAGTCTATGAAGTGAACCCTGTGTAGTTAAAGAGTCGTCAGAAGGGAGGGAGTAGAAGATACTTAGAATCTTTTCCATAAGAATGGAGAACTTGTATAAGAAAGAACGAGTACAGCCAAATGTAGCTTGAAAAACAGGAAAGGAACAAGGAGAAGTTCCATCGAATAAGTCCTTTACCCAGCTAATACCTCTTATTCTCCATGAGGACCAGTACAAATGTCTATTATTAATGGTGATAAATCGATAATGCCAAAGAGGAGAATGTATAAAAGCATTCCTGGAGATTATTTTTGGTTGAAAGAGAGGATTTAGTAGTGAACAAGTATGTTTAAAAAGCGGAAGGGATGTGACCGCTGTCCTGGCAGTGAAAAGGAGAGTTTCCTTCATCGAGAAAGGGGCAAGTAGACATAGACAGCGTTCTATACCAACCCATAAGGGAGTAAAAGGGGAGGATTCCGCAAGAAGCCAATAAGAAGCTTGTTTTAAGCAAAAGGCCTTGTGATAAATCTGAAAATCTGGAAAGTTTACTCCGCCCACAAGTCTCGGTTTTCTGAGATGAGATAAAGAAATTCTAGATTTTTTGCCTCTCCACAAAAATTTGGAAAGAAGAGAATCTATTCTTTTAAAAAAGGTGACGGGAATACGAAATGGAATCATGGAAAAGTAATAAAGCAGAATTGGAGTAATCATCATCTTAATGGAGTCTAGACATCCCCACCAAGACAGAAAAAGAGGGTTCCAGGAAGAAAAAAGTTTGGAAATACGATCTAGAGCAGCATTCATGTTTATCTTAACCGAATCCATGATAGATTAGGAAAACCAAATAACAAGATATTTGATTTTAACATTGTTCCAATGAAATCCGGTAGAATCAAATTGTTGTTTAAAACAAAATTTGGTAATTGGTAAAACCTCTGTCTTATCAGAGTTAATTTTATAACCTGAAACTGCTGAAAAGTCAGAAATTTCTTGTAATAATGAGGGGATTGAGGAGTCTGGATTAGAGATAAAAAATAAAATATCATCGGTATAAACTGATAATTTCAAATGATTCTCTCCATATGGGAACCCCAAAATAGAAGAGTTATGACGAATGCGAGAGAGAAAAGGTTCAAGAAATAGAACAAATAAAAGGGGAGATAACGGACAACCCTGCCTAACTCCTCGATGGAGTGAAAAATGCTGTGAGACTTGTCCATTAACGATAACGGACGCATAAGGGGCAGAATAAAGGAGGGAAATAAAAGAAATGAACTTAGCACCGAAACCATGCCAACGAAGAGATTTAAACAAAAAGGACCAGTCAACCCTATCAAAGGCTTTCTCTGCGTCAATGGAGATCGCCGCAAGAGGATAAGATAAAGTAGAAGCCTTATTTAGAACATTAAAGAATAAACAAGAGTTATCCGAGGTTAACCTACCTTTGACAAATCCACATTGTTCTGGACCTATTAAATGAGGAAGAAACGTTTTAAGTCGTAATGCTAACAGTTTGGCAAAAATCTTATAATCAACGTTTATCAGGGAGATGGGACGGTAATTTTTGCAGAATTTGGGGTCTTTGCCATCTTTGTGAATAAGACAGATAGTAGCCTCTAGAAAAGTACCACTTGCGGCACCAGAGGAAGAAAAGTGTTGAAAGAGTTTGAGAAGTCTTGGTAATAACAAATTGGAAAAATGAAGATAAAATTCTACAGAAAAACCGTCAGGACCAGGAGATTTATTTTTCTTCAAAGAATTTAGAGAAGAGGAGATTTCCTGGAGTGACGGATCTATGTCTAAGGAGGCGAAATCCAAATCCGCAGAGGGAGAGGGAAGAATATTACTAAGATATTTATCAATGAGTGGAGCAGATGAAGATGATTCGGGCGTGTATAGATTACAAAAAAATTTAGTGAACTCAACTAACATATCCTTATCTTTGAAAAGGAGTGTACCCTCCGTTGATTGAATTGAATCAATCAATGTTCTTTCCTTTCTAGATTTTAAATAGTTAGCAAGAAGTGAACCAACCTTATTCCGACCCCCATAATATCGTGCACTACTACGGAGTAAAGTAAAGGATGCATTATCAGTAGAGATTTTATTAAACTCCATCTTTGCTCGGATAAGTTCCTGCAAGGTGGAATCGGAGGAGGAAGTATAAAACTGATGTTCCAAGTGCCTAATGGAAGACAGCAAAGCTTTATACTTATGAGAGATCTGTTTCTTTTTCTTAGAAACATAATCTATAACAAAACCTCGAGCGGTAGCTTTGAAACTATCCCACACTGAAACTGGGGAAATAGAAGGATCGTCATTAAAAGAAAAGAATTCTTCAGCAAAAGAGGTGAAGGAGGAGGAGAAAACTGGATCCTGTAAAAGATAATTATTGAATCTCCATCTGGAAGACTTAGAGTGGGGGGGAGTAAATCAAATTCAACAACCACCGGAGCATGATCCGAAATCAAAATGGGCTCGATCGAGGAGTAAACAAGGTTCTGGGCTAAGGGTTTAGATAGAAATATATAGTCAATCCGGGAAAGAGAACCGTGTGGAGGGGAGAAAAAGGAGAATTCTGATTGGTCTGGATTACATAATCTCCAAGCATCAACAAGGTGAGTCTGTGTGATAGTATTGAGAAATTGTTTATGAGTTTTGTGGGGTAGAAAGCGTACTTGGGATTTACGATCAACAAAAGGATCCATAACTTGATTGCAGTCGCCTCCAAGTATAAAAAATTAATCCTTATGTTGAAAAAACTTATCTGTAATAGTGGGCCAAAAAGTGGGATCAGGTTGAGTGGGGCCATATAAATTAAAAACAGTAAGAGGGATATTGTTAACTAGTAGTTTGACCAAAATCCACCTACCATCAGAATCTATATCTTGTGTTACAACAGAACATTTCAATTTCTTATGGGACAAAATAACAACTCCATTTTTTTTTGTGTTTGTAGGAGAAACCAAAACTGAACCAACCCAATTACGCTTAAGTTTAAGAGCTTCAGCCTCAGACAAATGCGTTTCCTGTAATAAAACTATATCAGGATTATAGGAGGCCAAATGTGAGAGAATTCTCTGCCTCTTTATAGGATTATTAAAACCCTTTACATTCCATGTGATAACTCTGAATGGAATATAGTAATATCATATATACAGCAGTATGAATCAAAATGCAAAGCAATATAAATACAAGACTGAGCATATGAAATAGCGAAATACAAGAAAAATTGGAATAAAGCCATAGGATAGAAAAAAGAGAAGTGAAAGAAAAAATGTGTAGAGAAAATGAAATTAAAAAAGATTTGAAAATACAGAGAACAAGATATGTGTTGACAAGAACAATGAAACAAAAGGTGAATAGTATTAAGGGAAAGAAACAAAAAGAGAAAAGTGGAAGATCAATTGGAAGAGAAGGAGAGAGTGCATCCGTTGGATGAGAAGAAAACAGAAAAGGGAAAAGGAGAAAGTAAGGAAAAGAGAGAATCAAGAAGAGACAATACATATCCAAAAGGATGACTAATAAAATATACCTGAGGGGAAGAAAAATGGAAGAAACACTGGGGAGTGATGGCACACGAAAAGATGAAACACCCGATACCGAAGAGACCAAACCACATCAGGACAAGACGAAATATGAAGATGAATCGGACAGATTGAAAATAACAGAAAAACCCTGTAGGGAAAAGATAAGACCAACATCATAAATATTTGAAAAATTACACACTCAACAACATGAAAGATATGAGAAGACGAACACGAATTACATAACCATAAATTAGCAGTAATAGGATACCAACCACCAGACTACAACTAAACCGATATCTCAGAAAATTGCAAACCTAAACATACATACAAAGTGATAGATACTTATGAGTTGTACAAGTGAAAAAAACATTCCAGTTGCATTACATATCACCCATTAGAAGAAGAGGCAGCAGTATCCATGGAACTCGTAGTTTGAGATTGAATGTATTTCCTAAGTTCCGCAGGATCTTCAAAGGACCAAGTTCGGTTTTGAAAAGCCACCTTAAAAACACACGGGTGAAAGAGACCATATCGCGCTCCAAGAGAACGAAGTGGTGGGCGAAGATTAAGGAATTCCTTTCTTCTGGCTGCAGTAGCATTAGAGACATCTTGAGAGAGAAAAACCCTCTGCCCAAGCCAAGAGATTTGTCGTTTGGCTCTGGCTGCTAATAGGACTGAGAGTAAATCAGTACATTTCAGAAAGAGAATAATGACTCCTCCTGGCCTGACAGGAGAAGTAGAAGTTGAAGGGCGAGGGCCCAATCTGTGAGCTCTTTGGATATTGAGAGAGGTGGAAAGAGACATGTCCAAGAGCTTCGGCAAAAACGAGGTAAAAAAGGAAACAGGGTCATCTCCTTCCAAAGCCTCAGGTAGTCCGTAAATACATAGATTATTTCTCCTGTTCCGATTTTCCAAATCCTCAGTGTGTTGCTGAAGTCTGCAAACCTCCTTTTCTAAAGAGGAAAGCCTGTGAGAATCCCCCTGGACCACTGTAATCTGCTGTTCCACTGTGGAAATTCTGCTTTCCATGGTAGACCACTTTTCCTCTAGAAGTTGCATTTTACTGTTCGTTTCCTCCACAAACGGACGCAAAGCGCGAATTTCCTCCAGCAGTATTTCCATAGAGATAGAAGATGTCTCTTTGTCAGGAGAGGGAGGATCATGTTTTAACCGCTTAGTAGTTACAGGAGGAGAGGAGGATTTATTTGCTGTAAGTGTCAATGAGGAATTACGAGCGGGAGTAGCGCCAGCCATTGTCCCAAGAACAAGAGAAGGATTTGACACTGGTGAGGACGATGTAGTATTAGATGTGGTGAGCCCTTTGGGAACAAAAACAAACTTTGGAGTGCGTAGTTTTCCCATAAAGGAGATTCCACCAAGAAGAACTGCTAGATATAGCTTATAGAGCAGCAGTACTAACCAAATGTCTCACAAGATAGAAAAAGCAGACCAAGCGTTGAGATAGGTGAAAATATTGCAGATAACAAAAAAGAGACAGCCGTGACCAAACGACAATAATGCAGTGAAAAGCAACTCAGCTGAAAGGCATATAGAGATGACGTTTTAAAACTTGTGTTACAGACTGGCACATGGCGTGTTAATCAGTCCAGAGCGCTGTATGTGGGCCTTGAAATCAGCTGACAGGATAGGAGAGCCAAGATGATGAACATTCTGAGATGAGCAAGTTAGCTGAGGTGATGGCAAACACGTTACCCTGCAGAAAATGCGTGTTTCCTATTTTGACAAGGGATACTGCATATGTAGGCGGTCTCATCCATTTACATAGCGCTAGAAAGTCAGTAAATGGTCAACTAACATGCGCGCTTATTCACCGGTACCGGCATGTAGTTAAGATGGCGGACGCTCTGAGGAGAATCTTTCAACGGCAAAAAGGCAATGGAAGCGCATTGCGCTTCCGCTGAAAAACCGCTCACCAGAGCCCTGTCATGTTCCGATTCCAGCAGGTGTTCAGTCCGACATCCGTGAGTGCGAAATAACGCACCAGCGAGTCACGGAAAGTCCAGATGCAACGGAGCCTCCCCGTCAGGCGGCCATCTTGACCCGCGCCAAGACCACGCCCCAAGAAAAACATATGCTAATATACAAATTCTAGCCAGTATACGTGTGGCTATTTTTGTAGCACAAAAACTGTGACTTAAAAACTCATATTTCACAGGACTGACGTTATGCCCACAAATTATTTTCCAAGCCTAAAATATGTAACAAAATTCCAGTGAGTTATGGAATTCATCCAATGGAGACCTAGTTTCAGTTTCATTTCCCCCTGTCCATCTCATTAGACTCTAAGCATTACAGTTCATTTCGATACTGACAGTTCAAAACCACATTGCCGAGGTTCAACATTGCCCTTTGTTTAATCAGAATCTCTTCATGTAAGCTAAACTACATCTGACCATTCCAATTACAACCAGGGACCGTTGTTAGACACTCCTTGCAGAATGCAGCTTAAATAACGGTCACTCCTACCAACGAACTGTGCGTCTTATTGCAGCCAAATGTATCTTCAATAAAACTCCACCTTCTGAACAACTTGATTAAACATGTTATTTTATTTGTACTGCAGATAAACAGTGTGGTCCGTATCTACACACTACGTGTTTATGGGCTTTTAAAGCACAAAAGCAGTGGGTTCACAACACTTATTTCACAAGAGTGGAATGCTGTTTTACTGCTATGATATCATTGCAGATGAATACAGATTTAGGGCCTGATTTAGATCTTGGTGGGATCGTGACAGAGTGGGCTTTTTTGGCGGTCTTCCTACCTGCCTAACTGGCGGTCCAACCGCCCGATTTAGATGCTGCATTGCAATGAGTGAGAAGACTGCCGTGGTTCTGCGGACTCCGCCAGGACTTCGCACCCGCCCCTTCAGCAGGATGGGCTGTAGCAGGCTGCGGCAGTACTCCAGCAAGGATTCCCGTTGTCGGTATTCGGTTCTGGCTTGTTTTGGAGGGAATTCCAACAGGAATCCCTCCTACTTCAAATTGGCGGAAAGTGACAAAAAAGATGAATACTCACCTTTTTTCAGGGTTCAGGCTGCGGTTTCCTCCTCTTCTGCTTCGTCCAGGCCCCCCTGTCCTGCTGCAACTTGACGCAACAGACTTGCACCCCATTTTGACAGACTGGAAGGTAAGTGTTGGTGGTGGGTGCGGGCATACATTGCATGGTGTGTGTATGTTGGTGGGGGGCTGTGCAGAATATACACATAGTGCACGCATCACATATCCCACAGACACAGATGTACACATACACAACATAGATTTATTTTGCTAAAAAAAAAAAATGTCACTTACCTTTCTCCCTATCGCCACAGTCGCCCCCTCCCTCCCCCGTTCAGATTCTGCCACCAGGAGACCGCCAACCCCACTGGAACATCCAATTCGGCTCGGCGGTACCCCTCCGTCAAGAAGGCGGGAGGCTCAGCAGCACAGAAGACCGTCAACACGGCAGTCTTCTCTGTATTGCATATGCATCTAAATATGGCGATCGGAAGACCGTCAACTCGACAGAGTACTGAGGACCGCGACAGCGGCGTCCCATTGGCAAGACCGTCAAAATCGAAATTAGGCCCTGAATCCAACAGGAGGCACAGACTCTCTCTGATTTTCTTCCTTCTCTTAATTAGTCTATAAGCATGAAGGTCTGGTCTGAAAATATGAATTGTAAATGCCCAGAAAGAAAAGAAAAACATTCTAAGAAAATCTAATAATAAATGTAAGTTTGATGAATAGGGATGGCTACGGTAAAAGTTTTGTATAGCTTCAATATAAAATTTGCCTTGTAAATTAAAATAAACTTCCTAGATTAGTATTCTTTTAAATTGGTAGCAATTGAACTGATAGAAATGCATGACAAAAATGTTTTTTCTTCTTGCTTTCCTTCCACCTTTTTAACTCTTTATGAAAACATGTAATCTGTGTAACCCACTTTGATTTAAAATATGACATTAAATTGAATTGCACTCTAAGCCCATTGGGCATACTTACAAAAAAGAAACAGTGCAGCGCACCAAGTCACCTTGCTGCACTTCACTGCGTGATAGGGAACGGGCCAGAATACGCTGTATTTAAGGCACTATGGTGCATTCCTGCCTTTTCCCCTGCACTGGTGCCCTTTTGGCAGCCTAGTGCCAACAAAGACACCATTGCACCATTGTGCAAGGCTGCCTGCGTTGCATGCAGGATTGTTTTTGTGCAGGAAGGGGCACCTTCCTGTGCAAAAACAATCCTGAGAGGCATATTCCTCTTTCTGTGCGTACTGCAGAATGCAGAACACATAGAGAGAGGAAGTAACAAGGAGAAATAAAGATATTTTTACTTGTTACGCTTTTCCTGTGACGGCGTATCTTTGGTGCATTCCCAGGTCTACCAGTTCTGGTAATTCTGGGAATGTGTAAAAACCACGGGAGTTGCATTGGAACACTCATATAACGCCCATGGAATGCCTTCCCAAGGCAGAGTAAGGCAATGCAGCACTTTACGCTGAGTTGCCTTACTCCAGATTTATGGAGCCCCTCAGGGTCATGCAAAGTGACCATGCGTAGCTTCATAAATCTTACTAAAGGTTTGCATCGCGCATTTACCACATTGCATGGTGCTAACGCGACGCAAACCATCTTGTAAATAGGCCCTGTTATTCTTAATATTCTTCTTATTTCTTGTTACTTTAAAAAAATGATATAGTAATCCATTATACTGACAAAGCTTGTCCACAGGACAGGAGAAATGCATAGCTCCCAACCGAGTGGACAGTCAACCACTGCAGTATATACCCTTCAGCCTTGTGCAGCAGAAGTTGAGCACGGGGTCTGGGAGTATGTAGGAATACCTAGTATCCATACTATTCACATATTACACATTGGTTTAATTACTATTCCGGGGTTAAAGAAATAAAAAGATTACAACACTGACATGATATACATCTTATTTTTATCAATAATAGGAAGTTTTAAGAACAGCCTTTTTTGTATTTAGTTTTTTGTTGTTTGTCAAATGTTTGTGTTTCTTTTTCTTTTTGTCCACAATCTTAAGTCAAAATGTCCACTCCAACATAGGAACAAAAGCAGAATGGACATTTTCGGGAGAAGCAAAATAAGAATAAGGGTACATTGTGGTCATTTACCATCTTTATTAAAATTCTCATATTCTGTTCACAAAGGCTTAATGTTATACCGTTAAACAATTAGGAAATGACCATCTTTTGCATGGTTCCCCACAATTTTTGCCTTATCTGTTTTGCTGGATTTAGAAACCTGTGCACTTTACCACTGCTAAACAGGAATAATGTGCCAGTTATTCCACTTTAAACATGGTTACATTGGCTTACCCTAATTGACTTATTTAACTTGCCTATACGTATCTAGTATATGGTTTAGAAAATGTATCCAGGGCCTGGAAGTTAAATACCACTATGGACTGCAACACCCATTATGCCATCAAACATGTCAAAATAACCCTGTTTGACATGCAGGAACCCCTGCTTTTAAACATTTATAAGTATTATACAAGGCAGTGATGTAAGGAATGCTTGAATTAATCTCAGCCACTGGTAATCACTCTGGGACGCATCCCAATCCACCCTTATTTTGCACACCCTGCCACCTTAGATTGGACCCAGCTATATGCAAATCAGTCTCGACCCTGCTCCAATAGGGACAGTCCAGGCCAAACTGCCAAGCCAGGTCCTTTCTGAACCAGAACAGAAGTAACCCTGGACCGGTTTCGCCCTAGTTATGGGCTCATCAGCTGGGTACAGCTTGTTTTCAGTGACACAGGGTGCACGGGACCAACGTCTGGGCATACGCATCCCGCTTAGGGCAACACAACAAGCATACAAAACAGTGATGGAAGGAATGCTTGAATAAATGCACTGGTAATCACTCGGGCCGCTCCCCAATCCAATGTTATTTTGCACACCATGCCATCTCAGTTTGGATCCAGCTATATGCAAATCAGTCTTGCCACAGCTTGACCCGGTTGACACAGTCAAACGCGGATGAAAGGTCCATGAAGGCCAGGTAGATCGTACCTGGGTGGGCAATCGTATACTTACCGAGGATCATATAAAGATTGAGGCATTGGGCCACAGTTGACTGCCCGGGGCGGAACCCGTATTGTTTATCAGAAATTATCTTGTGTTCCTCTGCCCAGGAAGATAATCTTTCCAATATCACCCCTCCTATAACCTTTACCACTGAGTCAAGAAGGGAGATCGACCTATAGCAAAAAGTGCTATTGCGTCCCCCTTCTTAAACACCGGCACGATGGTTGAAGTGGCCCAGGAGTCAGGGCAACCATCCCTGGCTGCAGCATTAATCACGGCCACAAGAACCGGTGCCCAAAAAAGTGGATCCGATTTAAAGAGGTCCGGGTGGATGCCGTCCGGGCCTGGTGCCTTGTTACATGTCAGGCCGGCAATCCCAACCTCAACCTCCTTCTGCTCGAAAACCACAGTGGCAGTGTTAATGGACCTAACTGGCTGTTGAGATTGGTTCGTAAGGCCCTTAAACATAGATTGAAAATGGGACACCCATTCTTCCTCGGTGATATGGGAACCTAGGTCGCTACCTGTATCTTTCTCAAACAGCGGTCTGTTGACGATACCCCAGAACCTTGAGCTGTTCCCTAGGGTGCTCGTCTCTAACAGCTCCCTCCAAGCCTCCTCCTTCAGGGCACCCTTGCGTATAGCCAGGACCTGTTTATATTCATTATGGCAGGCACGTATCAGTAGTTGGTTTCTCGGAATAACATTCAAGGCCTCCTTCAGCTTCCGCGCCGCCTGAGAACAGGATGAGTCAAACCATCTGGGATTTGGAGTAACTACCCTTTGTGCAGGTGCACTTAAGAGTTCCCCTACCCTAATGGTTATAACATTAAAGGTGCTAAGGACGTCCTTCGATGAGGTACCTGACGAGACACAAAGTGCTAATTCGGCAGCACATGATTCTCTTACCGCACTGTAAAAGACAAAGGGGCAAACTGTGACCATTTAAGACAGCGCCTACCGTCCGTTGGTCTTAGAGTACCCGGTATCACCTCCCTGGGTTTACTAAATAAAAGTGGGCCACTCAGTTGCGCGCAGAGGGGGTTATGGTCGCTATAAACACTTTCCTTAATGGTAAACCCACAAAATAAAGACTGAAGGGTAGATGAAATTAAAATATAATCAATAAAAGATCCACTACCTCTCTCTTTAAAAGAGGGAACAAGAGTTTTACTGTGTGGGGCAGAGAGAGACATTAATGACATTAGGTCAAATTCGTTGAGTAGATCATTCAAAACTTCCCCTTGGGTAGAATGCTCAAAGTGGAACTTCTGCATTCGGGGGCAACCCAGATCAGCCATGCTTATATACCTTGGATCTCCATAGGGGTGGATGTTAAAATCGCCCAGCACCATTAAGTTGTGTGATATAAAACCACAAGTCTGCCTTATGTAGAAACCCAACTGGGTGATGTTGCATTCCCCCGGAGTACTTGTCGTCGCGTTATAAAAGTTAATCAGGCCCATGCTAGTAGACCCCTTCTTCAGTACAATGGCTTGAAGACCCAACTTCGAGGACGGGAGAGTCTGAATCCGGCAATCCACTGCCAGAGATATATAGATAACCAGACCACCCTTAGCTCTACCGCAGGCCGACGGGGAAGCCAGAACGAAGAAGGCCTTGAATCCCTCCAAGAATAAATTACAGTTCACCAACCATGTCTCCTGGAGACAAATCACTGAGAATTGCCTGGCGAACTGCTGCCAAGTGGGATCCTGGAACTTATCTGCCAGGCCTGCAATATTCCACGACAAAACGTTGTTATTGGATACACTGGGGACCATTATACTTTGCGCAGGTAGAGGGTGAACCTTCTGCTGAGACTTTATCTCTATGGCGGGCTTTACAAAATTATGCAGTCAATCGCACTCCTCCAACCCTGATAGAGTAAAAAATCTATTAGATAACTTTAGGGGGGGAACAGAGTAGTGTTGGTTTAGACTACGTGCAACTGCTGGGCACCATTGATGTTGTGACGCAGAAGGTTTCTGAAACCACCTGTCACGAGGAGCGTCCATATTGCTAGTCCCTGAAATATACCTATATGTATCTGCTTTATAAAAGAAACCTAACGGTAGTGCCTATACAACAGACCCATGATTTGATAGACCAGAATTAAAATCCCTGGACAGAATTGTTTCTGCTAAAAATGATCTATTAAAATTCACAATTTCGCAGTCACCCCCTCCAGATTTCCGCGAGCTGCCTATCCAACCAACTCGACGCACCATGATAATGTGTTGTTCCGCCCATATACCCACAGTGGTATTATTTGATAACCAATGAACTACTTTGTTTTTAAGCTGGTAAAAATCCTCATTAGTACCCAGTGGGAGCGGTGGCACGTTCCCCAGGATCACTACATAGGGCGTAGATTCTGGTGGGAGATGGATAACTGGCAAGCGTTGAAAGTCTTCCACTGGCTGTCCCTGTTTGCCCGCTAACCGACCACCAGTAAGTTGGTGACCCAACCCATGCTGATGTGCAGACAAAGCCCTACCGGATGCCTGACTTTCACTTGGACCGACTACCTCCCCCCGAACTACATGAGTCGTCAGACACTGGGTATGTGGCTGTTCCCTGTTAGTAGTCTGTGGGCATGTAGTCGAACCTGTGTCAATTGCAGGGCTGGGTCCTGAAATATCACTAGACACACCTGGGATCACAAGTACATCCGACCGATTTCGTACCGCTAGACATTTCTCGATCGAGGTTAACCTCTCAAGAATGGGACCCAGCTTAATGTCCAGCATGCTAGTCAATATAGCTTGGAAAGCTTCCATAACCACCGAGGAATCTAAATTCATAGCTACCGGCACAGAAACCATAGGCTTGGTAAGTGGCTTAGTAACTGGATTAGATTTAGGTTTCTTAGCTTTGCCCCCAATGGTCTGAAGTTTCCTTTTAGTGCCCCCACTGGTCCTAGGAGTCCCCTTTACGGGCAATTGGAGGCTCTCGCTACAAGGAACTAGATCTACACCTGCATGATTTTGTATAGAGTTACCGATTTTCCCTTGTAAACAGTGGGTAGCGCTACTCTCCCTGGTTTCTATTATAATAACGGGAGAGAGAGGCCTGTACGTGGCCTCAGGAGGGGCTTCCTGCAAGGAAAGTAACTCAGTATTGGCCTGAGAGCCATCACACGACCCTGAACAGATGGATAAACTCGGGGGTTCGGTGATAGCCTCCGCCAAGGGTACGCTGGGGCCAACTGATAATGGACACAAACTACTGGATGGCGATCTAGAGAGACGTCTATTCACTGCTTCTATCTCCTTGTCAATTACAGCAGCCGCCCTCAGCAGAAAAGAATCCATAGTCGTAACAGTAGCATTGGTGCTAACCTTTGCCCCTGCTGAGGCCATTGGTATCTTCCGCCTCCCCATATCCTCTTTTTTACTTTTTTAAGTTAATTCGGTGCCTAATACAAAATCACAAGTAAATACAGGCAAAATAAACAGATAAATGATCCCGTAATTAAGGATGCCCGTAGTATTAGTCCAACGATACCACCACAGTCCCAGCACAAAGTCTGAATAAGTATGTGTATAATCAGTATATGTATTGAGCTGGCCAAGGTGAGAGGCAACACAGCAAAATAGACGATCCTACCTCCTTCAATGTCCACAAGTCCTGATTAGCTGGTGACCAAAGTGGTAGGTACTGGGCACCTGCGATACAGCCAAGAGGGGTGGCCCAGCCCAGCCTCGACCAGTCGCGGACGGGCGCAGATGGGCCTGCCCTTGGCCCGGGCGGGCCCGGGCACGCCCGCGCGCGTCCCGCGCTACGGGAGCCCTGCGCTCTTCTTAAGCGCCTCCCGGCGCTCAAAACCGGCGTGGGCGGCATGCGCGCCGCTGGGGCTGCTGGGGCTTGTAGTCCCTGGCCGGCGTCCTCACTCGCGGCCGGGACCGGAACCCCGAAATGCCCAAATGACTCTCTTGGCGGTGGCGGCAGCAACAGAAACAAAGCACCAGGTAAGTTCAGCTCCCCAAAAGTCATTCAAGGACTATTTTTCAAAGTAATGTATAGAATTAATTAAAAGTAATTTAATTACATTTTAATAAAAATTCAAGTTGCATTCATTTATAAAATCAAAAAAGGTTGTTAAAATATTTTATAATTAAATAATAAATATGTTTTATGTGCAGATAATTTGTTAACATTAAAATATATTTATTTATATTTTTAACTATTTTAAATACTTGAATTTACTTGAATATTATTTGCTATGGGGTCTCTATCTCCATTAATTTATATGGGAGGCTGTTGCGATGCCAGTTGTTTGCCTTGTGTGGTGCTGGACTTACTCCAGCTCCAAGCTGCAGTAATTTACTACTATTTAGGGTCGCTTTTTGGATGTAGTAACTTTAGAAGTGCAGGTGGTGAATATTAATGAGCTTACCCTGTTGTGAGTGGGTGTATGCCCCTCCCTGAACCCCTGCCTAACCATTCCTAAACCCCTCCTTACTCCTCTCTAAAACACTTCCATTCAGTAGTAAGTATCCTCCTGTTTGTAGCCACTCCCCCAGTCTTTCCCACATTTACTACTAAGTTATAAACTTACATGGGTAAGGATCTCCCCTTAGAAAAGATAGGCGAGATGGAGGTGAAGATTTGCACTTTAGTAGTACTATTGTAGTGCTAAAAATGGACTACAAAATGCAGTTTGTGAATAGTCCCCTAAGTCTGAAGGTAAAATCTTTGAACGGGATGAACTCGTTTGGTTTATTTGACACATGCTAAATCGTGGTCGGCCTGAAATCTCTACTAGGTCTCAGTCTGTGGCTGCCATAAATCTCACCATTACCGCTTAGTGGTTTTTGGGCGATACTTTTACTTGAAGCTTTAAAAATTAATATCTCTGGTTACCTTTATTGGATTTTTGTTATTTTGGTGTCAATATTGTAATTAGTTTCTACTCTTTTTTTTTAAATTCAGTTGGAGATTTTTATTGTTTAGTGTTTTGACTTTATTACTGTTTTGATACTGTGTACATTCTTTACACCTTGCCCTAAGTTAAGCTTGTCTGCTCTGTGCCAGATACAGCCTCATAAATCTGAAAAATAGATTTTTTTAAAAGTCTGGTAAACCGAAAAATAAAGAAAAATATTAAAAACTGTTGGAAATAAAATAAAATATACGCTCCTTAATTAATCAAAAACATAAAAAAGGGAAATGCGATTCCACAGGAGATACTTTTCAAGAGAACTCTTTGGTGCATGCAAAAATTAAGACATTTTATATCTCTTCCCACTCCCGCCCCAAAAACTTCAAAATCAAACTAACTTACACAAATACACAAACAGTGCAGGCCCACATGTTGGTAATTACACAGTAAACCCATTAATTACTAACAGCTCACACCCATGCATGGCCTATCCTAAAACATCAAATATGCACTAAGCTAACACTAATACAAACTATCCGACATGTTTTCAAACAATGCATTAGACTAAAACTAACTTACACATAGCTGACCTATTTCATCCAAATATACAGAAATAAAGTTTCTCACTTGTTCCCACAGAAACAGAAACTGGCACCATCTTCCTCAAAGTCCTCTGGGTAATAAAATCAATTAATCTGTGGGACTTATAAAGTGCGGTTTGTCACCCCGGGGGTCTCCAGGTGCTGGAGGGATATGTGAGCCTTGGTCGGAGGGCGTATGGTGGTTGAACAACCATGTCTTGAACTGCTTCCTGAAGTCCTTCAGAGATGGGGAGTTTCCCAAGTGGAGGGGGTGATCGTTCCAGGACTTGGCGGCGAGGTAGGAGAAGGAGCGACCTCCGCAGTTGCTATGACGGATGCAGGAGCAAGGGTGTATGATCGGAGCTCTCTGGTTGGTTGGTGGAATGTCAGGTGGTTGTTGATGTAGGCAGGTCCGGATTAGTGGAGGGCTTTGTAGGCATGCATGAGGAGCTTGAAGAGGCATCTTTCCTGGATGGGGAGCCAGTGGATAGCTCTGAGGTGGGTGGTGATGCTGGTTCTTCTAGGGAAGTCAAGGATGAGCCTTGCTGCTGAGTTCTGGATGGTCTGGAGTCAGTTCAGGAGCAGTTTGGTGGTTCCAGTGTAGAGTGCGTTGCTGTAGTTGAGTTGGCTGGAGATGAGGGCTTGGGTGACTGTCTTCCTGGCTGAGACGGGGATCCAATGGAAGATTTGCGGGGCATGCGGATGGTGTGGAAGCGGCAGAGGAGACTGCGTTGCTCTGTTGCTTCATGGTCAAGTGGGTGTCCAGGATGATTTTGACGTTGCGTGCATGGTCGGTGGGGGCGGGTGGGGGGTCGAGAGCCGAGGACCCCCATGTATCACTGCAAGGGGAGGGCTTGTTCCCAAAGATGTTGACCTCTGTTTTGTCCGAGTTGAGTTTGAGGCAGTTGTTTTTCATCCAGGTGGCGATGTCGGTCATGGTGGTTTGGAAGTTGGCTCTTGTGGTGTCAGCATCTTCTGTGAGGGATAGGACAAGCTTGGTGTCATGGGCGTAGGAGATGATGTTGAGTACGTGGGTGCGGGCGATGTCTGTCAGTGGTGTCATGTAGGTGTTGAAGAGGGTGGGGCTGATGGAGGAGCCCTGTGGGACGCCACATATTATGTCTTTGGGTGTGGAGGAGATGGATTGTAGGTGGATCCTCTGTACTCAGCCGGTGAGGAAGGAGGAGATCCAGTTGAGTGCGTTGCCTTGGATGCAATGAGGTGGAGTCTGGTGATGAGGGTGTGGTGGGAGATGGTGTTGAAAGCTGCCGATAGGTCCAGGAGGATGAGGGCAGCTGTACCACCTAGGTCGAGGAGGCATCTGATGTCGTCCGTTGCTGCTATCAGGGCGGTCTCGGTGCTGTGATTGGGCCGGAATCTGGATTGGGAGGGGTCGAGCAGGTTGTTTTCTTCAAGGTAGCCTGTGAGCTGGCGGTTGATGGATTTTTCCAGGACTTTGGCAGGGAATGGGAGAAGCGAGATAGGGTGGTAGTTTTTTAGTTTGTTGGGGTTGGTTGAGGGTTTCTTTAGGAGGGGCTACACCTCAGCTACAGTGGCGGTGCGTCCATTAGGGTGCTGGGGCGTTGACCCACAAGCCGCGCCCGCAGCTCCCTCGGCGGCTCTGTCTGAACTGACAATGCATGTCAGTCAGCATGATGCCGGACCGCCCACCCCCTTCAGAGTCTGAAGGGGATGGGCGGTCCGGCGTCATGGGGATGGGCGGTCCGGCGTCATGCTGACTGACATGCATTGTCAGACCAGGGGGTGGCGCGGAGTGCACAGCAGGCAGCAGCACAAGTGCACATGTTGGGTTTAGGTCGGAGAATTTTTCCGACCAGCCCAGTCATGCGCACTAGTGTTTGCTCTGGCTGGTGGCTGCGCATTAGGAGAGCGAGGGTTGATCAACGCCGCAACCCTCGGGCTCCTAATGGGCGGCAGGGCGGTGAGTATCCCTGCTAAGCCAATCCTGGCGCTGCTGGAGCAGCATCAGTATTGGCTGAGAGGGGTTGCCAGTGACGCAGCTGTTCGTGTTCACAAGTTGAAGTCAGAGCGCCAACGCTGGACCTTGGCCCAGGAGCAGAGGCGGCGCGGACCCGGTCAGGTAAGTTTTCTTTTTGTTCTATTTTATTTTTAAACTCCCCCGGCCCCCACCCCGTGCGACCCCCCGCGAGTTTTGCATGCCGCGACTGCCGCAGATGCTGTGCGCTACACTAACGTTAGCCTTTCAACCTCCAGATTTCTTTGAAAGAGCTGCTGCCCCAGCCCTTCTGTCATTACAGCCATTCCATGACCGCGAACCGAGAGGCTGCACCGAGTTTTGTTTATGGGGTCTGGGGCACCAACTTTACAAGATAACTAAAGTAATGCTGATAAAGCGGGGGGTTGATCATTTTCATTTGTACACAGTTCCGACAACAAGCCTGCACTCGGAGCTCCCCTGCAGACTCAAATGACACCGTGATGTCAAGCGGGGACAACTGCAGGACACTGTGAGACTTTGCAGGGAGACCTGTTAATCCGTGCCTTTGTTCTTCTGATGGAAGAGGCAGGCACTTTATATAGAGGAGGGTGAACAGAGGACAGAGTTGTCCTTTGCAGCACTTTCCCGGTCTGCTCCCATAACAGTGCACTGAAGCACGCGCGTGCCTGTGAATTGACTGGCAGGATTACACTCGGTTTTTAACATGTCTTTGATATGCTTGTGTTGAAATGTGTCTTATCCACTTCGGGTACCCCGAAAGCTGCACTTGTGAGAGGATGCCGGGAGCTGTACTAGGGTGTATGGTATGATTTGTTTTCATCCATGGTGAATGGCTGCATTGGCGTAACAAAGATGCCATGGACTCAATCGAGCAAGCAACCCCCCCCACACACACACACACACAACACACGTTACATTTGATCATAAAAATGCCACTGCACCTGCTGAACTACCGATACCTTCTCCCTCGCGGGGACACAAAGTGTACCGGGCAGAACACTACAGGCTACTGTGGTCGAGCCTCTGTCAACATTTCACCGATGAGTGTTTGCTGTGGGTTTTTAGGCTTGAACTGTGGCGGGAGAGTTGTGAGAGGGAATGTGGTGTGCATTTGCTGGCTGTGCACTAGTTCTGCTGCACAGGAGTAGTTAACAAAGGAACCCGGCTGTTTTCAGGGCATATGACTTGTACGGTTCATTTCTGGAGCCTGAGAGATCGGCGTATTTTTTTAATTTCACTTAGTGTTTGGGCTATTTATATCAGTGTTATTTTTGTGAAAATAGCGAGTTCCACATGCCCGGTCAAGGACTGCGTGACCACGGGTGTTTAAAGACCGCCAATACACACTTGGCCCTAAAGCTCTTGCAGGATTGATAGCAAGACTAACTGATCGACCCCAGGTATATGCCTTTAAGGTGGAGCAGTGCTGCACTGGTTACCATGCACTGACTAGAAAAGCAGGCAGAGTTTCAACAACTCTGGGACGATAAAAAAAATTGTGAGGTAGCCCATTTGGGTAGAATGGAATGTCTAGTATGTTCAGCCAAATGAATGTGTCCGTCTGTAATGTAAAGCGCTCTGATAGCATCACGCTATATAAAACTAACCAAAAAATTCAATTTTATTGACTCTAGGTTTGTTCTTGAGGTGCTGTAGCACCCCCAGATAACGTTGAGAGAGTTCTGATGGACGATGACAAATTAAGTGGCCATTCAATTGTTTTTCTTCTGGCAGGATTTTTAAAATAAACAGATGTCAAATATCAAGCAGCTTCTGCAACCCGCCGCTAACTATTTAAATATAGACACCTTCGTTGTATTTACCTTTCTCTGCCTGTTAAGCGAGGGACTGTTGATCCTGAACCCATTAATGCAACTGTGGGATACACAAGTGTGTAGAAGGAAAGGCGTCTGCTTGACAAAGAATTTCTAACTGTTGTGTAATTAAAAACATTTATTTCCATCAGATTTTAAACTTTACAAATATTTTTACGTGTCCCGTAGAAATAAGGCAACATAGACTTTTAATTTTGAAATGTGAATAGATTTTAGTAGGGTTAAAAAAAGCACATTCAAATAGAGTTTACTTTGTGAGGCACACAAGGTTACAACGGCAATGATATATTACAGTGTACATGATTATGATTTTTTTTTTGTACCACGTAATTGAAAAGGTCAAACTTTATTACATCATGCACGAAATGACCCAAGCACGAACTACAAACACGAGGGGGGGGGCGGGGTGCAGAGCATTGGAGCCACACTTAAAGGTGAGCAATGCAGTGAAAGTGGATCATGTGCTCCGTCCCGCGTAATACTGATGTGGTTTGGCTTAAAAACACCATTTACAGCTTGAGTAACTCTCAAATTTGCTTGAAAATGCACCATTTGCTCACTCTTTTTTCAAAATTTTCTCGGGGGGGAGAACTCCCCCAAAACCCCCGTAGGTGGTTCAGGCTCGCTCGCTACGCTCGCCGCAGTGAAGTACGACAATTGTTTTACGCCCACCACTTTCAAATGTCACCAGCCGCCACTGCTCAGCTATCTTCCATGTGCCGGGGACAGTGGCTGTGGTGATGGAGGTGTTGAGGAGTTCTGCGAGTCAGCATCCGATTACTTCACTTCCCAGGTTGTAGATGTGGTGCGGGCAGGGGTCCGTTGGAGATCCGGAGTGGATGGAGTACATGATGGAGATTGTGTCTTTGGTTGAGAGCTGCTTCCAGTCAGCGATTCAGTAGGGGTGGGAAGCAATGGTTTGGGTGTGGAGGTGGTTGAGGGCGGTGGTTTGGGGGTCGAAGTTGCTGTAGATGTTGGAGATCTTATGGTGAAAGGAGTCTGCTAGAGTGTCACAGAGGGCTTGGGAGGGGCGGGTTGTGTTCTCAGTGGCAGAGGGGCAGGAGAATGCTTTGCCGATGCTAAAGAGTTCCTTGGTGTGGTTGGCGCTCACCTTGATATGGGTGTTGAGGACTTCTTTCTTGGTTTCTCTGAGATGGTGATGATAGCTGTTGAGGGCGGGTCTCTAGGAGTCGAAGTAGGTGGGGTCTTTCTAGTTTCTTACAGTGGTGCTTGAGGGTCAGTAGCTCTGGAGTGGTGGGTCTGCTGCTGGTGGTGTTCTTCAGGGGGGCAATGGTGTCAGAGGCTGTGGAATGCCAGTTGAAGAGGTTTTGAATGCCAAGTTCGAGAGTGTCTGAAGGGATGGGTCTTGCTTCTTTAAGGGTGGCGGTCCTAGGGGGTTCTGTGACTAACCCTGGGCAAAGCACTACGCTACGCTCGCGTAGTTTGCGAAGTTTGCGCTACTTCACACTACGCGAATTGCACGTAGCACAGTGCAAACACGCGTAGCGTAGCATAGCGTAGTGCAGCGGTCATTTTTTGCTTGCTCGCGGTCCTCAACGTCAAGTTGGCGACCGCAAGCAAGCAAAATGACATCCCGGCGAGACTTTTTCCTCGTTCGCGATCAGAAACATCAAGTTGCCAATCGCGAGCATGGAAAATAAACCTCCCGGCGAGATTCTCAACGCGGGGAGGTCAGGTTTCTCATTGCGAGTTGTCGCGTATGCTCGCGACAGCTCGCGATGAGAAACTACCAGTCCGCGTTGAAAAAGCTGCCGCTCGAGTAAAAATCTACTCGAGCGGCAGTAAAAGACAGCTTTCACTGTGCAAGTTGCCGTTTTCAATGATTGCACAGTGCGGACAAGCATCCGGCACTGTGCAATCATCGCGAACATCGCACTACGCAGTTCACGTAGTGCTACGCATAGCTCGCGTAGTGCGAAGTGCACTTCGCGTAGCTTCGCGTAGCGCTACTTCGTGAACTACGCCCAGGGTTATCTGTGACTTTGCCCCAGTTGCGGCGAGGGTGGGTGGGGGGTCTCGTCGGGGCATCTTGTGGGCCGTCGATTGTGAAGTGGAAGATGCTGTGGTCTGTCCAGGTCAACTTGATGGTGTGGGAGAATTTGGCTCTGTTGTTGGTGGAGAAGATGGGGTCCAGTGTGTTTCCTGCGCTGTGTGTGGGGTCTGTGAAAAGTTGTGAGAGGCCGATGATACTCATGTTTTCCAGAAGAGTGGTGGAGTTGGTGTCAGTATCGTCATCTAGATAGAATTTCAGGTCTCCCAGGAAGATGTAGTGGTTGAAGTCAATTGCCAGAGGGGGATGAAGTCTGGGATGGCCTTGCAGAAGCTGGGTCGGGGGCCAGGGGGTCTGTAGGCGAGGGTTCCCCATATGATGGTTTTGGCATCTGGTTTGACTAGAAGTTGAGGTGTTCCATTATAGGTGTTGTGTCATCATCCAGGGCAGTGGAGTTGAGGGAGTCCTTGTGGGTGATGGCGATGCCTCCGGCGAGTCTGTTGGGGCGATTGCAGTGGATCATCTTGTATCTGTGGGGTGTCGCGGTTGCGATTTGGGTGCTGACGCGATGCTGAGCCAGGTTTCAGTGATGAACATTACATCAGGGCGAGGGTAGTTATGGTGTTCCAGATCTCCGTGGCATGCTTGCAGAGGGATCTGATGTTGCTTAGCGCGCAGTAGAGCTGTGGTCTTTGGCCGGGTGTGTGCTGGGTAGTGGTCATGGGGGTTCTTACGTCGTGGGTAGCGGTCATGGGGGTTCTTTCGTTGCAGGAGAATCTGCAGTGGTGGCAGATGAAGGATCCCTTCATGGAGGGTGGTGAGGCGATGCTGCAGTTGGCGTCTTGGCCATGTTTCGAATCTCGTTGGAGGCATAGTGGTGGTGGCATGTAGATCCAGGGGTCCTGGCACTGGGCGAGGTCCAGGCATGCAAAGGCACAGACGGCTTGCCTTTGGTGCACCGGCAGTACACCTGTGCAGCAGCTTCCATTATGTAGCTGTCGGAGGTGGGTGGGGCAGTCCAGGAGGCGGGTGGGCATGGGCTGGGCGGGGAGGCAGGACTGCAGTGAACCGGTCGGCAGCAGAGAAGGAGCACGGCGAGGAGGAAGAAGGGGGGCGAGCGAAGAGACTGGGGGCGGCAAAGGCAAGAGAGGAGGAGCAAAGAATAAGTGAGGAGAAAAGTGGGCAAAGATAATGAGAAGGAGCAACAGAAGAGAACAGGGGCAACAGTAAGGGAAAAAGAGGAAGAGAGAAATGAGGGCAGAGATAGGAAGGAACAATGGGATGGAGAAAAAAGTGAGAAAAAGCAGCAGGCACTGGAGAAGTGGAGTGTAGAGCGAACTCCAAGGAACCACAAAAGCAGGGGTGGGTGGAGTTGGTGGAGTGGCACTACGTGGAATTCCGCAGAGTTGTCTGAAAACTCTGTGGAATTCCGCTCTGCTCCGCCCTGCTGCCACCACACTGAATTCACCTCTGCTCAGCTGGCGGTCCTTCAGAGCTCCGGGCTGCCTGCCTCCTCGGCACAGGAGGATTCTTCTTCTCCTCCTCCAGTGGGCTGTAAAATGGAAACCCCTTCCTGCAGGACTCATAAGGACTGCGCAGGAGGTGCTGCTGAGGGCAGGGAAGGTGGACCCGCATCCCAGGGAGTGGATGAGTACCCGCCTGGGGCTCTGGGTTTTGTCCAGCTGCCTGATGCAGCTGCTGCTGCTCTCGGGCACCGCGCTAACCAGTTGCCTGCTGCTCAGCGCCTGCACAGCTGAGCTGCAGGGCAGGGTCTGCGCTCAGGAGGAGCAGGGGTGCCAGGGCAGCGTCCCCGGGCAGAAGTTGCTCGCAGTCTGGGCAGGAGGTTTGGGAACCGTGCAGGAGGAGGCTCTGCCCACCCTGCTGCAGCCCAGACTCGACTGACTCTTGCAGGAGGTGAGTGAACTCCAAACTAGGGGTGGGTGCAGGGAGGAAACTGCTACGTGGCGTAGTCAGAGTTTTTTGGCAACTTTGCACTCCCAGCGGAGTGCTGAGTTGATAAAATTCCGCAAACTCCGCTGTCGGAGTGGAGTTCTCCACCCCGGTGTAATGATTCAAGGAGTCTTCATGAAGTTCAAGTATTTATTCTTTGACAGCAACCCCAGCTGAGCTAAACGCTCACCGGCTGCATCTTCTTCAAATTGACAACATTCTGCCACTAGGTCAGCAGTGACCTCATTACATTCCATGCTCCCAGCATTACATGTCCTTATACATCTTCCCCCTTATAATATTCAAACAGAAGCACAGGAAGAACAATATTAAAACATCTTAACAAAACTCTAAATTACTTCTGGCAATGTATAAATACAATTAAAACCCTATATTCCTAATGACACATTAGGAGCACTATCCACCGAACCGTATATATATCACCCATACTCCTTGTGGCACCACTCTCCAGGACCACCACACTGCGTTTGACCTCCTTCACCCTGCATGGAGCAGAATATTTGCTTTCACCCTTGCAAACAAACCTTTTTTTCCTTACGACCACCAAATCTCATGGTCTTACACAACCCCGCTTCACATCTTTCCTTTCATTGTAATACAGCATGTTTTTTGTCTGCGATCTCAAGACATTCCTTTGAATTTCCTCACGATCAACTTCAATCTCCGTTGCTACTCCCCTCAGCCATACAGGGCATTCTTTTACCCCCGGTTTCCTTCCTTTTAAGGATACAAATGGAGAAATACCTGTCACAGAATGGGGAATTGTCCTATGCGCCCACATCATCCTCCTCAACTCCGTTTTCCACATAAGATGATTAGCAAGGGACAGTTGTATGTTGTCCATCACCAACCGGTTTACTCTCTCAACCAACCCATTGGCTTGAGGTCGGAAAAGAGCCACTTTCTCATGCACAATTCCCATGCTGGAGAGATAATTTGTCATTTCCCTAGACATGAATTGCACCCCATTATCTGACACAATTTTTTTCGGTATTCCTTCCTCCACGAAGACTTCCTCCAAAAACTCGATAACATTTGAGGTGTTCACTTCCCCAACATCCTTGATTTTAAACCACTTAGTGTGGTAATCCACTAGGATTAGAATGAATTTACTTATTGATCCTAACCTGGATACAGGTCCCAAAAAATCGATGGCCAATTTTTCCCAAGGTCTTTCAGGAAAGCTCATGACATCTAATGGAGGCTGTCTAATCACTTTGGTCTTATCACTGTTTGCACACATTGAGCAATTCTTCACCTTCTCTTCCACGTCCCGATCCATACCGGGCCACCAGAATGTCTGCCTAACCTTCCTTTTCAAAATTCCCCATCCCAGGTGTCCCTCTTGAATGATATCGAGAATTCTGTCTTGAATACCCTTGGGAGGAACAAGCTGACCTCTCCTCATCAGCCTGCCACCAACTATGCTCAGTTCTTCTTTGACCGTAAAATACTCACGTAACTCACCACTCATTCCATCAATTTCTCCCCAACCGTGTACAACTTTTGCTTCAACTTCATCCATTCCAACATCTTCCTCCCTTGCAGACGTCCACTCGTCAGCAATTATAGCCAATTCTCCATTGGCAAACACTCCAGTTCTGGAGACCACCTCAGCAATTACGTCCTCAGCCTCCACATCCACTGGCACCCTTGATAGAAAATACGCTACCACATTCTCGCTGCCCTTCACAAACTCTATCTCAAAATTATAATCCATTACTGATAGCAACCACCTAGTGATGCGAGGTGTAACATTCTCCTCCAAACCTCTTCCACCTTTGAAAATATACGTCAATGGCTTGTGATCGGTTCTCAGTCTGAAGGGAATTCCCCACACATAAAACCTGAAGCGATTGATTCCCCAACAACAAGCTAAGGCCTCTCTTTCAATCACAGAATATGTAGTCTCTGCTCCTTGCAACCTTCTAGATGCAAAACCAATTATGTTCTCCATGCCATCTTTAACTTGTGTCAGCACCACACCAATTCCTACCTTACTAGCATCCGTTGTGATGTACGTTTTGCAGCCACATCAAACTGCCCCAATGTAGGAGCATGAGTAATACTCTTTTTTATGTGTAAAAATGCATCTTCACACTCTCCACTCCATCCAAACTCAACTCCTTTTTTCAACAATCTCCTTAAAGGCTCTACAATTTCCGTAAACTCCTTCACAAATTTAGCAAAAATGCATCTTCACACTGTCCACTCCATCCAAACTCAACTCCTTTTTTCAACAGTCTCCTTAAAGGCTATACAATTTCCGTAAACTCCTTCACAAATTTAGCACAGTACTCCGCTAGTCCTAGGAACGATTTTAATTATTCCTTAGTATGTGGTCTATCTGCATTCTATATTGCTGCCACAATGCTCTTTACCCTTGGCACTAATTGTATGTCCCAGATAAGTCACCTCTTCTTTTCTGATTTGACACTTCTCTTTTTTCACAGTCAAGCCATGTTTCCGCAATCTCACTATTACCTCCTCGAACAATTTATCATGTTCAGCGATATTTTTTCCCACAATAAGTATGTCATCTTGGAAACATAGTACATGATTTAAATAACCAAATATAGTTTTCATTATTCTCTGGAAAACCGCAGAGGCCAAGGCTAGACCAAATGGCATCCTCTTGTAACGGAACGCACCCAAGAGAGTAACAAAGGACGTTAAATGCCTAGATTGTGCATGCAAATCCACCTGGTGATAAGCAGACAACATATCTAGGACACTGAACACAACTCCCCCACCTTCCATTGTTAACATTTCTAAGATGTTAGGGAGTGGTTGTCTGTCTACCCAAATACATTTGTTCAAATCACGTAGGTCAATACATAAACAAATCTTCTCTTCAGCCTTGGGTGCCACCACAATTGGCGCCAACCATTCAGAAGACTCGATGGGTTCGATAATTTGTTGCTCCAATAGTTTATCAAGTTCTTCTTTCAAGAGATGCCTCATGACGTTAGGAACATTTCTTACTTTATGTACCACAGGTTTTACTCCTTCTTTTAGTACGATCTTGTGCGAGAACCCCTTCAATTTTATTTATTTATTTACTGTTTTATAGAGCGCGAACGTGACCCGTTAGGGTATCAGAGCGCTTTACAGAGCTAAGCAAGATGTTTGCAAAAGTTCAGAACAGACGAAATCATGTGAACGTTTTGCCGTGATAAACAGGATATTGCAATGAGAGGGAATAGGCAACATGGGTACTACTCAAGGGAGAAAAACAAACATTAGCAGGAGCAGAGACAGATTGTACAGCAACAGACTCTGCCCCATAAAGTGACAGTGAGGTACGAATGAAGTAAAAGGAAATAGCAACAACTATGATACAAGACATTGCATAGGCTACATCAAGGAAGTCCAGATTGGCATACCCTGGTAGAGGTCTAGAAGAGAGCATATCGCTAGGCAGCTGAGCTGTATATGCGCTGAGAGTGTTAAGGAAGGAATTTGCCCATTAGGAAAGTCTTCGCTTCCTTTTTGATTCTAGACAAGCAAGGTATTCTTCTGACGTTGGGTGGCAGTGAGTTCCAGATTCTGGGTGCAGCCCCAGAGAAAGCTCTGTTGTATGCTTTCTTCTTCCGGAAGATGGGAGGTTTCAGAACAAAAGTCCTGGAAGACCGGGAGTGCCAATCTCCTCCGGAGATAGGCACTCCGGATCAATAACCCCAATTCATCAGAAAATACTTCAGGGTATTTCTCGATAAGATCATCATGACCACCTCCACTCACTTATTTCACTTCATCTTGTTCAGCTAACATCACCGGTTCAGAGGCATTGGGATTGATGACTATGCCTAAATCTCGCTGATGACACCACCCCAGTAAATCTTAACCATAGTCAGTAATGTACACTCTACCATACACCTCCTTACCCTTGAAACCAATAGTTAACCATTTTATTTATATGATCTCTATCTGCCTTCCTGCATATCCTACAGCTTTTATGTCTGATTTACATAAGGAATGATTATTGGTACACTTCCAGTTGCTCTCAAACGTTTCCTTGGAGATCAAGGTGAATAAACTACCAGAGTCTACTAAGACTCGTACAGACATCCCTTCCAAGAGCACACAACAATGAGGCTTCTCCAAATTATCAGTGCTTTCTAGTTTCACACCACATTCACCAGAATTCCTTATCACCCTTCCACCATGTGCTTCACCATCCACAGTGGAAATTATTTCAACCAGTGAAATTAATTCCTGAATGTCTTCACAAGAATCATCCAATTGTCGATCAACTTGTTGACCTCTTCTAGCATCCCTGAGCTCTACCCTGGTTCTACACACCTTTGCAAGATGACCTCTCTTCCCACACTTTCTACAAACTGGCTCGGGGATAGTGCTCCTAATGTGTCATTAGGAATATAGGGTTTTAATTGTATTTATACTTTGCCAGCAACCCCAGCTAAGCTAAACGATCACAGGCTTCATCTTCTTCAAATTACCAACATTCTGCCACTAGGTCAGCAGTGACCTCATTACATTCCATGCTCCCAGCATTACATGTCCTTACACCTGGTTTACACAAAAGAAGGAAGAGTAGTCACAGAGGCAGGACGCGGAATACAGCAAGAATTCGTCAGGAACCGGGCTCGAACCATGGCTGCTCAGCTGGAGGGCTGGGAGCAGTCCTTCTGTGCTGTAGCAGTGGCAGGGGAATGGCTATCAAGACCAGGTAAATGAATAAGATGACCCTACAATGAACATAGGGCCTGATTTGGATGTCAGTCGGTAAGCCTCCTACTGCTCATCGGAGGCTTACCGACCGACATCCTTGGTTTGAACTCTGACCGCCATATTTCAATGACGGCGGTCAGAGTCCAAAATGGCCTGTCAATCCGACTGGCTTACGACGGGCTCAAGGAGCCCGTTGGCCAGTGAGAAACTGCACATAATCCCTTTAGGACAGCGTTTCCGCCATTGGGATTATGATGTCGGTTTCCGACAGCCTTTCCATACCGTCAGAAAGCAACTTTGGGGGCCCCTAGCAGGGCCCCCATCCCTCCACGGCCTCCAGTTGGGGGCCAAATCCCTGCACCGTGTGGTGCCTGCCACAAGGTGCAGGGATTTACAGAAACTCCCATTTCTCTATGGGAGCTTGTGCTGCGGCTGGTGTCCGACCGGCGCACAAGCTTCCATAGAGAAATGGGAGTTTGTGACCGCACCATGTGCAGTAACATCACAATTGCGTTTTTGGGACTGCTGACCGGAGGTCGGTCGGTTCGCAACTGCAGAGATGTCAGTCGGAGGCAACTCCGACCAACATCATAATGAGGCCCTTAGTGCTACAAAAGTTGAGGCAAAATAAAAATGAAAGTGAGGCTAGCAATACATTGCACTCAATGTAAAAATGTATTTTGTTCTGTAAAAAAACTGAAAAAGAACAATAATTTTGTTAATGAAATATGCAATTTTTTTAGTAACAAAAAATAAAATCTAATGAAATATTGTTTCATATTTTACATTTATTAAAAAAAAAAAAAAAGTACAAATATAATTGAAAATGAGCCTGTTATTTCTAAATTATGAGTCAGAAACAAACTTTTCAATTAATTTAATACAATCATTAATTTTGTAACGTAACAACAAACAGTCAGCTTCAAAAATAATTTAATTAGGACGTGGTATAAGAATGAATACTCTAACTCCAGTACAACTGACTTTGAAGACTGTGTATGGGGAACAAATAACCTATTCCAACTATAGGCCCATGATTATTTGGGAAAGTGCATAATTTGTAAGGGCTATATTCATTTTTCTAATTCCTATATAACAATTGTTGTTGAATGTGTATAATTTAGTGGGAATAGACCTAACTATTCTAATTCCAACACCAAACCGCTGGGAAAAGTTCATAAAATGTAGGGGTTAGCTTTACTAGTCTAACTCCAATCCAACAAACATTGAAGATAGTGTATGAATTGGTAAAGAGAAAATATCTTTCTTAAGCGTCAAACTGCCAAACATTGTTGTAAATGCTTAATTTGGAGAGTAACATTTACTATTCTAACTCCGGGGCAAATAACTTTGGAGAAAGCTTATAATTGGGGTGGGTTGCTATTTTGCTCCAGTGCTCAAAATATTGGGGAGAGTGCATCATTTGGAAAGGTTAGATTTATTCTTCTAACTCCGATTCAACAAACATAGGGGAACATTAAAAAAAATGGAGCGTGCTAGAAAATATACTCTTCTGACTAAAGGCTCCATAACATTTGGGAAAGTATTTAATTTGGAGGTGTCGGATTTACTATTCTAACTCCAGCCCAACAAAATTGGGGAAATATTATACATAGAATGGGATTTCAAATATATTATTTTAATGGAAAACCCCCAAAATATTAGGAAAGTGCATAAAGGGGTCAAATTTACTATTGTAACTCCAGTCCCGCAAACATTGAGGTAAGTGTACAAATGCATGGGAAATGGGTTGGAAAACATAGTATTCTAACTCTAAACTATCTAACATTGTTTATGTTTATGTTTAAGAATTTGTAGAGCGCGTGGCTGCCCGAGGGCTTCCCAGCGCTAAAGAGTACTGTGTACAAGCTCTATCCATAATGCGTCTACAAGGGTAACAGCAAAGTTTTGAGATGTTTCCTGAAAACGGTTTCGTTGGGTAGAATTCTTATTTTATATGGGAAGGCATTCCACATCTTTGGTACCAGGTGGGCAAATGATCTGCCCCCCCACCTGGCTCTTTTGGCTCTTGATGTCCTAAGAAGCTGTTGCTGAGCTGATCTTAGATGCCTGGTGGGATATACCTAGACATCATTTGTCTCAGTTTTATTGGGCCTTTTTTGTTAACAGCCCTATTTGCCAGGCATAGGGACTTAAACTTTATTCTTGTTTCAATAGGGAGCCAGTGTAGCTGTTTCAGTGCTTCTTCAGTCGAAGTGCATTTGGGGATTTTTAGAAGGAGTCTTGCTGCCGCATTTTGTACTACCTGTAGTCTCTTCGTCACATATTTAGGCGCGCCCACATAAAGTGAGTTTCCATAGTCCAAGCGCGAGATTATAAGAGACTGGATGACAGTTTTTTTCAGATGTTCCGGGATCACCTCAATAATCTTCCTTAGTATTTTAAGCAAAGAGAAACATATTCCTGACAGTTTCCTGGATGGGCAATCCATCGTGAGTGAGTTCTCCATCCAGACCCCCAAGTTTTTTATAACTGGTTTGGGTATAGGTGGGTTTCCCATACAAGGGGGCCACTGTGTCAGGGGTGCCTGGATAGTGGATTTTCCTAATAGCATAATCTCTGTTTTTTCGCCATTTAATTTCAAATGGCTATTGGCCATCCAATTTACCACTCTCTCCAGACAGTGACTCAACTGCTGATTTGCGTTATCTGTTAGGGAGACATTGAAGGAACTATGTAAGTTGGAGGAGTTTGATTAACTATTTTAACTATTTTAACTGCAATAGAACACATATTGATGAAAGTATATAATGGGGGTAGGAAATATATTATTTTAACTCAAAACATAAATATTGTTTACATTGTATGGTTTGAATACAAAATACATTCATAAAAAAACTGAGAATATTCAATAAATTAATATCTTCAAAACCTAATCCTCACCAAATTTAGAAGCAATTTCACAAATAGTACATACAAATGATATTATTTTAATTTGTAAAAATAAACCTTGAAAACAACTTAACCTACTAATTTATATTTTAAGCCTTTGCAACCATCAAACAATATTTGAAATGAAGCCCCAAAAAGGAAATCTAAATTTAACAAACATTAAAACACTATCCCTCCATTTCACCAACCCCATACCTGTAATATTACAAGTATACAACCCAAAATGTATGAACTCAACATTTTCCTAAAATTAGACAAAAATATATTTCTTGAAATAAAATACATATTAATCACCTAGAACTTACATTTTTATTTGATTTAAATTTTCACCATTTTATAAATTTAACACTGTCCTGCAAAACTCATAAAATAACCAACAACATATCTTAAACAAATAACATTAAAATATAACAACCAAAATAAAAACTGACATATAAAAATAAAAACATAATTTGAAATTAACCCCTTCAAAAAATCTAACATTAAAACACTACCCAACCAATCCCCAAATAAACCCTTAATATCTGATAAATAAAATGATTTTCAGTTGTCTACCCCAAAATACATGAACCCCAACATTTAGGAAAACATAACATATTAAAAAATAGAATAGAATAGAATTTGAAATCAAAACACTAATAACCCAAATGCCTAAAACAGCACACAACCTTTTTTAATAACAAAAAAGAAATATTACTTACCAAAAAATGACACCTAAGGAGAAGCATATTTATAAAATAATATAAAAATTAACATTTAAAACATGGCAGTAATGGTTAGTTTAATAAATACCACAATATTTTAGTAAATAATATTAAAACCAACAATATTATTTACACATAGAAACATGATATACTTGCCTTCAAAGTCATTTCCCACAATATTTTTGCAGTGACAATAATTTTATCATGATATTGGGTCGTTACTCGAGTATCTTTCACAAAACCAGATTTGCATGTTTCACTCACTAGAGTAAACAAAATTTTTTCCTCGTAACAACGACCCTCTTTATGAGACACTTGACAATTTTCAAATATACTAGCCTGTGCAGGGATGCACATTGACTACTAGGAGGAGTCAGTCTTTCCTCGGGCAATCAAGAAGTGGATTCAATAGAAATTCTCAGAATCCAATGCTTGACAAAGGAACACTTTTTTTTAGTTTTATACTTATTTTTTGTCTTTTTTAAACTTTTTTCTGTTAAGGCTGTTTTTTAAAAACAAACTATAACAAAAGAGGTGAAAAAGGAAGAAATTCAATTAAGTATGAAACTGCTTGTTTTGTTCTTGCACACGTTGCCTAACTATGCTTGTGTTTTTTTTCATGATACCAATTTTGAGTTTTGCACTTTTTGCACTGAATGGCCATTCTCTCCCTCTCAGGGTCCAACTCATCTTCTGTTTCATGCACTATTTTTTCCAACGAGGGAGCTGGGCCTTAGGTACTGGATGACTTCATTTTTGATACCTCCAGTCTTTTCTTGTCATTTGGCTGTCATGCTGTCAATATCGGAAGAGTGCTGTTGTCCCAAATTAATATTTTTTGTCTTTTTCTCTGCACAACACATTTTAGCAGAGTTTGCAAACTAACTTGCAGGCATTTATTTTTTACATGGAGGATGGAAGAAATGATCCTATATCCAAGACTCCTTGCTGCTTTGTGCCTTTTTTGTTAGCTTTTTTTTTTTGTGGCTGCGTTGCAAATCCATCCATCAACTTTCTTTCTTTCTTTCTTTCTTTCTTTCTTTCTTTCTTTCTTTCTTTCTTTCTTTCTTTCTTTCTTTCTTTCTGAAGGAATATGCTGGCTGGCTATTTGCAAGCTAGGCCAGTGAGTCTATTTACTAGCTAGGCCAGCGAGTACACTTGTGGTAGGGTTGGGAGGGCTAGTACATCCTGTTTGTTTCTCCCGATGACCAGACTGGATCAGGGTCCTGGAATGCTACCCTTCTCTATCTCGCCTTCTCCCAGAGCATTAAACATCATTCACTCTGAGATACTCCAAAAGGAACCTCTTCTCACTGCAAACCTGTGTCACACAGGTAAGACATGAGATAATAACTCATTTATACAACCTCAACCTATTTCTTCCTAAGCCAATCCCAGATCACACATCATCCACACCTTTCCTTCTTACCCTCCTAATGGTCAGTTAAACAATAGCCTACTGAAAATGTGCTTCTATGCCAAAATTGCCATTGAAATTAAAGACCTCATCCTAAATGGGAAAATAAGTGTATTCACAATTACTGAAATATGGTTTAATTTGAGCGAAGATCTGGCCCTGTTCAAAACAACTCCCAATGACTATTCTGGGTTCTGCTTCGACAGCCCTAAAGACAAACATGGTGGTGGCATTGCCCTATTTCACTAATTCTACCTTTTTATGGAAATAACCGTTTTACTAATATCATAGTGCTTTAAGGATTCACCTTCAGTCATGTGCTGTTATGCAGCATGTCCACACTGCCACACACATTACCAGCCACACTCTCAATTCAGTCTTTCGTTCTTCAAATTCCATCAATTCCTTAACAGCAATACCTGTATCATGGTTAGGCCACTTATTAATAAGATTTGTTCTTCCTTCCTCAATCTCCTATCATTACTACAAGCTTCTTATTTACTTCCAGGCACTGGAAAATCCTGCAAAAAGATCCTGAACCCAAATTATTTGTTTGAATTTTGTAACCTTTGCATCAAACGTTTCTACTCCCCGTAATTAGACCATTCACTATTACCTAACGGCATCCATGCTTAAACATGAATTTCCTTTTGTCATAAAAAATGCATCTAAAAAAAGTAACATTGTTCCGATGGTTCAATCATACTTCTCTCTTAAGCTTAAAGTAGGTCTGGGTGGTGAACTCTGCTCCATTTGTGGAGTTTTCCGCACTCTGCGATCTGCGGATCATGCGGAGTTCTGAAAAACTTTAAGCTGGTGAGCAAGGAAAATCCAACGCTAGACAACCTCCCTGTGAGATTTCTCAGCGCAGGCGGTTGTGACCGCTAACGTTGAGAAACCATCCGTTCGCATTGAGAAAGCTGCCGCTCGAGTAGAAAATCTACTCGAGCAGCAGAATGAAGCAGTGCCCTCTTGTGCTGCGCAAAGTGCCGCACTCACCCGGCAATAAAAATCAGCGCGAATGGCGCGACCTAATGCACTCTGCCGCTTGCGGAACTCCGCGGAGCGCAGGAGAGTTTTTTGGTCACTTCACGGAGTTCCGCGTAGCAAAGCTCCGCGAACACTGCGCAGGCCTAGCTTAAAGGTGTTAAAAAGTGCAGAACATACCTGCTGCTCTACATAACTATCCAACCATAAGAATGAGCATAAAACCACCCTGAGACATTAGAAATTCTCTATCCAACCATGTTGTCAGAACAACTATCCTCTTGCATTAGCTACTACTGTGCCAAAAGAAATGCTTGAAATTCTCAAAGAACTCACCTTTTTAAGAACTAATGGGTCATTACGATGGTGGGTGGCCTGTCAGTGGCAGTCCGCCTAACATACTGGGCCGCTGTCCGACCGCTGCATTACTATATTGGCTGTCGGAGTGCAGAGGTCAGAGGGTAGGAACCCCCCTCCAACAGGATCCAAGATCCCGTTGGGGTGGTGGTCATACTCCTATCACTACAATGGAGGAGATGACTGCCGTAGGGATTAGGATGTCCCTTTCCAGTTGCCTTTCCACTGCCATGAAAAGGCAGATGGAACCGGACTTTGGGGGCCCCAAGCAGGGCCCCGTCCCCCATGGGCCATTGCTAAGTGGCCTGGGGCACACATGTAGTGCCCCCCCACACATCCATCCACTGTGTGCCAGACCCCACATGGGGCCTGCCACACGGTGCATGGATGTGCACAAAGTGTCTTTCTCTACTGCAGCTTATGCTGCAGCCCTTTTTCTGGGCCACAGCACAAGCCGCAATAGAAAAAGGCATTCTATGACCACCTGCATGGCAGTCGTATCTTAATAGGGCAGACAGGACCTCCGAATCATTGTTGAACGGTCGCCTGCTCAAAACGATGGCAACCGCCATTGTAATAAGTCCCTAAGATAGGACCTTCCTCGCCTTCTCAAATTTTCTGTAACCAACTTGTCTCCTTGTTTAATGACAAAAACTCTCTTGTTTGCAAATCTAAATCCAACTTAAATTATACCCATCGTGCCTCAGCCTTCCTTCCCAACTTCTAAGTGGTCTTATGTCCCCGGCAGAACTACATAATTTGATCTCCCAATATAGATCTGATTCTCACAGCAATCTCATCCAGATACATGCTATGCATTTCTTCAGCTATTCTTTTGTTCCTGATTTGATCCCCAGACTGAATAACTCTTTCCTATCTGGTCCAATGGCAGAGGAAATGCAATGGGTACACAATAATTTTATTTTTCTTTATCAAAATTCTTTTTATTGAGCATTTTACAAAGGCAAGAAGAGAAACGATAGCTTACATTATAGTATAGTGCATCTGTCCCATTAACCTTATTGAAGCCATTGTACATTTACAGTTGCTTTCTGATCAGGGATATGTCCATACCAAATTCCGCAATTTGTATAGCTCAACTTTTTGATCCGGGAGATCTTAACTCTAAGAATCCCACAACAAATGTTGACCCAAGACACCTACCAACATTTATACTAACACTCCACTTTGACAAGATTTTGGAAATAAGCTCAGCTCCTTCCTTGAATCTCAGGCCATTCCTGATGATGCCCAAAATGTGAAAACATACCTCTTTTTGTATGATCACCCCATTTTTGTAGACTCCTGCTGCTGATATCCAAGCAATTGGGCACTGTTGCCCATGCACCAGAGTATGTGATTTGACCCGTAAAACATGACGGAATTGGCATATTTTGCTTTCCAGTAAGGCCATAGTATATTGGGTAAGAAAATGCACCAGTGGCATGGTAAGATAAATGTCACCTGTGGACTGCAGCACATGTTGTGCCATCCACTAAATTGACAGAGAAAACATGATTTCAGGCCTAGCTGTGTAGCCCAACCGCTGCAGCTTTTAACCCGGCCGCTGAGCCTTACAAAATAACCCTTTTTGACAGAAAACAAAAGTGTTGAACAAAATATTGACTTTTTAATATATTTATGCCAGAATATCACCCCAAGAATATTGTGTTGGCAGGAATATCGCAATTGAGAATATTTTTTGTGTGTTGTTTTTAATATTGTTGTTGAAAATATAATTGTTAAAAATAATGTTGTGAATAATATTATTTTTCTGATATTTTTGTAATATTGTTAATTTTAGTTTTAGTTTAATTGTTTTTGTGTTGTTTTGTTTTATAATGTTTCTTAGTTTAGTTCTTTTTATAGCAAGTTTATTTGAATATTAAAGGTTTCAATTTTTTTAATGTGCTTTTTAAATAATTTAATGGAAATTTTGATTTGTTTTAGCATTTGGATGGGTTAATAGAGGAAAAGGTTGAGAACCCATTTTAAAATATATATATTGAAGTTTGAATGAAAAAAATTATTTACATGTATTGACATTTAATAATACATTTTATATATCAGAATATTAAAATTGCTTTTTTTCTGTTTTGAATTGTGCTTTGGTATGTTTTTAAATTTAATTGGATGATGTTAAACATTTTAATGTTGTATCTAAATGTTGCATTGTATTTGTATGTTTAAGTATTATACAAACATATTTGTATTGTAATACTATTTCTTACTTTTTATGTTAAATTTATACTTTTTAATTATATTTAGAATATATTACGCAATTAACGATGGTAATAATTATATATTTTAATTTAATATTAAAAAAGCAAAAACACATATTGAAGTTATTTTATTAAAATAATGTAGAAAACATTTTTTATAAATTTAAATTTAATTAGCATTCAATTTTTTCTTTATATTTAGTTTGCAGTTAATATTTCTTAAGTGTGTATTGTTTAAGAAAAATATTTAAGGAAATATTGTTTAGTTGTTAGTGCTAATAATGCATGTAATATTATTGTTATATAATTATATACATTTTATATATATTGGAGTTACAATAGTAAATCTGAGTCTAACTATAACGTCCCTGTACCCTTTGTTTTTTTCAGTGAATATATATTGCCTGCTGGCGGTTGCCAGTAGGTAGTTATAGTTAGGACCTAGGGGATGATTACGTTGGCAGAAGGCCCGCCATCGCCAGCCGTGTGGTGGCGGGCCCGCCGCCATCTGACGACGATTTTCCCCCCACCAAATTACAATGGTGGGGGAATCGTGATAGGTCTGCATCTTCAAAATGGTGACCGTCCGCCAGATTACGAAGCTGGCCGCAGCCAGCCTTTCTGTGGCGGGTAAACCGCCATTGAAAGGCTGGCGGAGAATGCATTCGGGGGCCCGTTGCGGGCCCCACTTGTGTTGGGGGAGGTGGTGGTGCACTGGGGGGTACCCATGGTACCCCCCTACATTTCCATGCACTAAGTGGCAGGCACCATGTGGTACCTGCCACGTACTGCAGGGAAATGCACTACATACATTTTTAACATTGCGGCGGGTGCTGCAGCCATCAGCACCCACCACAATGGTAAAGATTCAAGATGCGACCCCCACGGTGGCAGTCGCCTCGTGATTCTAAGTGCGGGAATCAGGCGGGTGGTCCCATTCACCACAACCATGGCGGGCAGACTTAAGTCCGCCTGCCATCGTAATGACCCCCCTAGTTTCTGTAGGAAAAGCATTTTTTGACTTAGCTATAACTTTGGTGTCGTTTGACCAATCTGCATGACATTTTCCCCAAAAAGTGTCACAGTGGGTACTATTGTCATGAAAAGTTTTGGGGTGATCCGTGGAGTGGGGACCGAGAATTTGGGTCACGAAAAAAGGTGCGTTGGTTATGTTAATTCCCATAGGAACCTTTAGCCACACCTATACCAAATTTGGCAGGGAGGTAGATGTCGGTTCAAGGAAGTGCCTTTTGCTTATTTGGTGTAAATCCGTTCAGTAGTTGTTGAGCTATTTAAGTTTCAAATTATAGTGATATCTCTGGCCGTGGATATTTCGCTGTGGTTTTGCGATGAATCGCGAATGCATGCGCCTACTGGAATTCTCTAATTGGCTGAACGCAATCTGAATAGAAAGTTGCGGCCACCATTTTTATCTATCGGCAACAGTTCCTGGGGCTGAAAATCTGTGTGAAAGTCCACATAAGGGTTCAGGGTGGAGATACTCTGCTCCCATGGTTGAGAAATGGGGGTGTTAGTGACACAAGTTATGTGCCCAAATTTTTTTTAATCGCGTGCGATATTTGCGATGACGCCACGACTGCCAGCGTGGTCCCCAGTGTACAATCGCGGGGACATTGCAACTATCAATGTTATCGCGAATATTGGTGGAAATATAAAAAAATATATCAATGAATCGTTAATATGCATTGTTATAAAGATATTGAGATTTTGATAAATGTTTTTATAGAGTTATTTATACAGTGATCTATCTACTTGGATGGTTAGAATCAATTATATAGTTATAATTTTTTTATGTGGTGGTGGTTATTGAATTCCTGCTTTTGCTTTCTGCGTTCGCGACGTAACCGTGGGGATCACGATTACCAACATCATCTCGATATCCGGCCTCACCGCGAAAACTGAAAATAGGTTTTAGAGATGGCTGTTCTAGAAATAAACTAGAAAATCATGAGTTTGAAGTGTGCAGTAATAAACCCCTAGTGTGTAAAATATTGTAATATATGTGCATATATGTGTTTTCACTTTATAGAAAAGGCACAATCGTTGCGGTTAACGATGTCATTGTGACATCCTGAATAACAGCGAAAACGGAGAATAGGTCTGAAAGATGGTTATTAGAGAAACTTAGGGCCTCATTACGATGTCGGGCGGAAAGCCTACCCCTGACAGTCGGATTCCTCTAGACCATGCTGGAACCCTTCTAACCGACTCGGTCAGTTTACAATCTGCCCGACCAGTTATGATGTACGCGGTCGGACTGTAAACCGCACGGTCTTTCCGAATCGATTCAGACCGGCTCTAGGAGAATTCATGTTGGTCGGAACCGCATCATACAGCTCTATGGATAGCATATCCGACTGAGCAATTACGATGCCGGTTTCCAACAGCCTTGCTGTCGGAAACTGAATTTGGGGGCCCCTGGCAGGCCCCCTTCATCCTGAGGCCTCTAGTTTGGGGCCGAGGGGGTACCTAAGGGACCCCCCTGTAAAACCCTGCACTGTGTGGTAGGCACAATGGGGTGCCTGTGACAGGGTGCAGGGTTTTCCACACACACTCCATTTCCCCATAGAAGCCTGTGTTGTCGGGCAGAACACGGGCTCCCATAGAAGTCAATGGGAATCTGACTGAACAGTGTTCGGTCACATCGTAATCAGTCGGGTGGAACCGCAGACCGGAAGTCTTCTGTTCCGATTCCAAGACGGAGTCGGGCGAAAACCTTCCGCCCGAGATTGTAATGAGGCCAATAGTGTAAAAATATGAGTTTAAACATGCTGTGAAAGAAGTATGTACATAGTAATATGTGTAGTGCAATGTTCAGAATGGATTTATTTACATATTATTTTTGGATGTGTTGGAGGCCATTGAATGTCTGCTTTTGTTTTCCATTTTCGCGACATGTCCGGGGGGATCGCGACATCATCGCGTAGATTGTCTAACACTAAAGGAAAAAACCTTTAGAAAAAATGTCACAATATTTCGGGTACTAGGGTGGCTCTGGCAAGAACCGTTGTGTTGGTTATGTGTATATGGCTGCTATACATAAGACCGGATGCAGAGTTTCACGTTACTTAGAAACACCCTGTTGCCTTCATCTGTAAAGTGCACTCCATCATTTCTATAAATCCCATGCATGTCAAAACACACATTGTTGTTATAGATACAGCCCATGCATTGGTCTCAGTTTTATTAACTTGTTTCCTGGCTTTGTCAATTTGTGGACAGAATTGATTCGACCACTTCCATTTCTGTCTTTGGCATATATTAGAGTACACCAAGACAGTGTGAGGGAAAAGAAACATCAGTTCTGCAAAGGTTTGCTTCATTAGGATATCCAGGCCTATCCCAGTCATTGTGCCTAGGTCATTGCCACCACAGTGCACAATCATGAGGTGAGGAGCTTGTGAATTCACAATGAATTTAACCAAAGCCAGCAACTGATGAAACTTTAACCCTCTCTGTCCAAACCAAGTAATCTGCACTTTTGGCAAACCCAAGTCCCTGTGAATTACTCTCTTTTTTGAAGCCTCTTTAGCCCAATAGATAAAGCTGTGGCCCACAATCCACACTTTAAGCATTTTGAAGCGAAGGAGCAATAGTAGTGAGGGGAAGTCTGGAGTGTAATGAGGTAGTTTTCCAAAGGAAAAGCAGTTAAAATGGAGGTGTTTTAAAAAAAAATATATTTCATGCTGTCAGCATGAAAGTGAATAAAATTAGGTAGTGTGTTAGATGCCTTAGCAAGAAGTCTTATTATTGGCTGTTGTTTAAGAAAAGAAATGAAATACAGACATGGGTATGCTTTTGAATCTGTGGAGTAAAGCACACCTGCTGTATCTTATTTGGAAGCAGCATGTTCCTTTTAGAATGTGCTGTGAACTTGTGACCTACTTGTTCCACTGGGTTGCTCGGTACACTGAGCTTAGACTCTATTGGGGTTGGGAGGGTGTTAAAGAGACAGAACAGTTTTTAAAAATTTAGGAGTGATGACACAATGTGAGTAATGGCAAGCTTTCATTTCCAACTCAGGACTATGTAATAAACTGTTGTGCAGTATTTAAATTTAAAAAAACTGAAGCTAAATATTGGTTTGGACTCCTGTTTTTTTCTCAATTACTCCGCGATGATCGCGAAAACATCGTGAAAACACACCAACAGAAACCTTGTTTTGAAAGATAGGGAAAGGGTTAACAGATGCTAACCATTCACAAGTGTAGATGCAGTAGTCTAAAATGAAAGACATGATTTCAGTTGCTGCCTTTCTCATGATGATAGAGTGGAAAGTTGAAGAGGTTGCCATTTTAGAGTTGATTTGTATGAGAGTGGTGTATCATTCTTGTGCTTAGTTTTTACAAATCTTAAGAGTGTCAAAACTATTCAGAAAGAGCTAAAACAACAATATAATCTACAAACGAAATTCCTTGGTATGTATATAACTTTGTAATTATTATTATTAAAAATGTTCATTAGAAATGAAGATGTATATGGGAGTTTGATTAAAAGGAGTATCACAGTGATGGGAAGAAATATATGAGATGAACTCTATCTATTAGAGGGTATGTGTTTAAGAGGTTAGTGATGAATGTTTTGGGAAGTAACAGAGAAATCAATTAGTGCCTCTTTATTACATTGTGTATTATATTGAAAAATAACACTATTGTCTTGTGGAAAGTTGCAATCAGGAACTAAGAATGTTTTAAATGTCTAAACATCATGTGCAGACTAGATACATCTGTTATTTGCATTCTGGGAGTTGTAGTACTTTTAGTAACATTATTAAACAGGAATAGTGTAGTGAGGAATAAAAGATGAGAACATGTTGTCCAGCTGTTTATAAATTAGAAAGAAGTAATACTTGTTAGGTATGTATTGGGAAGTGTTTGTCAATGTGGTTTTTAACTTATATGACTGCTTTGCATGTGCTTAGATGGTTGGATATGGTTTTTGTGCTTGCACATAGCTATAGATACGGTGGGACTTTTGAGTTTACTTAAAGATGCAGAGAGGTATATATTTTTGGAAAAATGGCTTAAAGGTGTAAATCTATTAAGAAATTGCATATGTTTACATGGTGGTCTATGTTCAATAAGGCTGGTGAAAATTTCATGTATATGGTAAGGGTAGTGTTTTTCTTTAAACATGGTTTGCTTAAAATTGAGAAGGATTAATAGTGCAGAATGCCTCAAGAGTTCTTGTGCTAGCTTCATTTCGAGTGTAACTTTTATTTGAGATATGCTGAATATATGTTTTAGAAGCAGAAGAAGTATTTGAGAAATTATATAGGTATGTCATTCGCAAAAGGTTTTGTGCTTTGAAAAATTGCAAAATATTGTTTTCCGTTTTAGAAACTTACTGATGCATGTGCATGCTCAGTAACAAAGCAATGTATGTTTCTAGCGAGCCATGTATGCAATTATTTATCAAGTGTGATACCTAGATTTCACTTACACATAGTTTAGAAGAAAAACATTTAAACAGTAAAACAGGTAGTTTGATACTGACAGAAGGAGATAACCAATGAGCCAGAGATATAGTGACAACTCTTATGTATCTAACAGCAATGAAGGTACTTTCACAGTCAGTCAGGCAGTATTCAGGCACTCATGCAATCACCCAGCCACTACTCAGGCAGTCATCAAATCAGTGATTCACTATCCATGGAGTTATTCAATTACCCAGATACTACACGTACTCTTGCAATCAGGCAGGCAGAAATTATGTAGTCATTGAACTATGCAGGCACTACCCATACATTCATCTAATCACCTAGGTACTAACTAGTAACTTATGCAATTAACAAGGCTTTAACTATGCAATCATTATAACATTTGCGCAGAACCTATGCAGCCATCTAAACACCCACTTACAACCCATGCAGTGAGTGAAATACTGAGGCACACGTGTGCACTGATGAAACACTCAGGCTCCACTCATGCACTCATTTAATTACGTAGAGAGTACCATTGTAGTAACCCTATCACCCATATTGTCTAAAGACTACATATTGCTCAGTAAAACTAGTAAATACATGGGTTTGTGGTTGAATACATCAATACTCCGTGGATGATTGAATGAGTGCCTAGGTAGTGCCTATGTGATTCCCTGGGAATATAAGTAGTGCCTAGATGATTCCCTGAGTTACAGCCTTGTAAATTTAGTGATAAATTTAAAACAGTGTAGAAGAAGAAGAGATGCAGTGAAACAGAAAGAACTAGTTGAGAGAGTAGTTGAGAAGGCCTTTGCTTTGAAGAGGAAGCTTTTCATTTTGTTTCTAAATAGAATGAAGACTTGACAATATTGTGTTGTGCATGAGGAGACAAAACCAGAAGAAAAGATTAGTGAATAGAAGTAACTGTTGTACAGTTTTTAGTGGAGAATGGATACATAGTTCTTGCACAGAGCCTTTAATGAAGAAAGCTATCTTCAGGATAACAGATTAGTTCATGCTATTGATTAAAGAGGAAAATGTTATGAAATGAAGAATAGTAGTTCTATAGCAAAAGAGGTGATGGTACCTAAAAATGTAGAATAAGTTATTGTAGAAGAGGTGCAAGGAAGACGTAGTGAGGGTACTGTATACAAATGGAATTGTAGTTGTGTTTCTAGTATTAGACAGCAATTCATTGATATATTAAGAAAATTCCTGCGTATCTTTCCAAGGCAAAGTTTAAAACTCAAAAAAAGTTATACCACTCAACAATGCGAACTTTAGGGAGGAGGCTGTATTATGTGAAAACTCCTGCTTTATGTTTAGGAGAAATGAATAGAGCACTTTTGCAAGATAGTGTGGCAGACGTAGAAAAGGTTTGTGGTGATGCGCAGTTTCGTTGGTCCTGAGCAGAAGAGTTGTTATGAGGAGGAGTTGCAGAACAAGACACATATATTACAGTTGATAGTTTTAAAGAAGAGATTACAAAATTTAACACAGCGTTGTCTAAAGAAAACAGAGTATGTTTTACTGTTGTCGATGCAGTTAGCAGAAGGTTTAAACACAGACTGTTGACTTATATTTATAAAAATAGATCATGATAACTGGCAAAAGTTACTTGTGTATTTATTTGTAGAGGGACGGTTTGACTTGTCTATACGGCAAGTCATATGTAAGTCCTTCAGCTTTGCGTTTCCATCTTGCTGCTCACTATGAACTTGCCTTATGAAATGTGCAAAAATATAAAAGGGGGAAAAAATGACCATGCATGATTTTTGGCAGCATTGCGAATAGCTGTAATACACTGCTCACCAGCTATTTTAACAACACTATAGTCCATGCAATACGTAGCCATTCTTGAAAACTCTGGAGCCATATCCGTTGTAGTAGTGTGTACCTCTGAAGGGACTTTCTGGCTGGGAATTGCTGCTGCTTCCACTGATGTAGATGGTCCTCCAGCTTCCTTCTGCTTGATCGGCAGTTGGAGACATTTTCTATGAGTTAAGATGATATAACATGAACGTCCCAAAAAAAGTCTCCAGCCAAAATCTAGCACCTGCTGACAATAATGTTCTGGAAAAGAAGATTCAAGAAGGAGGCGTGGGTGTATACTTCCTATTCATTTTACTGAAAAGTATATTATCCAATGATTTTCCTTACTTTCCCAGTCATGTGATGTTTCCAGATTGTGCATTGCACTAGTTTTGCAGCAGTTTTTAATTCCCCATGAGTATGGGTAACAATAGTTAGTTTGATGGGTGTTTGATAGTTATGTTCCATTTGTGAGTTCAGATTTTGAGTTATTTTTTGAAACTGTTCTTTCTTATAAATGTGTTGTTAAAATAAAGTTAAATCAATATTTTATTAAACAGCTAGACTCAAACTTTGTGTAAAATATGTCTATATATCTGTTTTTCACTTTGTCATTTGTATTCGTGACTACTGATGTCATTGTGACCTCCGGTGTTGCTGTGAAGTATGAAATGCTTTTTTGATTTAGTTATTTTGACAAATGAATACAAAGGGGAAAGTTAAATTAGTATCTTATTAAATAGCTACACTAAAACCTTATGTAAAATATGTCTATATATGTGTTTTACACTTTGTTAAAAACACCTGGTTTTCGCAGTCTGTCCTTGGCAATGGCACTCATAGAATCATACAGGCACTACGTGTGCAATCATCAAGGATGTCCTTTCTCCATCACTCTGCATACGCGCCTCCTGGCATAGTACTAGTTGGGGGATCAAGTCTCCTTGGCTATTGAGGGTACTTGGGGGCCAAGTATCCCTCTTGTTTCCTCCAGCAAGTTCCACAAAGTCAGTTTGCTGAGAGATCGTCGGAGGCTACACCCCCTTTCTGTACCACTCTGTAAACACATCTCCGGGCACACTACTTGTTGGGGAATAAAGTTGTCTTGGATGCTAAAGGACCTTGGGGACCAAGAAGCCCTCCTGGTACTTTCTATAAGTCCTACTGAGCAGGATTTCTGAGATCTGGTCAGAATCACTGCCCCCTTTCCACACCATTCTGCAAAGACCATTGCTATTTAAAAAAACATGGAAATTAACTGAAAAAAACAAATGTTACTGGTACGTTATAGTTGGGAATTAGCATTTAAAAAACCTTAGAAATTCGCTGAAAAAAACAAAGGGTACAGGGACGTTATAGTTAGTCTGATATTTCACTTGTACAAAACCAGAGAATTTTAGCAGTTATAGTTAGCTTAGCTAGCTATAACTCGCGCCCCCGCAATGCACTGCTTATGACCTCACATATTACATCACTCATGACATGGTCAGTGACATCACTGATGATATCACTGATGGTATCTCAAATTACATCACTCATGACATCACTGATGACATAATCTGGTGACTGTGAGTGTTTCTAAAAAGAGCGTTAAATATATATACACACCAAGGTGTATTGATGAATCAGTGGGTGTATAGGTGCCTGTATGGATGATTCAGTGGGAACCCACTTTGTAAAGGTTGGGGACCATGGGGGAGCCTCAAGACCCCCCCAGTCCCTGCCGACTTCCCGCATCCTGCTAACATGCAGCTCCCTGTGTGTAAAAGCAATTCTGCCCCGCTTTGAGTAATCAATAGCATTTTCTGCTGTTGCTTACTCGAAGCAGAGCAGTGTTTGCTATGGCTTGGTGGGAAGCCATAGCAAACAGCAATGTCACAGGAGTAGGCACCATGGAACATTGCAGGAGCTGACCCTAGGGGGTGGGGGTCCCCAGGGCCATCTAGGGCTCCAGGAGGGCGGCCACGTGCCCCCCTCCAAACCTCTAATTTACCCCGAAGGAGGTGGTGGACTCGGGGTTATTGGGGGGCATTGCGCCTCCCACACTCAATGAAACTTATGCCCTGGGAAGGTGGCGGTTCCCCCGCATTATTTTTCATCAGAGCCCTTGGAAGCTGGCGGGCCCCAGGGCTGCGGGGGGTCCATGCAGCTCCTCTTTATTTTAAGATTAAGCCCCGGCCTCCCACACTCAATGAAATTTATGCCCTGGGGAGGTGATCCATCCAAAAAATAAATAAGCCCCAGGGAGGTGGCTGGTTGTGGGATGAAGTCCCCTTTACTCCTGAGGAACCTTGGGAGCCAACTACCCCTCCTGATACCTCCAGTAAGTCCCACACCGTGGGTTTGCTGAGAGGTTTTTCGTGGCCATGCCCCCTTTCTCCACTACTCTGCAAACGCACCTCCTAGTGCCCTACTAGTTGGGGGATGAAGTCCCCTTGGCTATTAAGGGTCCTTGGGTGCCAACTACCCCTCCTGTTACCTCCAGTAATTTCCACACATTGGGTTTGCTGAGAGGTCATCAGAGGACATGCCCCTTTTCCTCCACCACTCTGTAAACATGCTACTGGTGCACTACTGGTTTGGGGAAGAAGTCCACTTTAGTCCAGAGGCCCTCAGGAGGCATGGGGACGTCATCCCCCCACCAGCAGTACGCCGAGAGGTGCATTTGCAGAGAGGTGGAGAAAGGGTGTGTGGCCTCCGCCCACCTCTCAGCAATCCAGCTTTGTGGGATTTACTGGAGGTAACAGGAGGTCTTGTTGGCCCCTAAGGACCCTGAGCAGTCAAGGGGACATCATCCCCCAACCAGCAGTGAGCAGGAGGTACAATTGCAGAGCGGTACAGAAAGGCGTTGTGCCCGTTGCATTTTCTTTTTTTTTAAATTATGAAGTAAAGGGGGACCATGTGGGACCCCTTCCTTGGGCCATATTTGGCTCCGGGGACCCCATCCCCCTGGGCCTAGTGTTTCTTTTTTTTTATCAAAGGAAGGTGGGCCATGTGGCTCCACTTCCCTGGGCCACTTTTTGGCCTCGGAGACCCGATCCCCAGGGGCCTGCCCTTTATTTATTTATTTTCTTAATTTATAAAATAAGGGAGGAAGACCGGGGCCCCCCCTCCTGGGCCAATTTTGGCCCCGGGGACCCCATCCCCAGGGCCTGGCCACAATACTGGGTGCCCTGGTCCAACCCGGGGCACCCAGTCATTTTTGTTGTGGACCACAGGGGGAACCTGAAGGCCCCCGTGGTCCCTACTGGCTCCCCGCCTCCTGCGGGAGCCGGCATTGCTTTTACACATAGGGAGCTGCTAACATGCAGCCCCCGCATTGTGCCACTGCAAATGATTTACAATAAAGCCCTGAGGAGATGGTGGTCCCCAGAGCTGGGTGGGCGAGAGTTCACCCTAGTTAAAAGGAAATAAGCCCCAGGGAGGTGGTGGTCCCTGGGGCAGCAGGGGAGGCCATACGGGCCTCCCCCGTATTATAATTTAAAGAAGCCCCGGGGAGGTGGTGGTCTCCGGACCATAATGAGCCCCAGGAGGGGGACCCGTATGGCCCCCTCCATTATTAAAACAATGCCCCCGGGACCTGGCCCACCCGGGGGTGGATAATGAACTAAGCTTGCTCCGGCACTATTTTTATTTTTAGTTCTCGGCCGGATTCATGGCTCCTGGTGAAAACCCTTAAAGAAATGTTTTTTTGGGCCCTGGGGGATCCAAGTGGTACCCCCCCAAAAGGCCTAGGGGGTCAGGGTGTTTCTACCCTGCCCTCTTTTCTTTTTTTTAAACTTTTTTTGTGGTACTCAGTTCAACCGACTCCCAAGATGGCTGCCAACAATTCCTGGTTGAAGTGTTGGCAGTCAATCAAATTTCAGGAGGTTTTCAGTAGGGTGTTGGCCTCCGAGATATCTATATTTTTAAACTTAAATACCTCTGAAACTTCTAAAAGGATCACAAAAAGCACACTTTCTGGACCAACATCTAGCTTTCTGCCAAATTTGGTGTAATTCCGTTCAGCGGTTCGGGCTGTACTCGTATTCCAAAAATAAAAAATCCCCTTAGACATAACATGGGGAAAACGTGTTTTGGGACCCCCATTTTTTCTCAGACCCCACTTAACCGATCACCCCAAAACTTTCAGCACAGCAGCTGAACCAAATAGAAGTTTTTTAAACATTTCATGAAGATTCGTCAAGCAGCCCCAACAAAGTTATCAGCAAAACAAAAAACGCTTTTCCTATGGAAAATTTGGTCCTAACTATAACTTAACTATAACTATCTACTGGCTATCGCTAGTAGGTTATATATATATATATATATATATATATATATATATATATATATATATATATATATATATATATATATATATATATATCTACTGGCGGTCGCCAGTAGATAGTTATAGTTAGGACCTATTTTCCATAGGAAATCCGCAACATTCTATTTGAAATAACTCTTGCGCCGGTTGACGAATCTTCGCGAAATTTTCAAACTTTGTGGCCCGCTCCGGTCCGCTCCTACCCTGAAAGTCTCGGGGTGATTCGTCAAGCGGGAGCCGAGAAAAAGGGGGTCCCAAAACGTGTTTTCCCCATTCATTTTCCCATAGGAAACTTTAGCCACGGCTACAGCTCGAACTGCTGAACGGAATTACACCAAATTTGGCAAAGAGGTAGTTCTTGGTTCAGAAAGAACCCTTTTGTTAAATGGTGTAAATCCGTTCAGTAGTTCCTGAGAAAATCAAAAGGAAAATCACATATATATCTATGGCCGCGTCGGATTCGCGCACCCTGAGCGCACCCTGCGCGCACCCTCCCGATCACGAGCTGCATGCTAATTGGCCTTCAAGTGGCTGTCAACACTCCAAATCAGGAAGTGTTGGCAGCCATTTTGTCCCTCGGTAGAACCGAGGCACAAGAAACAAGTGTGCAAAACGCACAAAGGGGGCAGGGTAGAAACACCCTGACCCCTAGGTCTGCTCAGGGGTCCCACAAGGACCCCTAGGCAGAAAAAGCATTTTTTTAAAAATCGGCGGGATGCGCTTAGGTGCGCGGATCCCGCCGATTAAAAACAAAACACAAGAAACAAGTGCGCAAACGCACAAAGGGGGCAGGTAAAAACACCCTGACCCCCTAGGTCTGCTCAGGGGGTCCCACAAGGACCCCCTGGGCAGAAAAAAGCACACAAAAAAAGACGGCATCGTGCCGGAGGCCCCGCCCCTCCCTGCAGCAGTCTGCAAACGCACCCCTGGTGCGTTTTAAGAAGGGGAGTAATTCCCCTTGAATACTGGGGGTCCCTGGGGCCAACTAGCCCACCAGGAACCTCCGGTATGCGCCAGGGGCGTTGCAGAGAGGTGTACAGAGGCCACGCCCCTTTTACACCTCTCTGCAGCGCAGCTCTGTGGCGCTTTTTGGAGGTACATGGTGGGCTAGTTGGACTCCAGGGACCCTCAGTATTCAAGGGGACTTAATCCCCCAACTTAAAACGAGCCACGGGGCGTGTTTGCACAGTGGTGAAGGGAGGGGGCGTGGCTTCAGGTGACATGTGTGCAAACAGGCCCCATGGCGCGTTTTAAGATGGGGAATTAAATCCTCTTCAATCCTGAGGGTCCCTGGGGGCCAACAAGCCCACCAGGTACCTCCAGTAAGCGCCACGGAGCTGCGTTGCAGAGTGTTGTAAAAGGGGCGTGGCCTCTGAACACCTCTCTGCAACGCAGCTCTCTGGCGCATACTGGAGGTATCTGGTGGGCCAGTTGGCCCCTAGAGACCCTCAGGATTGAGGAGGAATTAATTCTCCAACTTAAAACGCGCCACAGGGCGTGTTTGCAGACATGTCACTTCAGGCCCCACCCCCTTCCTTCACCATTGTGCAAATATTCCTCTAAAATCAGCCGAACTACGAATTCCGATTTACTCACCTGTTATCAGGAGAGACCTCAGTGCTGCATCTTTGAGCCCAGTACTGATCCTGAAAAGTAATTTTAACCGTACTTACCAGTAACTTGAATTTCCTTCCATAGGCTAACATTGACTGGTTTCTCTTGGAAATTCTTCTAAGTGTGGAGTTTTGGAACTTTATAATATTCCTCTAAAATCAGCCGAACTACGAATTCCGATTTACTCACCTGTTATCAGGAGAGACCTCAGTGCTGCATCTTTGAGCCCAGTACTGATCCTGAAAAGTAATTTTAACCGTACTTACCAGTAACTTGAATTTCCTTCCATAGGATATCATTGCCTGCTTTTTGCTGAAAAAGTTTCTAAGTGTCTATTTTTGAAACAAACAAATATTCCTCTAAAATCAGCCGAATTACGAATTCCGATTTACTCACCGGTTATCAGGAGAGACCTCAGTGCTGCATCTTTGAGCCCAGTACTGATCCTGAAAAGTAATTCTAACCGTACTTACCAGTAACTTGTATTTCCTTCCATTGGAATCCATTGTCTGGTTTTCAGCAGAAAAGTTTCAAAGTGTCGATTTTCACAAACTACAAATATTCCTTAAAAATCGCCTGTATGACTTAAACGCATTCTTTCAACTGTTTACAGGAGATGCACCAGTGCTGGATCCAGGATCCACCACTCAGTAAGAAAAAGTAACGATAACACTACTTACCTGCTAAGTGAATTTCCTCCCATAGGATAACATTGGTGATTCTATGTGAAAAAGTTTCTAAGTGTCAACTTTTAAAATACAATAATATTCCTTAAAAATCACCACTGTAAACAAAACGCTTTTACTCAACTGTTTACAGGAGATGTCCCAGGACTGAATCTAGGATCCAGTCCTGTGGTTAGAAAAGTAATCCATAAAGTAACTAATTGCATTTAACTAGAAATTCACATTGAGCTCAATGTTGCATTGTGTTTGAAATTGTGTTGCCCATTGCAACAACTGTAACTACTGTACTTAAAAGTCTATTGCCTATTTGCAAAGTATTTAAACTAAAGTAATTCATTCTGAGAAAGTATATTTTGCAATGTAATGTATAATGTAATTACAATGTAATTTAAAAAATAAAATATGTAAAAATAAATAGTTTAAAAAAATGTAGTAAATCAGTATCAAAAAAATAAATATAACAATTAATACATTTAAAAATTGTCATTTACAAAACTTTTGAAATTCACTGAAAAAAACCATAGGTTTCAGACATGTTATAGTTAGGAATTAGCATTTAAAAAACCTTTGAAATTCACTGAAAAAACCATAGGTTTCAGGCACGTTATAGTTAGAAATTAGCATTTAAAAAACCTTACAAATTCACTGAAAAAACCATAGGTTTTAGGGACAGTTATAGTTAGTTGGACATTGCACTCGTACAAAACCCGTGATATTCCCCCGTTATAGTTAGTTCAGCTAACTATAACTCGCGCCCGCAATGCACTGCTGATGACGTCACATATTACATCACTCATGACATGGTCAGTGACATCACTGATGACATCTCAAATGACATCACTGATGACATCACTGATGACATCATCCACGTGATAATCTGATGCACCTCCTCACACCCTAATATAACCTTTGATACACCCACTCTAAATTACAGACTGCCATTCGCAAAACCATAGACACTCCAACACCAATAACTACATACCCACTCACTGATTCTTAGGTCTACACACACATCCACTCACTCACCCGTACAGTCACTCCTACTTACGGTCACTAAGTACAGGACTATCATATGCACTCATACTCCTATATAGACACTCAAACACCGCCACTCATCCATAGAGGTACTCACACACCTAGTCAGTCATGCAAAGAATTAATCACACTCCATTTACTCACCGATACAGTTATACACACACACCACCTCACTTACTCATACAGATACTAACACATACTTACACTCTTATACAATCACTGATACAAGCACACACTCATCCATACAGTCACTCTCACAATCACACACTCTCGCTTATAGCTATTTATATACTCCAACACACATATATACTGCCTTTCACATATGTAGTTACTCACACATGTACCACTGGGACATACATTCACTCACTAACACACTCTTACACACACTTACCCACCCATACAGTCTATCACAGATGCACTCTTGAAACCATCCACCCAGTGAATCACCCACTCACACATCTATGCACAGAGTCGCACACACCCCACCCACACAAACACTCAGGCACCCATACAGATACTCAGACAACCAATCAATAACTCATATAGACACTCATGTAGCTATTCACAAACCCGTGCAGCCACTTACACAGCAATAGACAGACGGATACAGACATTCACCCAGTTTAGTCACTAACCCATGCATTCAGTAAGATACGTTTAATCACTCACTTATAGAGTTAGTCACGCACCTACTAAATCATCCATACAGACACTTATACACCCACTCATTCTTCAATACGCCTTTCCCTATATATATATTAAAAATATTTAAACTTTACAGAAACACACAGTCACTGGATGATGTCATCAGTGATGTCATTTGAGATGTCATCAGTGATGTCACTGACCATGTCATGAGTGATGTAATATGTGACGTCATCAGCAGTGCATTGTGGGGGCGCGAGTTATAGTTAGCTGAACTAACTATAACGGGGGAATTTCACGGGTTTTGTACGAGTGCAATGTCCAACTAACTATAACTGTCCCTAAAACCTATGGTTTTTTCAGTGAATTTGTAAGGTTTTTTAAATGCTAATTTCTAACTATAACGTGCCTGAAACCTATGTTTTTTTCAGTGAATATATATATATATATATATATATATAAACATAAATATATATTACCTACTGGCGGTAGTTATAATCTTGTTTCTATTCAAAAAGCTTTTTTTCTTTTGCCAATATATATATATATATATATATACTTATATATATATATATATATATGTATATATATATGTATATATATATACACATATAGCCTTTCTTACCAGGTTTCCCATCACAATGAGTGCACGATTATAAGACATTATTGATTGTGATATAGAGAAACCTGTGGGTAATCGGGGATATACTTTTTTACTTAACAGGATGATTTTGGTGAGGCTGATGTAATCAAATATTAGCCCCTGATAGAGAGTTAAAAGCACCGGATGAATGGGGATGTTCTGCAAAACAGTTACCGCTCCTTTTCAGAATAATCTACAGTGGCAGGATGCTATTTTCAGACCAAATAGGTTGTCTAAACTTAAGCTACTAGAGCATTATTCGCTTGCAATTGCACCACCATGATGGACCTTTTTTGCCTCTTGCTTTGTGGGAATCTTCGATATAATGATGTTACTAGACAGAAACACTCTCCCAATATCACAATGCAAAATAGTAGGGGGGTACTAAACCCAAATGTGAACCAGGTTTCCCAACACAATGACTTGTGGCACTGTAGCCATGTACTGTATTGCTAATCCTATTGACAGACATAATACACATCCAACTGCTGGGTTAATTCATTTTTTAGTTGACAATGGTGTATCCACTGCAATTGTGTCCTTAATATGCACAACTGTATTGCAACGATTATGAATATATATGATTGCCAAATCCTGCTTCTCCCAATTTGACTCTCCAGTGCCATTTGTCATATGTATTATTTTGTTTAATGAACTCTTTCAATTCTGTGATTAAAAAAAGAATGTATATGATTATGTATTTAAAAAAACTACAAATGTATAGTCTTTTCTTTATTCTTTACTTGTAAAGTTGCTTCGTGCCTGACGCATTTACGACTTATAACCCGGAACTTCACACATGGGCATGTGACCAAGACTCGGTGAGAGGTCGAAACTAGTCTTTTTGTTGCCAAATAAACACCTCTTTTTGCATATCCCAAATCCTTAACTTAACCGGGAAGAATTCCTCATATACATACACATATATATGTTTATTTAGCGCAACTCTGTAGTTATAGTTAGGATTTCCACAGATAGAAATTCCTCTGATTTTGGCTTGGTGATAACTTTGCCACAGGTTAACAATTCTACATAAAACTTTTCAGACCTATTCCTTTTTCTGCATTGGCTGATGGTGCAAAGTTTTGTGGCAATTAGTTAAGGGGGTGCAAAGAGAAAAGGGGGGTTCCAAAACACATTTTTCCACAAATGCATTTTCCATAGACATTTTACACAGACATAGCAGTGAAGTTGCATAACAGATTTTGATATAAATTGGCAGGAGTATAGATCATGGTGTGGAAAGGGTCCTTTTTGTTGTTTAATGTAAATTGGTTCCATAGTTTTCAATAATAAGGGACAAAATCTTAGTGCTATATTGAGCTGTGGTATACTGCGATATATTGAGGTTCATGACGATGACAAAACACTATATGATTGGACAATGAAAGACCTTAAAAATGAAAAAGGCAACCATATTCTTTAGACCCTACTTTGTGTCTTTTAAGTGAAATCTAGATTATTACTATATCTAGATTATTACTATATTTTTACTGTGTAGGAAGACAATAGTTAGTTTAGCAAACTGTGTAGAGGTAGGGAAAATTCTTTTTATTGATATATATTTATTTTTTAAAATGTTTACGGCGATGCGCTGCCCATTTTTTTGATTTTCAAGGGCCTGCCCCGGTGAAGTGGTGGTCCCCGGGGCCAAGAATGGCCTGGGAGGGGGGAGGCGCACAGCCCCCATCCTTCTACAAAATAAAACTGAAAGTGGCAGGGAGGTGGTGGTCCTCTGGACCGGGGGTACAGGTGGACCCCCTCTTTAATGTGTATATTAGCCCTGCGGAGGTGGTGGTTCCCAGGGGGTCTGCATGGCCCCCATATTATTTTTGTATATAGCCCCAGGGAGGTGGTGGTCCCCAGGACCCTGGGGGTCAGCACGGCCCCCCTTGTATTAATATTCCAGTAAGCCCCAGGGAGGTGGTGGATCCAGGGGATTATTAGGCTCTTGGAGGGTGGCCCCTGCACCCCCTCCATTTGTTAAATAAATCTATGCATGCCCCCGGACCTGGCCCGGGGGCTACATGAAAAACAGGCGCGGGAGACTACACTTGTTTTGTTTTATTTAATTCATGGTGATATTCGAAAATTTGCCCGTGAATTAATAAAAAAAATTTTTTTTGCCCTGCTTGGGTCCCTCTGTTCTCTTTCTGCAGCTTTTGATTACCGTTCAAGCAAAGGATTAAGGCATCCACCAAAGAAGTTGCTTCTTCATTGACATTGGTGTTTGTTCCACCTTTTTCAAATGATCCTGTAGCAGATGGTACAGTGGGATTGCATGGCTCATGGTACAGTCCTCCTTGCTGACTTCCAGTGCCATAAACTTGAAAGGAAATTGCATTTGCATCAGGCCCTCCATTTTGTCCCAATTTGCCCACCTCCATTGTCCTGGCTTTAGCAGTTGCATCCCCTTTCCTTTGAGTTGCATAATCATTGATAGAATTGTACTGCTCAAGCAAGCGTTGCAGCATGTAATAGGCTGAGTTCCAATGTGTTGGCACCTCCTTTAAGAGGGCTTTTATAGGTAGTTGTAGGAAAGTAGGATCTGCTTTTATGGTTACCCCCACTTTCTGCCTGGTGCTAAGCTGTTATTGACTAGTCTGACTGGGATCCTGCTAATCAGGACCCCAGTCTATCTGCTTTCTCCCTTAAATTGTTATGACAAGTACTTAGGTACATCCCAGATTGGATACTGGGGTACCCTTATAAGTCCCTTGTAAATGGTACTAAGGTATCCAGGGCATAGGTACCCCAGAGGTCCCCCTTGGGCTGATGCATGCTTTATGCCACCCATGGGAGACCATTCAAAATGGAACTACAGGCCTGCCATTGCAGCCTGTGTAAGCTGGTGCTAGCACCACCTACTAAAGGTATAGGTTTCCTATATCTAGGGTCACTGCACTTAAAACCTATAAGAATTACAAAACACCGAAATCTCGGTTATGGAAACCTAGCCAGTTTTTTCAGAAAATTAAATTTACTAATATAAGATTCAAAAAAAAAATTGTTAGTAAAGGAAAAATGTCCTATTCTATGCGGTCGGGAGGGAAGCAGGCAACAGCCGGAGCAGTTTTCATTCTCAATGGCGATGATCTCTCCAGCCCCTCTCAGACCATGAAGCACATTGTTGCTCCATAATTAATACTACGTGATCAAAGTACTGTATGTATTAACTCTTGCCTGCTAGTATTTTGCAGCATTTTTCCTATCCTTAGGTCACTTTGGAGTGGTACTAAACAGGGCTGGACCCTGTTTCTCCTGAAGAAGAGCACTTGGGTAGCTCGAAACTAGTTGACGTTCACTAGGGACCCCTGACTAATTAAAAACAGACACCCTAGCGACCAACCCCGTTTTTAATATATCGGCTAGGAGCCTGAATAAATTCTTTTTGCCCACTAGCTAGATATTTTTAGTCTCACCCACTCCACCCCCATCACTGCACCACACATAGTCACTCAGAAGTAGTGCTCCTACGTAGTGTCGCAAGTCGTAGCACGCCTCAGCCCGTAGCGGGTTGGGATGGCCCCTATGATGAAGCATGTCACCATGGGAAACCATGGTGAGTGAGGGGACTCAAGAAAGGACATTTTTCCTTTACTAACAATTTTTTTTTGAATCTTATATTAGTAAATTTAATTTTCTGAAAAAACTGGCTAGGTTTCCATAACCGAGATTTCGGTGTTTTGTAATTCTTGATCATTTTTGGAGGGTGGACCTAGCATATCCCTCTTTCTCCCCTTATTTTTCTGATTTTCTTAAAACCTATAAGTCACCCCTATAGCAGGCCTTTGCAATCCTGAAGGCAGGGTGCTTGGTTCTAAGTGTGAGGGTGCCACTGCATGAGCAGGACAAGTGAGGTAAGTGAAGCAGCCATATACCCTATAGAGGGGCACCGCGTAATTACGCGATGACCATTTCGAAATTGGCTGCAACGAATCCTATCCTGTTTAATATCAAACATTTTGGAATCGTACTTCCCACACCATAAACAGTGTGGGAGGTATGATTCCAAGCACTGGAAGAGCCCTCCGTTAGGCTCTCAGTGTACCACCTCCCAGACAGGATTTAGTGTATTGGGACTGGGTGGGTGCGCTTGCCAGCGCCACTAAGTCTGCATGAGGGGCACATTTGGTGCCTCCGTGCATAGTCCAGTTCAAACTAGCTCTGGGAGCCATTGGCTCCAGCTCTGGCGCGAAACTGGACACAGGACATGGGAGTAACCTCTCCCCCTGAATCGTCCCAATGCTTTCCTTAGGGTACTTAGGGACAAGATTCAGATCAGACACCACTTCTTCTTCTACCGTCTGGGCACTCTGGACTTCGCTGGACTATGTTTGGGCTCGACTTCGTCTCCTTTCCAGTCTGCTGCATCGTCTGTGCCTGTGCACCATACAGGAACCTTCCAAGGCCTGTGGGCATCAAAGACACCTGAAGGAATCTTCCTTGAAGTGAAGGAGTCACTAAGTCGACCGGTCTGCCGATCCTGAGCTCCTCCGGACTCCGTAAAGATTCTGCAACACAGGTGGTGGTTCTCCACAGCTCTCGAGGGCTGTCCTGCCCTCTCACCAAGTTTGAGGCCAGTATCCCTTGTGGGGGCTGCAATAACTGAACCCCTGTGCACCGATTCAACTTGCAGTTGCAAAGGCTTGTTGGCTTCCTTCCACCAAGATCTTCGGGCTCCAAGTAGCCCCAACCTCAAGCATCTCCAGGGACGAAAGTCTTCGTCCACAGCGCATCGTTTGCACCGTGGCCTGCATCCTTTGGTGTTCTGCTCAAGGTCCTCTTGCGACTCCAGTGCCTTCAGCCTGTGGGTCCTGTAGAGGGTCACCTTTGTTTCTTGTAGGCTCCCCTGATTGCTCTCGGCCTGCCCAGACTCCCCTGCTTGTTGTGAGTCCCCTGGACCTTGCTTGTCCCGACACTGCACCTTCTTCGACTCCTGCGTTGGTTGCCTTTGCCAAAGCTTGTTGGTGCTCCCTCCAGACACCGACCCCTCAGCACTCGACATCCGACGTGGGACAGCTCGTGTATGGCTCCTGGTCTTCCTCAGCGTTGCCTAGTCCTCACAGCTGCAGAGTCAATGTCATCGTCATCTCTCCTGCAACACCCAACATCGGAGGGCATTCGTCTTCCAAGTCTCCTGGTCACTCCTGAGTGACACAGACTCTTTCCCCTCTGCTTGCAGGTACCTCTCAACTAGAATCCACCTTCGGATTCCACATGACATTTTCTCCTTCTTCATTGGTGGCACTTTCCTGAAGTCCTCCATTGGGTTCGACAGTGGTTTTCGACACCACTTCACGCCTATGCACCCAGCTTCCCTGATGTAGGTAATGTGGGTACTAGCATATCCACGGGTGGGGTGGCTCTCCAACCTTCTGTCTTCCACGGGGTTTCAAATGCAAAAACAACAGGGTCCACTGGGAAGGGTCCTTAATCTTTAAAAATCCAACCACAACTTACACGTTGACTTGTACGGAGCACGCAGTCGTGTTCCCACACTGCACACGCTCTCCATGGGGTTCCTAGTCACTCACCTTGGGTGGCTCCTTAGGTCCCCAGCACTTCTACATCCTCTCAACATTGTCTTGATCCGAGTCGTGGTTCTTATACCACTTTTTTAGTATATGGTTTGGTCCCCCCCTGGGGCCCACTGTGTATTCCGTGCTATTTACTGTATTTCTTTGCAAAGTATTGTGTGCATTGTGCATATTTCCGCGTAGGAGATAATTGTATGTGTTAGAGAGTATTATATAATAAATACATATTTTTATAAATACCTTGTGTGGTTCTTTTTTACTTAATGTAAACTATAGGATTGCATTCTGGTAAAAAGAGCTGCTTTACACTCCTTCTGGACTAAGCCTGAAGGCTGCTCTCCACAGCTACCACTTAGAGAGCTTTCTAAGGCTGTCTAAGACTTCTTAAATCACCATAAGGGTTATCTGGACTGGTGCAGGTTACCCACTTACATAAGTGGACATCATATACCAGGCCAGCTTCTCACAGTAGTTTAAAATGAATGTCTGAAATGAGTGTATATTCTTCTGCAGGTGACCAGTATGTTGCTGGAATTGTTTTTTTTTAGAAAGTCCTGCACAATTAAGTTGATGCAATGTGCTAAACACAGAACTCTGAAATATTCAACTTTAGCCATGGCTTTGACTATGTTACTGTCATTGTCAGTGGCTACAAATCTAATTTTGAAACCTCTTGGGAAAACTCTTTTCTTCCTCCTCACCACCTTCTTCTATCACTTCAGCTGCTGTTCTCTCTCACCACCAGCAGATATATTTTGAGGTACTGTTCCCACATGATGATGTGTGTTTTTTCAAATGGGACAGTTGGCCCCTGCACTGTAGTAGCAACCTGGCTTGTCACTACAACTTTTCTTGTGGCAAACGGAGCATTTTGCAATGTTACTCTCATGCTGACTAAATGTAAAGAACTCCCAAACTGGGGAGGAGAGCTTCCTTATTTTGCCAAGAACTGGAAGTAAAGTTAGGTGGTTGTGCTGTTTGCTGTTCTGGAGGGCGTGCTGCATCTGTGATAGCGTGGTGTTGATGGTGTCTGCAGCCTTCCAGGGGGTCTTGCCAGTATGGGAGCCGACAGCCTTGGTGGAACCACATTCTTCTGAGCAGGTTGAGTAAAGGTGAGCGGTACTTTCTTTGTGCCACTCTCTAAACTGACGATCACTTGCTCGTCATCATTATCACCATATTCTTCACTTGCAGGACTTTCAGGATGCTTCTTTTTCTCTTGTCTCTTGAACTCAGACAGGTCCAATCCATGTCATTAGAATGGGGGCTTGGAGAAAATGGGGAGTACTGTTCCTTTTCCTGTTCACCTTCCCTGGTGATCGTGAAGCCAATAGAAAGAGAAAAGTCTTTTAAACAACATCTTGCTCAGCAGGAACCTCACCTCCTGTTCTGCTCTGACTTCCAGAAGATATGTTGCTGACTGCGGCTTCTGTTGTCGACTTTCCTGCAAGGATTCAGTTTGCAACTTAGACAATTCCATTTAAGATTCACTGCTCTTCATGACTTCATGACGGGCGTAGGAATGATTCTCTTAGCCTCTTTCTGCCAAGAGGAGGGTGCAGCAGGTACATCACATTTCCTGAAAATGGATGAGGCCTTCATGCCAGTGGTAGCAACAGTCTTCTTTTCTCCACTTGCCCCTTGCTTGGCAGGGAACTCCTTCTTTGGGGCCATCTTCTTAGCACTAGCACTTGGCACTTAGCACTAGGGGAAGAAGCACTTAGCAGAATAGGACTCAGGTGTCACTGTCAGTTAAATCGCAGACTTCTCTCCATAGCAGTACCGTGTGTGATGTCTTGTGCACCTGCTAGCAACAAAAACAAATCAGTGAAATGTGGGCAATCAGAATCTAGCAAATGCAACACAAGTAAAGTAATCGTCATCATCTCAAATTCTTAATAATAGTGCACCCTAACCATGTATAAACTATCTTCCACATAACAACGTTGCATAGAAAAGGTTAGCTTGTGTCCTTCCAAAGCCACTGAACTTCTTTTGGGGGTAGGGGGTGTATAACAAAATGTAATAAATGAAATAATTCATTGCTGGACCATGTGACACCTATGATAGGCAGGGGAATTCAGGCAAAAACCATATGAATAAGCTAAATAAATGATGGTGCCCCTCCGTGCGGCAAGTTCCCTACTGAGAAAGCTGCATTGGCTTCCCATTAAAAAATGCATTATTTTTAAACCTTAGCTATCTCTTTTCCTGCCTTTTTTCAATACATAATAATAATAATAATAATAATAATAATAATACTGACGCTTATAAAGCGCGACAGCTATCCCTGATAGGGGTGTCCCGGCGCTGAAGCAACAGGTAAATACGCCCAGAACGAGCACCAGTACTTACGAGCCCTCTCTAGTCAGCCATAAAGAGCCATGTCTTCAAGACCCTTCTAAAACAGGCTTCGGAATTGATCTGTCGCAGGGGCCCTGGCAAAGCATTCCATAGTGACGCCATTCTGACTGTGAAAGCTCTGCCGCCCAAACGTGATTTCACAAATCGTGGGATACACAGCAAATTATGAGAATTGGATCGCAAAGTACGAATTTGCTTATAAAGACACAGTCTATCCTTCAGATATCTAGGGCACTTGCCATTAAGGGCCCGGTAGGCCAACGTCATAGCCTTAAATTTAATTTGTTTCTCGACTGGAAGCCAGTGGAGCTTTTGTAGGTGCGGAGAGACATGCTGTCGAAACGGTATCCGACAGACCAGCCTCGCAGCCGCATTCTGAATCATCTGAAGTCGGTAGATGGCATACTTGGGAAGGCCCAGATATAGACTATTAGCGTAGTCCAGCCTGGATGTAACTGTGGCATGGACTACTGCTTTGCGGCAGTCTTCCGGTAGAAAGTGTAGGACTTTCCAGAGATTTTTTAGTTTGCTGAAGCAGGTGGCAGAGACCTGCTGTATTTGAGTTGAGAAAGAGAGGTCCGCCTCCCATCTCACTCCTAAATTTCGAATACGTGTGGCAGGGTGTGGAGGAGGACCCATTTCTAACGGCCACCATAAATCAGAGTCTGGCACTGTGCCTTTCCCAAAGAACAGAACCTCTGTCTTCTCCGCGTTAAGCTTTAATTTATTCGAGTTCATCCATAGGGCTATGTCGCGAAGACAGCCCTTAAAGTTCTTAAAGGCATCTATCGCCCGCTCCTTAAATGGAAACACTAATTGCACTACCAGCCTGGGCGTGCCTTAAGATCGGAACATGCGCCATTATTAAAATGCCCGCGGTTCCCCCAGATTATTAGGGGCGACTGCTCTTTTTCGGTTATGGCCGCCAAGCCATGGAACTTGCTTCCTGTTACTTTGTGGTGCCTTGAAAAGGAGAGTTTGTTAGATCGCAGTTAAAGACCTGGCTCTTTGACCTGAACTAATCTGTTACTTTGGCTGTGGTTCTTGTCTTGTGTCTAAGTGCCAGGATGCCTTTGTCAACTGTGTGCTGTATAAATCTTTTGATTGATTGATGGGAACTCTATGAGAAGTGGGAGAGGCAGACAAAAATCAAAAATATATGTTAAATAATTGCTGGTGCCCTTCCAGGACCCATGGGAACTCTGGTAGGGAGGGGGAGGCAGGAAAAAATCACAAAAACACATTAAATACTTGCTGGTGCCCCTCAGGCCCATGGTAACTCTTTAGGCATCAGAGAGAAATAGGCAAAAATCTAATAAATAATACAGTAAAATAGTTGCTGGTGTTCCTTAGGGCCAATGGGGACTGAATGGGAGGCAGAGTGATGCAGGCAAAAATTGAACAAATGATACATTAAAGAATTGCTGGTGCCCCTAAGGGCCCATGGCACTGAGAGGTGGGAGGAGGTGGGAAAAAATCGGAAAAATACATTAAATACTTGCTGGAGCCCATATGGGAAGCAGAAGGGGGGGAATTATAGAATAGAATAAATGAATAAAAACAACACTGTACTGCAATCAGCCACAAGCAAAAATTAACATAATTGGGAAAATAATGAACAATAATGTCATAGGCCTCTTCACTCAGTGTTCCTAGAAAACTTTTAAAAGTGGAAGAAAATGATTTAATTAAACAAAACCTGGATATGCAAAATGGTGGTAGGTAGCTCATGGAGGCATGGAAAACAAAGACAAAATGGCCACCAAACACACAAACACACACACACACCTCACTGGCTCCACACGAAGGTGATCACCTCATGGCCAGCAACTAGTGAGGCTTAGAGAACAAAGACAAAATGGTGGCCTATGACAAACACAGTACACACTGGCTACACAAAATGGCCACTGCCACATGGCAATCAAAGAAGGAAGAATGGAGAACAAAGAACACTTGGTAGCCTAAGGCAGGTGTGGCAGCCAGCAAACAAGGAGACATGGAGAACAAGAAGACAGTTACCATGCTCTGCCTGGAGCACTTCCCCCTTCAAACAACATATTGCACCATTGCAGGGAAAGGATTGCAAAGGCATTATTTACTGAATGTATCTGGGTTCACACAAGCAACTTCCCATTACCCAAAACATTAAATCAGAAATGGCAAAAACGAAAATTAAATTAATTTTAAAAATTGCCCAACCACAATATATGAAGCATGTCAAACATACAGAAACTCACAGAAAAATGGTTGCCAAGCACTTGGGGAAGAAGAAGATAGCTGAGAAGAAATGAAGATATCTGGCTACATTGGCCTGAGCTTCAGAAGCCAGCCCAACCCTACTCACCAACAGGCACCTGCAGACAAAAATGACATACAATTTGCATTTAAACCAAGGCCATCCACCACAACCCTCTAAAGGTTTTTGAAAAACATGTAGGACAGGAGCAGAGAGAATGTGTAAAAAACACATTAAAAATACACCCAAGGCCCTCTGCACCATATTACAAGTCCTAATGTCAAAATGTGCTGTGTGTGACTATTTTGGTTTTGCTTTGCAGCTCATAATATAAATTCTAAGACCAGAGTTTTTGGTGCATGGAAAGAGGATTTCACCAGGCATGGAGAAATGTGTCAGACTTCTCTTTCTTTCTCTTGCTCCCCATTCTCTTCCCTCTTCAACATCATCCTAGAGCATGTGTGAAATTTCCGATCATTCCGGAAGGCTCAGTAGGGGAAGGAAGGCTCACATTGTGCATAGCTCCTGCTGGGTGAGCTATCACAGATCAGTCATTCTGAATTAATTTATCAAAGGTCAACAACTTGCTACACTGTGCAGTAAATTAACTTGCAGTAATAGATACTCAGTTTTTCCGAGACTGACTGTTGATGAAGAGGCAGTTTTCACCAGAGCTCAACCACCATCTCTTTGGAAATGCCCAAATCTATCAATTGGAAGAAGCTTCTGGCTTGTCAATAGCACACTGCTGAATGGAGAAAATGATCCTAAGTGGTTAGGTATGATATTTGGAAGCAAGGGCCTGATGCCTGAGGAGAAAATGTCTGAGTCATGGATGACTCTCTCTACACCCAAGACAGCACCTGAAAAGGAGCACCACTAAGTCTAGCATGCCCCTGCCCACCTCTTTCGCAGCATCATGTGGAAAGTGGAATGACTAAACAGGGTCTGTTTCCTGGTAGATGGCTTTAGATGTCAACTCAGCTGGGGGGTTTGGAGTGCTAGCAGAGTGTACTGCTCAGTCTGCACAGCAGTGCTCTCACCCTAATCCTGAATGACATTGGCGCTCCGAGGAGCAGAGCAGGAGGTAAAGACCTTGAGGTGAGCTCCTGGAGGAGAGTGTTAAGAAGAAGGATTTGCAGAACCTAGCCAGACCCCTGTGACATAAACTGATAGAATTCCTTATCTATCTACCGTCCAGGACTGGGTGGGGTTTGCCAGATGATCCCAACGGATAGTGAGAATGAGGATTTATTGCCAGGAGGTGTTAGAAACTATTTCATAGGGAGAATTGGCTCCTAGTGGCGCAACCCCCCTGTTTTTGCTCCTTTAAAGCGCTGAACATTGATACCTGCCTTTTCTCTGCATGGTACTTGCTGTGAGTTACATGGAATTGACCCTACTTAGAGTGGGATTATATCGTGAGTGATCCCCATGCTACTTAATGGCACAGAACGCTGCCTACTGAGTGTCACCTAGGACACATCTTGCCTGAATCTCAGTTTGTGGTGGACTCTCCATACATATCCCTCTAGACTGATTGGGAAGTGCATGTTGCAAATCTGAGCTTGTTTTGGATAGGCCTGAGAGGTGGTGGTACTTTACCTGTTGTATATAGAGGGGTGCTGCTAGCGTGCTCTTAAACCATCTCTCTCTCTCTTTCATGTTACCTGGCATGTTGCGGACAGTATCTTGCTCTTGAAGACAGTGGACCAGAGAGTGAGGTAGAGTTCTGGCAACCAGATAAGTGAGATGAGCTTCCCCACTCCAGTAGAGCAGGGATTGATTGCATCACAGGGCATGACCAAGAACAGTATGAAGCATCCAGAATACACTTTGATAGTCCAGATCAAAAGAGATGTGAAAGCCAAAATCTTCATGCCAGCTGCCCCAATCTAAGGAAAAGGTCCACCCATTATGGACAGAAACATAGCTAATGTGTCGCCCTAGAGAAGTACAATGCAAATCTGAAGATGGTGAACAGATTGGGCAGCATACTCTAGGTGGTCTATAAAAATATTAATGGCCCTGGTGAACAAGATAGGAACAGAGGCTTTGATTGTTCTTAATACCCTAGGCACCATCTAGTAGTGCTGTGCAGCTGTGCTTAGGGGCAACTAAAATAAAGATTCTGTTAGGGCATTTCTTAAGGCACTAGACTAAGCACAGGTTTCAAGCACTAATTTCTGCGTGCACACGCTTAGATGAAGACATTATTTCATCTCCTAAAAAACCTATGGTTTCCAGCAAAACCTGCGAGATCTTGTGAGAATGGCATGTTCTGGCAGCCATTTTGGTTGTGGCCAGGCTATATAAGCCATGCCCAAACTGTCAGCAGCGCTTATACTTGTAGGTTCCTGATGGAGAAGGAGCTCCTTGTTGCAGAACTTGCTAAAGATTCCAAGAACTTATCTGATTTCTTCATTCTCTTGCAGCAGAGCCGAACACCTCGCAGGACCGCATTCTTTGGAACCGTGAATCCTGAAAAAAAATCACAACACAGATGTAGGAAAACCTGGCCTCACTCTCTTTCGGAACCAGGTAAGGCACAGGTGCCTAAATTGTTAATAAAAAGTGACGCTTGAAAGCTTTCCACGAAGGAGTGAAGAAACCGCAAGAGAAAAAAAGGAGCATTGTTACAAGAAAAGTTGTGCTGGGGAATATATAGAAGACACTGGCCATTATGACGTGTTTAACGGAATTTAGAAGCTTGAATTAGAGTTGGTACAAAACAAGGTTTGTTGAGGTTCAAGCAGACGCTTCGTAGACCCTCGAAGAAGGATGCTTAATATATCTGCATATAAAAACTTTAGTGAGGTTAACTCAAAGTTATACTCAAACCTTTTTCCCAAGGGAGAAAGACAGTTAAAAATGTAAAACTGGTCAATTGTTCTCTTAACATGTAGGGTCTTAAGCAAGAACATTATAGTACTTTTTCCTTTAGTTTAATCGACAGATTGTGACACCTATCATTCCAGAGGACAGCATTAGGGACAACCATTCATTATGGATAAGGGGATGAATAGGTAGGATGGGAATAGTTGGTCAGATTTATGACATAGAATGAAACATTGTTTCCAAAGTTCATAGTCTAATGTATGTTTGTTCTTTCAGCAAACAACATCAGACCCACCCGAGAAACTGCATTTGGACCTACCAGTGAACACCAGGCGGAAGAAATCCAGTGATATTTCCACTGTGTCTCTTCTCATCCAATCCCCTTCTCCCCTGCTGCCTGTTCCTCGTCTCTGTAGAGTAAATTACAGACTGAAACCTGAGTGGCACTGGACCTAGTGACCAGAGGCTTGGACAGCATCATGTTTCTGCCTCAGGAAGCAAGCACAGGTCAGCGTCTACAATACTGTGAATGATACTGGGCTCATCAAGCTGGATAAATGTGAAATTGCAGACAGTGTTTGAGTGACAGAATCGACCATGGTCACCATGGAACCCAAAACCTTGGAACTATGCAGACACGTCATGGGCTTGCAGTAGAGAGTGCCTTTTCAGCAATTCTGAGCAGAGGATGCTGAAGGTTGCTCCAGAAGCAATAATATACGAGTGGTGGGTCACCTAGACAAGATGCATGGCCCAAATCTAGAACTGCTTTTGGATGAATGGCTGTACAATAACGTTCCATTTCTAAGCTTTTTTCCGTTGAGAGGACACATAAGTTACTGGTTCCGCAGCTATAAAGGGGAGTTCTGCTTGCCCTAATATAGCCAGGATGCCAATCTGCAAAGGTTGTATTGTCTGCCTGGCTGAAAGGCCCATTCCAGATTATAATTGCCCTGGTTTTGATCTTCCCAATTATATGTTGCCATTGAAATAACATTTCTTATTATTGGAGATAAATAAGAAAGCTCATTAATTGCAACTTCAGTACCTGCTGCTTTTTGCAGTCAAGTTGAAAGTACTAGTGATAAGTTCATTGTCCTCACTGAAGCATGGGTCTCATGGCACTGGGTCAAAACATGGGCCTCTACCACTAGTAATTATATTGGAACTCTGTTTAGATAGTGATGTTAGTGAACAGAAATCAAGAGACAGAGCAAGGCCCTCATACCTGTCCAAACAGGCGATATATACTCAGCAGGCTCAAGCAATAGCTTGAGCAGACATTACATAGAACACAAGTATACCAATTATTCCCAGTGAATCTGATTCCCGTTCCTCACAATCTTAGGAGGAACAGGGGACTCTGATTTAACTGGGCAGGCTGGTCTGTTGGTTACCCCTGTGGCAAGCAGTCAACATTTTGTGATTCTGATTGACTATGATTCCTGGGCTTAAAATCTGTCTGGAGACCAAGGTGATATCACGTATTAATGTGACATTGCAGACTTTCTTTCATGAGGCTCTCAATGACATGATAATCTTACATTTTAGAAATAGGGTGAGTTGGGGCAGCAGAGAGTGCCCGCCAGTGTGTTCCGCCTTGTGCTTTTATATTCCCTTTTCCAGTCTTCTCAATATTACATGTAGGGAACTGACCAGTAACAGATCAATCAATCAATCACAGAATTTGTAGAGCGCACTACTTACCCGCGAGGGTCTCAGGGCGCTGGGGAGAGAAAAGGGGGGGGGTGCTGCTACTGGTCGAACAGCCAGGTCTTGAGTAGCCTCCTGAAGGTCAGCAGGTCTTGGGTCTGTCGTAGGCTTAGTGGAAGGGTGTTCCAGGTCTTGGCGGCGAGGTGTGAGAAGGATCTGGCGCCGGTGGTTCTTCGAATGCGAGGGGCGGTGGCGAGGGAGAGGTCGGCGGAGCGGAGCTGGTGGTTGGGGACGTAGAAGAAGAGTCGTCTGTTGAGGTAGGCTGGGCCAGTCTTGTGGAGTGTCTTGTGTGCGTGGATGAGGAGTTTGAAGGAGATTCTCCTGTCGACGGGGAGCCAGTGCAGGTTCCTCAGGTGGGGGGTGATGTGGCTGTGGCGTGGTACGTCGAGGATCAGGCATGCAGAGGTGTTTTGTATGCGTTGCAGTCGCTTGATGAGCTTGGCCGGGGCTCCCGCGTAGGGGGCGTTCCCATAGTCAAGTCTGCTACTGACGAGGGCCTGGGTGACTGTTCTTCTTGTATCTGTCGGGATCCACCTGTAGATCTTGCGAAGCATGCGGAGGGTGTTGAAGCAGGAGGAGGAGACTACGTTGACTTGCTTGGCCATGGAGAGCGTTGAGTCGAGGATGACTTCCTGGTTGCGTGCGTGGTCGGTGGGTGTCGGGGCTGCTCCCAGCGTCGTTGGCCACCAGGAGTCGTCCCAGGCTGAGGGGTTGGAGCCGAGGATGAGGACCTCTGTCTTGTCCGTGTTCAGCTTTAGTCGGCTGATCTTCATCCAATCGGCGACGTCCTTCATTCCTTCATGGAGATTGGATTTGGCGGCGAGGGGGTCCTTGGTGAGGGAGAGGATCAGTTGAGTGTCGTCGGTGTAGGAGATAATGTTGAGGTCGTGCTGTCTGGCGATGCGTGTGAGCGGGGCCACGTAGATGTTGAACAGTGTTGGGCTGAGGGAAGATCCCTGGGGTACGCCGCAGATGATCTTGGAGGCTTCGGATCGGAAAGGTGGGAGGCGGACTCTCTGGGTTCTGCCGTCGAGGAAGGAGGTGGTCCATTCCAGGGCCTTGTCTCAGATCCCTGCGTCGTGGAGGCGTGCGCGTAGAGTGCGGTGGCAGACAGTGTCGAAGGCGGCGGAGAGGTCCAGCAGGATGAGGGCTGCGGTCTCACCGTTGTCCAGCAGGGTCCTGATGTCGTCGGTGGCGGCGATGAGGGCAGTCTCAGTGCTGTGGTTGCTGCGGAACCCTGATTGGGATGGGTCCAGGATGCTGTTTTCTTCGAGGTATCGGGTTAGCTGTTTGTTGACGATCTTCTCGATGACCTTGGCTGGGAACGGAAGCAGGGAGATGGGCCGGAAGTTCTTGAGGTCTCTCGGGTCCGCCTTGGGTTTTTTGAGTAGGGCGTTGATCTCTGCGTGTTTCCAGCTCTCTGGGAAGGTCGCATTCTCGAAGGAGAGATTGATAACGTTGCACAGGTGGGGTGCGATGGAACTGCTGGCTTTGTTGAAGATGTGGTGCGGGAAAGGGTCTGACGGGGAGCCGGAGTGTATTGTGCTCATGGTCTTGATGGTGTCATCGATGTTCACGCTGGCCCAGGCTGGCCAGGGGTCATGGTCGATGGTGTGCGGCGGGTCTGGTGTATCTATCCTAGTAGGGGCTGTCTGGGTGTTGAAGCTGTCGTGGATGTCGGCGATCTTGCGGTGGAAGAAGGTGGCGAGGGAATCGCACAGGGCTTGCGACGGCGGGATGTCGTTGGTGTTGGAGCTGGGGTTGGAGAGTTCCTTCACGATGTTGAAGAGCTCCTTGCTGTTGTGTGCGTTGTTGTCGAGGCGGTCTTTGAAGGAGATTCTCTTGGCGGACCTGATGAGGTGGTGGTGGTTACGGATGGCGTCTTTGTGGGCTGCGTGGCTGTCCGGTGTCTTATCACTGTGCCATTTCTTCTCTAGTTTCCGGCAGGTACGCTTGGAAGCTAGGAGTTCCGGGGTGAACCAGCTGGCTCTTTTGGTGGTGTCGCTGTAGGTGAGTTTTTTCAGCGGGGCGAGGGAGTTGGCACAGTCGTCTATCCATCGTCTGAGGTTGCAGGCAGCGTCGTCGGTGTTGGATGGGTCGGAGGGAGGGCTGAGAGCGAGGTTTGCCCGTAGTTGGTCTTCGGTGACTTTGCTCCAGCAGCGGCGTGGGATCTGTTGGGTGCGGTGGTGTGTGGTGGGTTTCTGGAAGGTGAAGTGGATGCAGCGGTGGTCGGTCCAGAGGAGGTCCGTGGTGTGGCTGAAGGAGACGTGGGAGCTTGAGGAGAAGACGGGGTCGAGCGTGTGGCCGGCGGAATGAGTCGGTGTTGTGACGAGCTGTCTCAGTCCGAGGTTGGCGAGGTTGTCGATCAGGGTGGTGGAGTTGCTGTCGTTGTTGTTCTCCAGGTGAAAGTTCAGGTCTCCGAGGAGGATGTAGTCGGTAGAGGTCAGGGCGTGCGTGCTGATGAAGTCGGCGATGGAGTCGCTGAACTGGGGTCGGGGTCCAGGGGGTCTGTAGACAAGGGTGCCTCTAAGGGTGGTGTTGGGGTCCGTGTGGATCTGGAAGTGCATGTGTTCGGCGGTGCAGAGAAGGTCGTCGGTGCTGGTCGAGACCCTGATGGAGTTCTTGTGGATGCTGACTCTCTCTGTGGCACTAAGCATTCTAGCCTCTCAAGACATAAAGGCCGTCGGGCTTTAGTACTCCTGAGGGTGAGGGGGAGTGTCTACTGCATAGCTGTGATATCAATTGGTTCAAAGTGCTTTATATTCTTGTTTATGGTTGTGTTTTGTGTGTTAGAAGGGTTTTAGATCCCCATAGCTGGTGAGGGTGAACATGGACGCCTCCTTTTTTTTCTTCTTTTTTTTTTTCTTAGCCATAAGTATAATACAATACAAAAACTGAAGAAACCATAAGCAAAAGATAGAGCATACATAATTTGAAAAAATAGGAAAATACCATCAAAGTCCAGGTCGAATAAAATATCCATAAACATGATAGAGAAGGACAGAGTCAGCAAAAATAATTGCAAAATTAGATTAAAAATATAGGGAGGATAATACAAAAATCCAAGAAAACTATAATACATTAGTCCCATTGGAGGCTAGACCAGACCCTTTTAAATTTTAACCAAGAACGTGGGCCTCTGGCCTTGGCTAGTGTACGTTCCATTTCGTATACTTGTCTAAGTAATGCCCAAAATTTGTTAATGCTTGGGCTCGTGCTGTTAATCCATACTCGGGCTATACATAGGCGGCCACATGCTATAACAATTGAAGTTAATAATCTCTCGTAACTGCCCATGTCACGTATTGCCCCCAATACTACTTCCTTCTCTGTGATCTGGACATTATGACAGTGAAGTAGTATAAGTGTGGAGGATACATCTATCCAGAATGTATTCAGCCTTGGACAGGTGACGAACATATGTCTTAAATCTGCAGCATAAACATGGCATTTTGGACAGAATGATTTGGCCGAGGGTTGGGACGTAGCCCATTTGGAGATGAGCTCAGGGGTGTAGTACAGCATGAAAACTATCCGATGTTGTTGAAGTTTCAAATTGACAGAAGTTACAGCAGCATCTAAGGTATCCAGTGAGGCCTGTATTTCCTCGCCTATTATGTTGGTTCGAAAAATCCGACTTAGTTTCGCTGCTACCTGCAAACGATCATCGCTAACAGCTGCAAGACATTTCTGGTAAACTATACCGATAGTTCCTCGGCCTGAGGTCAAGAATAATGCCAATAATACTTCAGAGGGACTCACCATTTCTGATAACCTCTGGCCCCATAGGAAATAGTCCCTTACTTGGAGAAATTTAAAAAATGTACTCTGTAAAAGCCCGAACTCGTCTTTCAGGGCTAAAAAAGATCGAAACCCTTGTCCATCATATAGCTGACCAAGTTGATTAATGCCCTTGTGCTGCCAACATCTTCCAATGTAATCATGGAATATGTTGGGCAACATAGGATTGCCCCACAACACTGTGTGCTGGTGCAGCGCTGGCAGAGAGTATTCCTTACAAATGTCTTGCCAGATTCTGGCAATGTTTCTAATTATCTTGAACCTGACCCGCTTGAAGTAATTGGGGTCAGCCGTTTTATACAGCATGAACCCAGTAGTTGGTCCGCAGGCTGGTTGGTATGACAGCCAAGCAATGCCGGTATCAGGCCCACTAAGCAAGCTTCGAATCCGACCGGCAAATGCAGCCCAGAAATAAAGTTTGAAATCTGGGAGCTTAAAGCCCCCTTGTTTATAAGATAGTTTAATATATCGGAGAGCTCTCCTTGCGCGTCTGTATCCCCATATAAAACTACCTATAGCACTGTCTAGCCGCTTGAAGAAAGACCAAGGAACACTTAGAAGAATTGTGCGATATAGATATAAACATTTAGGGAGAATATTCATTTTCACTATGTTGCATCTTCTGTATATACTGAGAGGGAACCGATGCCAACTGCGCAGTTTTGCCATAACTGTTGTAAGCAATGGCTCATAGTTCAAGGAAACCACATCGTCCACTCGACTGCTAAGACAAACTCCCAAATACGTTGCTGTTCTTGTAATCCCTAATGTTATTGGAGCCGTTTCAGGTTGGAAATTAAAAAGTGTCTGAGTCTTAGTCAGATTTAATTTATAGCCGGAGAAGGGGCCGAAGCGCTGTGCCTCTTGTGTAATTTCGACTATAGCATCAACAGGGTTAGAAGAAAAAATAGCTATGTTGTCCGCATATGCAGTTGGTTTTAATTCCAATCCACTGAGACATACTGGAGAAATCCTAACGTTTTGCTTCAAATGCCTTATAAAAGCCTCAATATAAAGAGCAAACATTAGTGGGGATAGCGGGCATCCCTGCCGCGTACCCCTTTGAACTGCAAAGTAAGCTGAGGAAAGGCCATTCAACTTGACTGCTGCCACCGGATTGCTATACAATTTCTGAACCGCAGAAATATACCTAAGACCGAGGCCAGATGATAACATAGTAAGCCATAATGCTCCCCAGGCAACTCGGTCAAAGGCCTTTTTGGCGTCAAGCATCACCATCCCTATATGTTGATCTAACTGACCAGAGATGTCAAAAACTACGATAGCTGTGTTAATGTGAGCCGCCGTGTCTCTACCTGGAACAAAGCTGTGCTGTTGCTCCAAGACTAATTGATGGATAAGAGGAGCCAAACGAGAGGCGAGGATTTTAGAGAAAAGTTTAGCATCGGCATTAATCAATGATATAGGACGATACGAGCCCATGCCTCTACCGGTTTCCCCTTCTTAGGAAATACAACAATGTTAGTTGATGATGTTACTAAGTAATATAGTGAAGACAGGTGCCAAAATGTCCTTAAAGGTTTTATAAAATTCCAGCGAAATAGTGTCCTCACCGACGGCCTTGCCTGATGGTAAGGCACTGATCGCATCCTCAACCTCCCCCAGCTCTATGTCTTTCTGCAAACACGCAGACTCCAACGGGATGAGAATCGGTAGCGCACTCTCCTGTATATAATCTAAAACAGTTTGTTTATTAAAAGAAGCTGACTCACCATATAAATCAGCATAGAATAGTCTAAACTATTCAACTATATCCAGAGGTCGAGTATAAAATAAACTGTCTGCACCTTTTATTGATTTAATGTAGGATCTGGCCCTTTCATTGGCGATCTGAGTAGCTAGCAAGCGACCAACCCTCTCCCCATACTCATATTGCTTAGTTTTATACTTGTGGTAGTTAGTAGCGACTTTATCAATTAGCCCTCTGTTAAGCTTAGCTCTTACTTCTACAAGCCGATGATATATTAACTGTTCAGCTGCGTCCCTTATACAATAGCTCTTGCGTGTTGTCGTTCCAAATCTAAATAGAGCCTATGCTCCTGCTCTGCCTCCCAAGTAGAATGCCAGTTCTGTGTTAGAATATACTGGAGAGTGGCCCCTCTTACATAAGCCTTCATACAGTCCCACACCGTTGAAGTAGAGACAGTGCCCCTATTATTTTCTAAGTATTCCCCTAGTGTTCTTCGAATGTATGCCTGAAAGTCTAAGTTACTAAGAAGATGTCTAGGAAATGAGAAAGCCCGAAATGGTTCTCTATCCCCCTCGTTGAATCTGGAAAGTTAACAACACTGAATTATGGTCAGATGTGATTTAGGGACAGACCTCTATGAATGCCTTTTCCAACAGAATTCTATTGATAAAGATCATGTCCATTCAGGAGTATTGTTTATGTGGGGACGAATAATACGTGTAGCCTGGGAGTGTTGGATATAGTCTCCTCCAGGCATCCTCCAGTTGGTGTATGTGGAGAAGTTCAAGAATAGCGGCCCTAGTCCTAGCCATTCGAGCCCAAGTTTTAGTATTAGTAGTATCAATCTTCTTATCAATAATGCAATTGAAGTCCCCCATAACTATCAAATCGCCAGCCCACTCCAGTAATTCAGAGCATAAGTAGTAGAAAACCTCGGGACAGTCGGTGTTAGGGCCGTATACCACACAGATCGTGGTCTTACGCCCAGAAATCAATAACTGGGCGATTGCCCATCTCCCCTTAGAATCAGCTAATGTACGTAATACTGTCGCTTTATAGTTCCTAGATTTCAATATGGCGACCCCTCGAATAGAGATCGCCTGTGAAGTGCAAAGAAGTATATCGAAGCCAAGTTGTTTTAACTGAGATCTATCCTTGTATGCTAAGTGAGTCTCAGTAAGACCCAATATATGAGGTTTAAACACACGGAGTTTCTCCCCAACTAGTCGACGCTTTCTAGCCTGATTCAGCCCGCAACATTCCAACACATGTATTTAAAATCAGATATTAAATAGTCTCCATGAGCTCTATTCAGTCGCCTCCCCCCTTATTCCGTCGTCCTTTCCCTTTTGCTCTACCAGTGAAACTCTAACTAAAGTGTGGCTAATTAAACCCCTCCCTCCCCAACCACCTCCCCCCTGCCGCTCCAACAGATTGACAAGGAGCCACTATCTACCATTGCCTGCCTACAACCTACCCTTACTAACCCCCGTGCCTACGGAAAGGAATCATCCCCTTCCCCTGCTGTCGCTAACTGACAGCCTTGAGAGAGCACCCCTCCGCCCCCTCCGCCCCAGACCTCGAAACCCCCCACCCCCACCACCTTCCCCCACCAATAAGTATGAAAAGTGTCCCAAAAATAGAAAAAGAGGAGAAAAGTGGGAAGTGCACATCTCCTAATCCCCCAACGCATGCTTGTTTGGCATCTTGTTCAGTATAGAAAAAATGCAAATGTCCATCTTTAGTGACCTTGAGGCGGGCTGGCTCCTGCAGAAAGACTTGTGAACAGACTGCCTTGAAGGGGTCCATTAATTGACGTAGCTTCCAGAGTATGTCCATTGTGGATTTACACAGGTCAGAGCGTGCAAATATAGAGATTGTGTCCAACTTGACTGGAGTAGTTGGACAGGCCTTTAAATAGATTACCTTACGTAACAAAAAATTGCCCAAGTACACCAGTATAGGCCGTGAAAAAGTTGACCTGGCTTGATTCCCTTGAGAAATAGCCAGAGGTAGTCGATGCGCCCGCTGTACCTGTATGTCCATATCCCAGTCCGCTAAGTCTGGAAATGCTTGCTGGAAGAGGCTAACAATGTAGGCCCGTGGATCGGAGCCTTCCCTCCTTTCTGGTATGCCGAAAATCCTCAAATTCTGACGCCGTTGACGATTCTCGAGATCCTCAATCTTGGCCTGCATGAGTGCCAGCTGGGACTCCTGCGCTTTAGTCATTCTCGCAGTGAAAGTATTAGCCTCTTCCACTGCTGCAACGCGTTCTTGTAAGTCGGTGACTTCAGAGGATAGCAGGGTAACCTTGGTAGTGACATCCGTCAATGCTTGTTTTATCTCCCTGCTGTCTATTTTGGCTTGTGATTAGTATTTTTGGGCCTCTACTCTCTGAGTAACTAGCGCCTGCAGGATTGTGGACAAGGAAGACTCCTCACAGTCAACCGGATACAAACCCTTCGTGGAGTTGACCAGTTCTACTGGAACCAAGGATGGAGATAAAGAGCTGATCCTCTGTTTGCTCTGCCTAGATTCCCATCGGAATTGTCCAATTGAATTAGTGGAACGGTAGGATTGGAGCAAGAGTGGGATAGAAGTGGCGGATCTTCAACTTCAGCATCAGTTGCTGCAATCTCTATATTGCCAGAGTTGGATAGTCGTGAGATGATAGCCTTAACCTCCCCCTTTGAGGCCACCCATTTACGCAGGGGGCTAATGCCAGGACCGACCTTTGTACCACTTGAGACAGAGTCCTTAAGTCATCCCAGTGCGACAGTAACATGAGGTTTAACTCCACCACGGCCCTTACCTCCCTTGGCTGCTCTGGTGGTTTTAGGGCCTTTCGCCTTGGCGCCTTTCTTCCCAGATGGGGTACAGATTTTCAAAGTGCTGGGCTCCGTTGCCTAACCAGTGAGGTTGTTTGGTTTAGATCGCTGATCAATGGACTCTACCTGAAGACTAATCTGTGTGTCTTCCACATACTGGATAGAATCAAAGTGGTCAGTACCTGAGGTAGTGTCAGTCCGAACATGGATGCCTCCATGACCTTGATTCCTTAGGTACAATGTCAGCAATGAGAGTATACTTTCCTAACGTAGAACATTGGATTTATGGCAAACCCATCCAATCAACCGAGGGTTTTAGCTGATCTTCCTGCAGCGGAGGGACACAAAATTTGCCTCCATACAGTAAACACATCTTGAAGGGACTTTAGTGCTAGGTGTGACCGTGTAGTGGCATTTGAATTTTATCACCTATTGGGTGTTCTGATCTGGTTGAAAGCAGGATTCTCTTTTTGAAAGATGGTGGTCCAGGTTAACAAACAGAGTCGACTAGGGAAAGGACAACCAGATGGTGTACCCCAACCTTAGTGTATATATATATATTTTCTTAAAATTTGGCTGATAGTCTCTCAGAATGACTGCTGAATGATTTATTGAACATATTACTATCAAAACCGAGTGGAGTAGGGACTTCAGTTGCCTAGCTGATTCATATCTTGACAGATCCATCTAGCCATTGTCTAAAACAGCAAACTCGAGAAAGACAATGGAATTTAACCACTAGCTCCCACACTAGTGTTTGTGTGCCATATGGTATCTGCCCCCCACAAAAGACTTGTGAGAATTCTTGTTATTTACCAGGTCACAATTTGCACCAGACTAGACACATTCTTAATTAATGTTGGAAGAGCATGTATGACAACAAGTACTGAACACCTAGGAAAGACCATCTCAGACTATAACCCCTGGATACTGTCTTTGAAATGGGGGAGTCTGCACATTTGTGTACAACATGGTGACTACAGGTATCCATGATCAAAGATCCACTTTTAAAGTATATGATAAGAGATATGATAGGAATGTCTCCATGGGTAATGTCAGTGTAGAATGGGATGCATTAAAGGTAGCTGTGAGAGTGGCATACATTATGAGATTTGTGGGTACAGATGTCACTATATTGAGAGACGTGACCCAATTAGAGGTCATTATTTGCCCTCTAGAAGTGCAGTGTGTGATGGACCAAACCCTTGCTGTAGAACAGTTGGGGGGGAAGGCTAACCATAGATCCCCTGTGGAGAGGTTGAGATGTCTGGACTTGCATGTAGACAGCTAGAAAACATGTTGAAGATGACAAGGCCAGACATGATGGCATTGCTTGTTATGGATTACTCCTCAAGACCAGATTGACTGCCCTCAGAAACAACAGACACAATTTGATTTTTAACCAAAGAGATATCATTTTTGCTGCCTACTGTAGGCTCCTCAATTCCCAACCACCCTCCTCAAATGAAAACCTGCTGTTTGACTTTCTGACTGCAAATTGTCCTACCAAACTGATGCCTGATGAGAAAAGACATTATAAACCCTGATTACTTGCCGAGACTGGGGCAGCATTCTGCTTTAAGTGGTGAACTCTCTGGCCCTGATTGTCTCGTCTCCCAACAGAGTTTTATGATATTTATGAAATGTAACATGCTGCATGATTCCTACAACTCTATTGCTTTGCTAAAGTTGAGGATTGACTCCCATCAAGTGTGAGCAAGATAAAGCCCAATAAAGACTAGAAATAAAAGTTTTACCACACGTTTTCAATGTTGAATTTGGCTGTAAAATGCTTAGAAAATGTCGCACCAACTGAGTTTTGCCTGTGAGACATCCCTAATACAGCTTGACCAGAGCAGCTTTCTGCCAAGTTGCAATACTTACCCTAACCTCAAAGCTTAATCAGCCTGATGTCTAGTATGCCAAACAATAGCCCTCTCTTAGTTGATAGAGTTGAAAGTTAAGATGTTTGACACATTGACAAGGGATTTCCTCAGCATTTAGTAGTATTTTGGACCAGGAGTTTTGGCCTAGAAAACAATGGCTGGACTACACTCAGGAGTATGGGCCTGATAGACTATGTATGTACTAGTCGAGTAATCTTCCCATCCCGGGGTGTAAAGTTGAACGCAGTACAAGGCAGGTTTGCTCCGTGTCACCAATGCTATTCAGCCATGGACCCAAAGGCATAGTAAGCCCAGAAAATGTGATCCATCATGGATTATCAAATGTTGGGAGGCCAGAATGTGATCTCATTATATGCAGATGATATTCTGGTGTTTGTTAGGAACTATGTGATGCAAATTGTAGATGGTCTTCCATCCAGACTGCAGATGATGTGGGCAAAGTTGTTCCTGTTCCCTTTGAGAAGGGGTATGACAGTAGAACTTGATAAGTTCACTCCCAAACTGTTACAGTGACAATGTGTTGCATTTAAGTATAAGGGAGTTTTGTGGTACCATTCGGATAAAAAACTGGAAGGCCTGCTGTCCATCAGGGTGGCCAAGGTCGTCTCCTCCGTGACTCTGGCAGGGCTGCTGCCTGCCAAATTAAGAGATCGCTTCTGGCCCTGCGGGGATCTCTGTGCCTTCGCAAGAGTCACCATGGCAGGGTCTCCTGTGAAGGCACTAAAGGTTTGATGCAAGGCTGCCATCTTTTAGCTGGCTGTGCATTAGGTGTTTTTGTTTTTCAGAAACAAACTCCCAAAGCGGCAGTTTGTCTCTGAAAAGAAAAAAAACTAATAACTCCCAGACTGGCAATTTTTTGTTGAGGTGATTTTTTTTCTCCTCTTGTGACTGGCAGGTTTTACCTATAAGTGAGGGACAGACAAAAGGACATCAGACTATCCGCTCTAAATAAGTTGGGTGGTCTAATGCCCTTACTCCAATGCATTTTACTCCATCGGGCCATGGGAGTACGTTTTCTGATGGTTGAGCTAGGTGGAGCATTGCCTTTGGAAAATTTAATAGTCCATCTGATTCATAATTGAGCGGGTGGTCTAAGATTTGCCATGCAGGGTACTCCATCACATTTGTGATTGAGTTCCATGTTCACAAAACTTTAAATCAGGGCCTCAATCTCTAAGAATTTGCATGGAAAAACACTGATAGTTCGTAATGATTTTGGAAGAAACTCCCGTCTCTGTGATGGGATCCCAGGCTGTGATGAAAATGCTAAAGTATGTATGTATATGGTTTTTACACAGAGCAGAGTTAGACAAAAGGCAATGAAGTGCTGTACAAGGTAAAAGATAAACATAAGGTCAAGTAGTGATAGGAGAGGTAGCTGTTTTGCGGACAGTTAATGCATTGTGATGTAGTGTTCTTTAAACAGATTTGTCTTCAATTTTGTTCTAAATATGGAGCAGTGTTGGAGTAGTCCTGATGAATACGGGGAAGTTGTGCATAGATTAAAAAGGCCTACTTTCTTTTTTTTTCTTTTTTACCCTTTTTAGTCTTCTGGGTCTGTAGTCTGATGGTGTCCTGGCTACAGGTGGGGACGAGAACCATCAGAAATGGTGAACTTATCTGCCAGATAAGCTGGGGTGATGGTCATGATGGCTTTATGAATGATGCAGTTGGTTTTGAAGATGATGCGGACAATTACTGTACCACTTCTTAAACATACCAGTGGTCCTTGCTGCAGCATGTTTTGGGGATTTAAACTTCTTAGTCTGGAGATCATACAAGATCATACCCAAAATATGTGTAATCCTTCTCTGGATGATAGTAGGATGGGATGGTCAAGAGGCATAGGAATATATCTAACTGATGATGTATGGTGGATAATAACTGTTCATGTAGCAAAGGTGTGCAGTTCAAATATCTGTGCAGTACTTAGTTAACACCATCCCTTCTCCTTATGATATATGGTTCTCAGCCTTTTATTTGGTGTGGGATGGCATATAATGCAGTATTTTTGAGAAATGGTAGTTACAGAGCACTAATACTATAAACAGGCCATGCTGACTATAACTTGAAATTTGACTTTATGACAACTGTAAAAGAGCTAGGGAGAATTTTTGATTCACATACCTGGCTCTTTTTCTAGTCTTTTGCAATGGCCTAGAAGTTGACTTTTGACTTTATATTGTTTACTGGAGAAATGTCATACGTAGGTGGACTTCTGATAAATATACAGCCTTAAGAGGATCTGGCCCCGGGGTGAATAGTTCAAACCTGGACATGCCATTGGAAATGATCCAGATGACACTTGCCAGGTGTAAGAAAATGGGCTGTTAGTTGAGGAGGGTGAGTGCTTCACTCAAATAATAAACACAATTCTTGTTCTCCCCTTCCCAGCCAAGTTTCTGGAGAAAGCACCTACTTAACCTCTCCCAATCTGGCTTCCACTCAAACCACAGCTCTGAGACTGCCCTCATAGCCACCATGGATGACATCAGAGCCATCCTTGACCACCGCGAGTCAGCAGCCGTGATCCTCCTCGACCTGTCAGCAGACTTTGACACACCCTCCCTTCACCTCCTCATCCAAAGACTTCACCACATCGGCATCTACGGCAACGCCCTCAAGCTACTATTATCTTTCATCACCGGGCACACTCAGAATCTGCCTCCCGCTGTACAGCTCCACCCCAAGAGCATCATCTACGGCGTAACTCAGGGCTCCTCACTCAGCCCCACACTGTTCAATGTCTACATGACTCTGCTGGCACCCATCACTTGCAGCCGCAGTCTCAACATAATCTCCTATGCCGACGACACCCAATTCATACTCTCCCTCACCAAAGACACAGACACCACTAGAGTGAACTTCCAGAATGCCATGACTGACGTCGCCGACTGGATGAGAACCAACTGCCTCAAACTCAACTCTGACAAAAGTGAAGTTCTCCTCTTCGGAGGACCTCCCCTCCCTTGGGACAACTCCTGTTTTCCCCTAGCCCTCGGACCAGCACCCACCTCCACAAGCCATGCCCACAACCTCGATTTCATCCTCGACAGCAAGCTCTCCATGAGACAACAGGTCAACTCTGTCACCTCCACCTACTTCAATGCTCCGTAAGGTTTTCAGATGGCTCCCAACTGACACCAAAAGAACTGTCACACAAGCCCTCATCACCAGTCATCATGACTATGGGAATGCCCTCTACGCAGGAACCACCACCCTCCTCCTCAAGTGCCTCCAAACAATCCAGAAAACAACAGCAAGAGTCATCCTGGGCCTGACCAGACGATCCCACATAACAACCCTCCTCGGCAGCCAGCAATGACTCCCCATCAAGAAGAGATGCCACTTCAAACTACTCACCCACGCCAACAAGGCCCTCCACAACACGGGACCAGAATACCTGAACAACCACCTGACCTTCCACCAGCCCACCAGACACCTGCGATCTGCCTCCCTGGCCCTCGCCACCATCCCCCGCATACATCGGACCCAAGCAGGAGGGTGCGCCTTCTCCCATCTCGCGGCCAAGACCTGGAACGACCTCCCCATCCACTTCTGAATCTCCACCTCCTTTCACTGAATTCAAGAGAGGCCTCAAGAACTGGCTGTTCGAATAACCCCATCTCACGCAGCACCTGGATACCCCCCGGGGTGATTAGCGTGCTATACAAGTGCTAATTGATTGAGTAAACCACAAAAGTCACTAAGTAAACTTGTGCTTATCCCTCTGGTAGCTTGGCACAAAAGCAGTCAACCGTAACTTAGTGGCATTGTGTAAAGTATTTATAAAGTACTAAACAGTAATATAGTGGAAAAACAACCCAAAGCAATTTAGAAAAATAGAGCAAATGTTAATAAATAAAATGACATTAAAAACAACATAAATCCAATAAGTAGAGCCCGGGTTATGATGTGCCAAGAAGCACAAAGTGCCAATCATGGTGTTGGACCGGGTCAAAGTCCAACGTTCAGGCCAACCATGATGGTGTGCCAGTCAGATACAGGGGCAGGCTCGTCCTGGTGGAAAGTTTACCTTCTAACCTAGTCGACTTCCAAGTGAGGAGCCTCAGTTGAGTGCTTCATGTTGGTGTTGCAGTGGTTGTTGGTGTGAAGAGTTGGTTGCTGGTCAGCGCTTCAATTTGGCAGGAAACATGAGGCTGTTCTTGTCAATGAGAAGAGCAATGTGCGGATGAAATTTGGAGTCTGTAGCTGGGGAGGTTGCGTCAGTAGTCAGATTCAGGTCCCGTGTCGGCCTTCGGGGAAGTCTGCTCATGTTCAAGAGGAGATCAGTGACATTTTTCAATGAAAAGAGCCAAGAACCTTTGGATTTTAACCTGGAATCCAGTTCTTGCAGTTTGCAGGTTGGAGGTATGTAGTCTGACCAGCCAAGGGTTCAGGACCTGGGGAAACACCTCTTGGGGGTCAGGACTCACTCCAGCAGAAGCCAGCAGCATAGTCCAGACGGGTCCAGTTGGTGCTGGTCAGCTGGGCCGTTGCAGGGAAGGACTCTGGAAGCTTGTTTTGTCCTGGTAGCTCAAACAGGAGCTCAGCAACTGACCCTTGGAGTCACTTCTGGGGTCTTGGGATCAAGGCAAGCAGGTCCAGCCTTCTTTCTTCAGACAGCAGGGCAGTCCTTATCCTGAATCTTATCATGTCCAGGAGTGTTCTGATGAGAGGTTCTGAGGGTGCCATCTTTATTCGAAGTGCGAAACTGTATGTGCTGTTCACCCCTTTGTCTAATCCTAATTGGTTCCGGGCAGTTCTTCCCTTTCCCCTGGGCTTGGCTCCAATCTGTCTAGGGTATCAAAGGACAGGCGTGAGCTACATTTGCCAGTGACAGAGCATGTAGCTTCAGAGGAGGTCAGGAAGGGAGTGGGCACAGCCCCCAAGGCTATCCTTTGAGGCTCTGGAAGAGCTGAGTACAACTCCCCAGGCCATCCTGCTCAGGAGATGAACAACCTTCCTGACACCCAATGCCCTTTGTCTCCAGTCTGGAAGGAATACACATCACACCACAGGAGAGCCATTAACAGTCATGTGATCCTGGACCTTGGCAGAAAGGTGTATTTTGTTTAGGCAGGAAAATGGCAACTTTCTAAAAGTGGCTTTTTCAGAATAGTACTTTACAATCCAATGTTACCATTAAAGAGAATTTTACATTACAATTTAAATGAGTGGAAGAAGTATTTTTCTATCTGCTCCCAAGCTGAAGTCATCACTTATTAAGTGTAATATTGTAACCCAGTGTTAGTCTATCGGAGAGTTATCCTTGCTACTGTGAAAAATGACTTTAGGGGTTTTTCACTACTGGGACATGTAAAACTGAAGTATCATGTGTATTTGTAAAGCACGTTCACCATAGGCATCTTGGTGCTGAATAACAGATGTTTATTGTTACCCAACTCAATGGTACTCATTTTATTGACCCAAGATGGACGAAAGGCTGAGTTGACCTGGCAAGATTTGAATCTGTGACCATGAGGTCAAACACAGGCCCCTGCAGTGGACGCATTAGTCTACTGAGCCAACAGACTCGGCACTAACGTATATTCTACTTTTTAAATATTATGCACCATGCCCTATCATCCTTTAGGGCCTATCTTAAGGGTGACTTATAAGTGGTAAAAAGAAAGGTTTAGTCCTGGCAAACTGTTTATTTTGCCAAGTCGAAATGGCAGCTTAAAACTGCACTACAGGCTGCAATGGCAGGCCTGAGACATCTTTTACAGTGATATTTTAGTGGGTGGCACAATGAGTGCGGTTGCAGAATGGATGAATGCCAACTGCCTCTGCCGGAATTCTTATAAAACTGAAGTCCTTCTTCTGGGGAAAGACACTCTTTCTTGGGACAACTATTGGTGGCCCTCTTCTCTCGGGTCTCCTCCCATACCCAAGCCCACTATTAACAACTTAGGAGTGATCATGGACAGTACCCTGGTCTTTGAGGCACAAGCTAACTCGGTTGTTGGCACCTGTTTCAGGCTTATGAAAAGCCTCAAACCGATCCTTGGCCTCTTTGATTCCAGTACCCGCCAAACTATTATTCAAGCAGTAATTCAGTCCAGACTCGACTACTGTAACATCTTGTACCTTGGCACTACCAAGTCAGTCATCAAAAGACTCCCGCTAGCCCAGAATGTGGCAGCTAGGTTGCTTTTTCCCCTTCCAAAGTTTTACCCAGTTTCTGGCATTTTTAACCAATTGCACAGGCTTCCGGTAGAGAAGGCATCCATTTCAAGACCTTGCGTTCAGCCCATAAGGTCCTGTTCTCCCAAAGAGCTTCTATTTTGTCCAATCTATTATCTTGCTACAGACCCTCCCGCCATCTGTGCTCAGCTGATTCAACTTGGCCACTGTTCCCCGAGTTCGAAGGGCCCGAGCTGGTGGCCGTTCTTCCCCCACCAAGGGTACCCCCTTTGGAATGCACTTCCGCTTTCCATTAGAAATATTGAAGCCCATCTGTTATTCAGGAAATCTCAGAAGACATGGTTTTTTTCTACCTAAATCCCTTTGTTTTCCTTTTGAGAGGCCGTTAGCATCTGCTTCCTATTTCTGAGGTCTAGCGCTGGGAAGCTCTGTTGTTGGGGCAGCCACGTGCTCTAAAAAAACTGTTAACATCACATAACATAACAGTGCTGCAGCACACTAGTAGCGTTTAATTTACAGGCTCTGGGTACATGTAGTACTATATACTAGGTACCTATAAGTAAATAAAATGTGCCAAATCATGGGTAGGATAATTGTATCATGTTTAAGGGAGTGAGCACAAGCACTTTACCACTGGCTAATCGGGGTAAAGCGCACAAAGTCCTAATGCCAATAAAAACAGGTTCAGCAAGAACAGGGTGGTGAAGGCAAAATGTCTGTGGGAAAACCACACCAAAGGTGATCAGGTCTAATACCAGGGATTTAGATATACATCCCCAAGGATTGACAGTTAACTGACTGCCTAGCAGACATGAGGTTAATATACACTACAGACAAAATACATAGAATACCATTCATAAACTCATTAGGTGCAGATACCCCAAAAGCCCAGAGCTGTGCTGCAGTAGCCTTCCTCTCACTTTAGAGGTTGTGTTGGACCTAACTGTGAAATGGATGGGCATAGGGGGACCCTGGAGAAAATTATGTTACAAAGATATCAAAGAGTTATTAGAGAATTTAATTGAATTGTGATGCCAGTACAGAGTGTGACTAATGGTTAGGTTAACCCATATACCCTTGGGGGCTTGGGTGATACACTGTATCAGGTAAAGGTGCCTACAAGAGATATTATTTAAACATCAATTGCATTTCTTTTGGGTTGTTTACAAATAATTTTATTGAATTTTCAACAAAAACATGGAAAAAGAAAGAGAAAATAAATAAATATTTCTACATCACTTATATTGTATAGTAAGCCTAAGCCCATCAGAAGTGAGGTCATGAAGATCTATTCATACAGGAGTTCATAAACGTCTATCTTTACTGCCATTACACTCTAAATTGTATCAGGTAAAGGTGCCTACAAGGCCATATTAAACAAAACTAGAAACAAGGTGACGGACTGATTGATTTGCACTTCACTGTTATTCTGCTGCCCTGTCAGGCTGGTTGTGCACAATACTCCGGCACCTGTCACCTTTTAGTGCCTCTGATCACAGTTTCATTCGAAAATTTTAACAAATGGAGGTGCACCAAACATAATGAAAAGAGTCCAGATTATTTTCTTTCTTTTCGTCTTTTATTTCAAATTCAATACTGTTGCATAATGACAGCCAACGCGTTTCGTTCCTCAAAACACAAAGGTTCTTGGAACTTCATCAGGGCTCGTTAGTACTAGAGAATTATGTATATCTCGTACAGTATTTTGATAATAATCAGATCCGTCTCCGGATAATGTGCAATGAAAGTCCTATTTGATCAATCTTTGGTTCACAGTAATGGAAGTTAAAATTTGAGTGATACTAGACGTTCCAAAATAGGACCACCTTGATAAGCAGTCACGTATCCTTCGTCTCCTCAGTCCGACATCAAAACGGTCAGGGATATTATTTAAACATCAATTGCATTTCTTTTAGGTAATGTTTATGAATGCCCTCAAATTAGCATCCTGGCAAATCAATTTAGACTAAAAAAGAATGAAGTAACTTAGGGCCTCATTAGGATGGCGGGTGGACGCCGCCCACCATCCCTGCGGAGCTGGTACCGTCCGCCATAGGTGCACCGGTCCCACCTGCCGTATTATGATGCGCCCGACACACTGGCGGGCGCATCCTGGTAGTTTAACATTGCGGACGGTGCTGCTGGCTGCAGCACCGTATGCAATGTTAAACAACCATGTGGTGCATTGTGATGCACAACGTCGCAGGCACCGTGCGGTGCCTGCGACCTTGAGCATGGCAATGTAGGGGGGTACCATAGGTACCCCCCAAGTGCAGCCTCCCACCCCCCCGGGGGCCCGCAATGGGCCCCGTAGCAGAACTCCGTATGCCTTTCCATGGCGGCATCGCCGCCATGGAAATGCCGGTGTTTGCCTGCATCCCAATCTGGTGGACGGTGCCTGCTAGGCACCGCCACCATTTTGGGCTCCCTGAACCGTCCGCCAGGCAATCGGTACGATTGCTGGTGGCGGACGGTCTTTGCATCTGCTGCGGACGTAGTCATGTTCCCACCGCCATCCTAATCTGGCGGTGGGAAATATCCGTTCGATGGCGGAAGGACCGCCACCGCCGGCCCTGCGGTGGCGGTCCTTCCGCCATCATAATCAGGCCCCTAGTACTGAATTAATGTTTAGAGCAGAGGAAACAAAATAGGGTGTATTTCTTTTTTGTACAAATTTATATTTCAGTAATAAATCGAAGGGTACACAAATATCTCATATATGTGTATCTATGAGATATTTGTGTACCCTTCGACAAAAAAGAAGTAAGCATGCACCCCCCCACCCCGCAAGGAAAAGACAAAATCGCCGACGAGCAGCTTGCCAAAACAGGACGAGGCTTTGATCGCCGGGGAGGTCGAGGAGTCACCCGGAGGAGCAGCAGGGATCGGCGCCAAAAGGGGAGGCCTCGCTCACCCAGGTGGAACAAGGGCCGTGCAGAGGGCGACATCGAGCAACGGAAGCCTGGGTAGTGAAGGAACAGCCGGACGTGCACCGGGCGGACGGCGTGGACCCGGCTGCAACCGGCGGGAAACGGTCATCGGATCCCATCGAGTCTGCGCCTGGATTGCTCTGGAGGCTGCGGCAGCAACTCCCTACGGTGCGAGAGCAGCGACAGAGTAGCAAAACGGAGCATTGCCTCGTTGCCGTGCAATCGATCGTCGTCGAATATCGCTTCGCCATCCACCGGTTGCAGGGTTGCAAGCGGGAAGAACACACTGGTCCCGGATGGCATGCCCAGTGAAGGTGTAGGGCACCGGTGTGCCATCAGCAAGGACGAAGACAACAGGGGCAGGAATGCAGGCTTCCTGGAGGCAACTAGCTCCCGCAGGCCGACGCCTAAGGGGGCGGCCCAGCCAGGCGCAAGATGAGCGAACAAAGAATGGATGACTCTCCCGGATGGGGTCAGGCACATACGTTACGAAGGATCGGTGCGGGCGGAGGTGCCCCCGAAGCCGGGGGATGGCATCACGGGACAGAGGCTTCGGGCAGTTGCGGCGGTGATAGAAGGTGAGCACGGTTGAATGTGGGCCCCAGGTTGTTCCAAAACGACAGAGAGGGGGGCGGAAGGAGCATTATAACCAAATCCATTCTGTGCTGAGCTAATTATTCTAGCGCCAATAGTATACTAGTGTACACAGTATTCCCCGCGGCTCATGGTAGTTACGAGAAGGGCCCCCATGGTGCAGATGGAGACCATAAGGTAGGAAGCGGAGAAGGGGCGGGAGGAGCATGATACCGACTGTTAGTCCACCCGCATTTAGCCTATTCTTCTCTACTTGGTCGAGAGGAAAGAGGAGCAGCAAGCGTGGGCTGGTGGTTATGGGCCCAGACTGTCATGACAAGGGTTATAGTCTTTGCCAGTAGTAGTCTAACTCGCTTGCAACGCCATGTGAGGTTTAACTGACACAGCTCAAGCTGAAATGTGGTCGACGGGATAGGATCTTGCTTGGTTCATTCAACTTGTGAAGCTCACGGCCTAAACTCACACATAAAACTGAATGAACATTGACGCCACGAGTAAACCCGGAAGACAGGGATTAGAATCTGCGCATTTAAAACGTCTAACACTACACACGCATACCAGCAGCAGGCACGTTCAAATATGCAATGGCCTCAAATCCCTTTTTCCAGAATGGGCGATGAGGTAATGGCAAACGAAGGTAGAGCGGTAGAGAGGGGGGACAAAACGACGTAGCCATAACGCTTCAGGGCAAGGCCATGTCAGAAGTGTTAAAGGCTAGAGCTGCCAACGTCCTGTGATTCAAAACATGAATAGGCGCTGGTGTAATGTAAAGGGGGCCCATGTTAAACAAATAAAGCCCCGGTGTCTGTTATTAAATTAAAAGAAATCCATGGCTCAGCCAATCACAAAGAGTGGGAACAGAAAATCCCTCCACAATGGTCTCGGTCAACTGAGAATAAGATGCGGTGACAGGATTGCACCAAACGTATAATCATTTAGGCACTTGAAACGAGGGTCCAAGTATATTAATAAGAGGTTAACACGTCTTCTTCGCTGGCTTTCAATCAGGTTTTCAGCGGATACACTCCCTAGAATAGGAAAGGAAGCCGGGCTGAGTAAAGGCTGTTTTTAGTTTCTCAAATGTCATTTTCCAGCTCTGGCTGGCACGATTCTTCTGGACAGAGAGGGGCAGGGAGAGACACAGCATCAAGTGGGTCTTTTGTTTCGGTTATGTACATTCCGGGTTGCTGAGCGCTCCTTTCTTTTCAGGAATCAAGCTAGATGCCGGGGTGCTGGGGTTACATTCGCAGTGCATTCAGTTAAACAGTTAGGCGAATGATATGGCCTATCCTAACCCGAGGGCACCAGTTCCCATCACACGTATAGCATCATAGAGCAAAACTAGAAAGAGTATAAAAGGGGACGCTGCCTTATGCGAACACATACATTGGTGGCCAAACTAAAATATAACCCTGAAGATGTTTAAATTTTACTGAATGCCATGTGTAGGAATACTTTCTAGAATGGTAGCGAAAAGGAAACCGTATGAATTGTTTGTTGTTGAAGTGAGCGGGGGGACGGAAGGAACCAGATACCTCCAGGCACCAAAGGTGCAATGCTCTAAGTTTAGGTTCTCTATATCACATCAGCAGCTTTGAAGTGGGCTAATTGAATTGCAACAAAGCTAAAGTAAAGCAGCATCACAATTCCCAGAATACATTTGGGTTACTCAATGAAAACACGGTACTGGGGGGGCCTAGGTCATAAATCGTCTAAGAGTCTTCTCAGAGAGGCGTCTAGGCTCTTAGATAAGGACTGCTGGCCAGGCAAAGGTAAATGTTAAACTGAGCAGAGAGAAGTAGACAGCGGGGAACACGGTAAAGGGGAACAAGCTTCACAACACTTATTGGAGTAGCAAATGCACTTAGGGTAATATGCTAGGCTAGTACTTACAGCGTGGCGCATCCTATAGGAGGGACCCATGGACAGAACAAACACTAGGCGAAGGCAAGGCCCATTGCGCCAATTGACAGGCCACGTGGCCTCATGCTTAAGTTAACTTAGGATTGGTGTCTGGTAGGCATTTGTATCATGCTTGGAGGGACAATTATCTGGAGCCGGAATAAGAGGTCAATAGTAGAGGGAGCAAGTTTAGCTACAGCGACATTTGCAGGACTTAAGAGCTGATTCACACAGAGTCTGCTGTCCATTCCCCTGGCATTTCTCAGAATTCAGTTCTTATGATGAAGAGAACCCCCTCAACACGGTACCACGTTTGAACCCTGAGTAGTGCTTATCTGGACCAAGCAGGCGAAGCTGCACTGCATATCAACATGGGAAACTGGTTTCTACTACAGTTTGTAGTTGGCTGTCCTAGATAATATTGACAAGACACTGCAGAACCCAGAGGCCTGCAGAGGTAACGTTGTCAAAAGAGGAAGCTGTCTAGCAGCCAGAGGCATAGGTGTGGATGAGGGAAGGGGACTCTTGCGCAAGCATTCTACAGTACAGCAGATTGCTGGTGCGCTCCGGGGCCTGATACGGTAAACCCAAGTTTCAGTTAACATGAGTTAGTATTGGTATTCATCTCTGCACAGTCTCATAGCCTCTCCGGCAGCCCACAGCTGAAAGAAGATGAGCTTAGAAACACATGAAGCACAGGGAATGGAGCACAAAAATGGGGTGAATCAGTGGGCGCGGCAACAACCGTACAAAGAACAACTCGACAGAGAAGTAGGCCTGGTAACGTTACGGATGGCCTCCGGATTATATTCCAATGAGATGTTCATGGGCAAGGGACCACAGAATAAACGGAAGAGGGGGAAAGGTTTAGCAATAGGGAGATGCATGGAACCGGCTTCTAGCAGCTGTGGTTGTGTTAAATCAGATGCTAAATGGACAAGGTTTAGGGGGCAAGCAGCAATGAGCCATGTGAGGCATCAAGTGAAAGGGAGACATGTCACCTACTATATTTCGACTGGCAGGGGACATGACCAGGGATAGGTCTGGCACGCTTAACCGCTAGAGCAGTTTACGTCATTGGTAACTCATTGGCTCCCATCTGTGCAAATAGTAGTAGCAGTGCAAAGTAACACTCCAGGAAAGTATTCCCATACATGTGGTAGCAAACGAGGAAGTCCGGGCAAGTCAGGGCTGACAATGCCAAGTCAGCAAAATATTGAACACCTGACAGAAGTGGGGACGGGAATGTTCTTACTCAATGGGATAGGGGCGTAGAGCAGATGGGTTTCTCTGGAAGGAGAATGGTTGGGGCAGAGCAGCGGGAGCTCCCTCCGATCGTCGAACCGTAGGTAGTGTGGCGGAAGAAACCCAGGAAAGATACACAAAAGAGAGAAAAATTACTAGAGGTAGATGGAAGGCTCACACAGTGTCCTTGGGAAGCATCATGGCAGGGGCACTGAGGGAGCTAATAATGGCACACAGCCACAGGCAGAGTAGATGTGATGCTCCCACAGGGCCCTTGGGATGCCTCATGGCAGGGGTACTGAGGGAGCTAAATGACAGGACACAGCCACAGGCAGAGTAGATGAGATGCTCACACAGGGTCCTTGGAATGCCGCACGCAGGGGCCCTGAGGAGCAGGCGAGTGGCCAACCAAGGGTCCAGGGCAAGCGGAACAGCACTTGCAGCCTGGGCAGGTCCTGACATACGCCTACAAAATTGGGTAGCAAGTTGAAGCCTGGAACCGCAGACATGGAGGCCCGGCAAAAGGGGAATCTCGCAAAACTGTACTAGCTGGGAGCAAACAACGACAAGGAATGTACAAAGACAATGAGGGTATACAATAACATGGATGTTTATGAATGACCAACTAAAATTACGAAATGTACAACCATGTTATGTTTGAATAAACTGCGACCTTTTAAGGCACCAAATCACGTTGTCAGTGGAGTAATTAAAAGGGGAGGAAGACTCGTCCCTGGTAGGGGTTAGCATCCTTCATTGATAGTGGTTGATAGAGTGGACAGAGGTGGAAGGAACTGGACCTCTGAATTTGAAAAGTGACAGAGGGCTTTAGGGTGTGACATAGTCCAAAGTAGGAAGTGAATAAACAAGAGTAAAGTAATACAACTGAAATACACCTAACATGCAAATCAGTGAGTACAGCAGGCATATTACCCGAACTGAAAAACAGACACAGACTCAAACCAGCATTTAGCATTTTTTTAGAGAAAGAAAATGCCCAAACACAATGAAGGAGCTATCGAAAATCTATCCAGTGCTGCTGTTTGAGAAGAGAGGAAAACAAGTGAGTGAATTTTAGTTTGTAATAATTTATTTTATGTTGTAATTTATATAATTTTGTGTTTGATTTATTATAATATAAATATTATAATTTACAATATGTTTTGTTTGTAACTTATTTTTTATTTCATTGTAAAATATGCGTGTTGTATAAATTTTATTTTAAATTAAATAGATTTTTTTAAATATGTTATGTTTTTGGTATATTCAGATATGTTTACATATATTTGTGATAATATTATGCTGTTTAAGATTTTTAAATTATATTATTAATTAAAATATTAGTTTATTTATATTTTTTATATGTATTCCACAACGATTACCAACATTAAAGAAAATACCAGGACTCTCCGGGATGCTTCGTTAATTTATTAGCAAAAAATGCCTTTTTGCTAATAAATTGACGAAGCATCCCGGAGAGTCCTGGTATTTTCTTTAATGTTGGAAATCATTGTGGAATATTGTGGGACACCGGAGCCCATCCAGGACCGCCGCACATCGTGAGCCCCGGATTTCCAGACTGTGTTGGGAGAGGATATATAATCATATATATATATAAATATATATGTGTGTGTGTTTACATTTTTAAAAGGACGTTTATTTGTTGTATTTGTTAAAATATACATCTAATTATATATTTTTTTATAAATTAAAGTTAGTATTTAATTTATGTTTATTTTCATATTTTAAATTAATCGATATTTAATACAACTATATTATTGTAAACAATATTTTTTATATATTTTTGTACTTACCTTTTTAAGTATAGGGAGTCGATTTTTTTGTATTCTTTATTTTCCACTCGATATTTTTTACATCTATATTTTTGTGGTCGATATTCTGTCAGTGAACCGTTAAAACCAATGGGCCTTAAAGCCAAAGGGGTTTAATGTTAATGCATACAGACAGATTTTATAACGTTGAATTTCTCATATTGCTGTATTATTTAAAGTGTGGAAGATTTGAACTGTGATAATCCTTTTTAGACCCTCTTAGGAGGAAATGACAGGTGTAATTGTCTGCCAGACCCGGTATAGTTAAAAATAAAACTCTACATAGATATACATACATTAAAGGTCTTGGGGTCAGTCTTCTTACAGCTGTTCTAGTGTCAATTCCATTCTGTTTCTTCACATGACCGTAAGCTGCATGGGGCAATGGATTAGCCCTTTTCAGCCTCTGGCTCTATTGTCTGTGAGTAATAACATTTTGTCTGATCACATTTGCAAATCTACCTCAAAATGAGTGTGCTTCAGTGTCTAGGCTGATGACCAGTCTTTCAGTTTTTTGTTTTTTCCTTTTAGAGATCCCTTTTCATTTCTTTTTCTTTCATTCTCCTTTATTTTGTTTCCTTTTTCTTGAAGAGAGATCTGCAACTCCTCAGGCAGTCCAACCACAACACTTGATTGCAGCTCATTTCATCTCTTGGGTATTGCATTCTGTGCAGCCACTATTTCTAAACTGGGTGTCTGTCTTGGAATGGTATCACTCATGGTGTATCATTGGTGTACCACTCAAGATGATCAGCCTCTTTAGAAACATTATTTTGGTCTCCTTGGGTCAGAACAATAGTGGCCCGCTACACACTTTACCAGTCAAAGATGGCTGCAAAGTGCGCTGTAAACTGAATGGCCAACTTGGCATGGTATTGTATATAAGGAATCATTGTTTTTGCCTCTCCGTAATGACCAACAAGTTGCTTCTAAATGTGGCAGCTAAGTTGAAACTCTAAAACAATGATACACCATGTACAATACCATTGCAAGACACCCACCTGCTATGTTTTATTTTTGTATTGCAAGCATATTCCCACCATGTTTAGGTAGTAGTGTGTTTACTTTTATCTACTTTCATTCTTTCAATTTATCTTCCATATGCTTCTTGAAATTTTGTGCCTATTTTATTGTGGATTGGCAAGTGGGTAAATTCAAGAATGAGTCCATGGTTGGACGGATGGGTCTATGTGTCCACGGATGAGTGACAATGTGCATATATGAACTCAGTGAACATTCTATATCACCTGTATGCGGACGACACCCAACTGTATTTGAAAATCTCCTCACCAGAAGACTTCATCTCCCTCAACGCTATTCTTCAGAATACTCAAAGCTGGCTCACTGGCAACCACCTCATGCTTAACACCAAAAAAACGGAATTCCTACTCATCTCCCCACCCAATCCACTCCCAAGATAGACCTATGGCTGAAACATCTAACTTCCTTTGACTGTGCTCCCCACATCATTGACTCTGTGAAATCCCTGGGTGTCACCATAGACAAACACCTGAACATGCAGGTGCAAATCACTAACGCCTCCAAGGGAGCTAATCACCAGATGAGTATACTTAGGAAACGTAAACCCTTCCTCCCACAGACCGACTTAAAAATGGCGGTACAAGCCCTAGTGCTACCAAGATTAGACTAGGGAAGCACCACTCTATGTGGTCTCCCCAAATACAAGCTGGCCCCGCTGAGGGCATCGCTTAACGCCGCTGCCAGACTGGTAACAGGAACTAAAAGATATAACCGCATCTCTCCGACCATGAAAGCTCTGAACTAGCTGCCCTACGAGGCAAGAATACACCTAAAGATCACTTGTTTGACCCATAAAGCACTGCATAGCAATACCCCCAGTTACTTAGCTCTAAAGCTAGAGCGATCGGGGGGAGGCCGACAATTGCGAAGTGCGAGTTCACTACTACTGAAACCACAATCCTTCCACAAAAAGAGAACTGGTTGCAGAGCTTTCTCAGGGATTGCACCGAAGATTTGGAACTCCCTACCTCCAGTGGTACGTGGAATCTCTTCCTTTACCTCCTTCAAAAAAGAAGTAAAAATGCTTCTAATGAACAAATTCACATCGTAAGACTATAACTCTATGTTGACCTCTAGTCACCTATGCGATCCATATATTATTGCTTACCTCTATTGCATTGAAGACAAATACCGAATGTATGTTTCAACTCCAACCACCTATTGTTTATTAACTGTGTAGTGTGAAGCGTTCTGATTCCCTTGTGGATCATTCTTTGTTACCTACTAGTCACCTATACTATCCATATACTGATATCTACCTCTTTTGTACGGAATGGCGAATACTGAATGTACGTATACTACCTCAATCATTCTAATGTTTAATTGCGGTATATTGTAAAGCGCTCTGATACCCTCGTGGGTCATGTTCGCGCTATATAAAACTTTATAAATAAATGTAATGACTTATTGAGGGCCTAAACTCACCAGTGACTGAAGGGGCATTTTCTGTTGTAAACCAGACTTATTGGCATTGCCAATTCATGTTATTGTTACAATGATGACAAATTCATTTAATATATTTGAATAAAGAAATATGTTGTTCAAAAAAGTCGCCAAATGGGCTGCTAAGTGTCACTTAAACATATTGCATGCAGTATATGATGGGCAATGATTTCAAACGGTGATGGATGGATGGATGGATGGATGGACGGACATACGGACTTTTGAGGTTCATGCAGGCAGGCAGGCAGGCAGACAGACAGACAGATAGATAGATAGATAGATAGATAGATAGATAGATAGATAGATAGATTAGTTGGTAGTCATATTGTATATCCGTTGAGGCTAACTGCACTAGTGTCTACGGTATTTCCTGACGCTCGTCCTAGAGTGCATATTTGTTATGGGTGATCTTTTCAAAACACATGCCTTGTTACCTCACTATCGCAAACAATATCAAACTCATCTTCCGTCAAATCAAATAGAGATAAATGAAGTTTAGGAATTGCCTAGAACAGAGGAGGCCGGGAGCCAGGCTTATTATGTTTTCCTGCAGCACTGCCTAATGTGATGGATGGTTCAGCGTTGTCCATGTCAAAGGTTCAAGGGGCATTCACAGGAGTTGAGCGTCTCCTGGGATAAACTGTATAACTTTGTCAGACTGATGTCCTGTCCTCCAAGGCATGTGAAGAAACTGGCGGGGCTTAGTTTAACTTTAAATGACCCTTTTAGTGAATAGAATTCTAAATAAAACGGTACGATGACAAACAGGATTTCAGTCACAGGGGGCAGAACCAGGCAGTGCTGCAACCAAATGCAAGTAAGTTTAATGCAAATATCAGATTAAAATATGCTCAATTTAATGAATTTTTTGCTCATAGTAAAGGAAAGGTAGTGTATCGTACATATTTAAAATAACTGTTTTAAAAGATGTGCATGGGCTCATCCGCTCAACATCTGCACTCATGTTTTGAGTCTTCCATGGATGAGGGGCTAAGCAGACCTTAAATTCAAGTGCCTTATATGGGAGCCATATTGGTTCATATCAGCGATAGTGGTTCACTTGCCAGCTACGCTGGTTTGTGCATGAAACCTTTTGGATATGCCTTCGTGCATACTGCACTGGTTCTCACAAGTTAAATTGGTCTGTATGCACTATACTGGATTGCAAACGACACTGGTTTGTGGTATGAATATGTTGGTGAATGCATAAGGAAACTATTCTCTTGGGAAAGATTTACACAGATTACCATTGTGCTCTGTGCATGGATAATTTCTATTATGCGTTTGACAAATCATTGCACAGGTCCACAAAGTTTAATTATGAAGAACATGAATAAATAAATGTTTTTCCTACATGAGCAGAAAAAAAAATCTGACATGCTTTAAAACACATGTATTTGTGGTAAACAGCAATAACCTGACTTTAAACTGTGTCAAGGATGAAAAAACCTAATTGGATAGCTTCTCTTAAATGCACTACAAGTATATATGGAAAGGCTAGGCATTGTGATGCAAATACTATCATCACCGTGGTTGCATTTTCTATACTATTTATTCATGTTTTAAAGCTTGCAAAATTGCTTGCTTGACCCCTATCCACTTTGTTTAGAGAAAAGCTATGCACATTATTGTGGCAGACCTCTTAATGTTCAATCCTATTTGTCACTTTCATGGCAAATCTACCCTGGGGCTGAGGTAGTCAACTACCTTTCTTCACAGTTGATTCAGCAACAAATAAGCACTTGCTCCCCCACTCCTGTGCATATTTCTCTGAGAAAGGAAAATCTCCAAACTATGGGCCTGATTAAGGCCCTTATTAGGACTTTGGCGGTCAGCCATCAGTGCTGCCACCGTGCCGTCCGCTGGAAGATCGCCAAGATCGTAGTGTGCCCACCCACCAGATTACAATCTATGGCGGGCAGTGCAGCAGCAGTCTGATGGCGGTGGTCTGTTAGGCTCATGGGAGAGCCTAACATGCAGACCACCGCCGTGAGAGCGCCGACTTCATGTTTCCTCACAGTGCGGCATGCATTCCACACTGTGCAGGAACTGGGGCTGCAGCCCCCTGCATGCGCTCCCAGGCCCAGGAGCGGCAGCCTTAGTTGCCTCTCAGCCACCCTTTTCATGGCGAGAGCATCGCAATGAAAGGGGTGGTTTAAAGCCAACTCAAAATATGCTCGGCAGTGCCGCAGTGGAACTGCCAGCATATTGTTGCTCCTGACCGCTGTGTGACTGCTGCAGGATCCTGGATCCCCGGCAGATGCAGCGGTCCTGTGGCAGTCCGACCACCACACTCGTAATACTGCGGGCGCGACTGCAGTGTGGTGGTGGTCAGACCGCCACCCCGAGTACGGCAGTCCTATGGATCGCCGTACTCATACTAAGGCCCCAAGAGTTTGGAGAATGGGTACTCCATCACAAACTTAATAGATATTCCGTCCACCTTATTACAAGTATCATAGCATATAAGGCAATTGTAATAGGGTGGAGACAGGAAATCCATTATATTTGTGATGGAGAAATTTGTCTGTCAAACTCTAAATCAGCCCTTATATTTGTTTGCAAAGGGATTTCTTCAGAACTGGGGAGCTTTACACAACAACATCAGACAAGGTCTTTGAGTTCATCCAAGGCCTGAAGAAATATGTTCACATCAACTCTATACTTATGGAACTCCACTGGCTCCCCTTGCCAGCCTATACCATCCTCAAAATCAGCTGCATCATTTACAAAGTCATCTCAATCTACACACCTGCCTATCTAGCTAACAAGTGCACCATCTCTGATGGTTCTTGGCACACCCTCACCATCAGACTGGGGAAAAAGAGCAATAAACAATAAAAAACCAGGTACAGTCCTTTTCCAGCTGTGCACCCAGGACCTGAGATAGCATCCCTGTATCCATTAGGACCACCAAAGCCCTATTCTAATTCAGGAAAGGGATTGAGCCTGATGAATAGATCAGTGTATCTAAGTTATTCCATCAGGACGATGGAGTAGAATACTCCATTACCCTGACAGAGTACCCATACCCTGTATTTAGAGTAGTCCACTGGCCCTACAGCCGCAAGGCCACCCTCAGAGAAAATGCCTATGGTACATGTGCAATAATGCCAAAACAATAGGTAAGAAAGAACATAACATTTCCAAACCAAGGGGCTCATTACGATGGCGGGTGGATCACCACCGCCGGCCCGGCGGTGGCGATCCGCCCGCCATCGAAAGGTGATTTACCCACCGCCATATTAGGATGGCGGTGGGAACCACTATTGTTCCGCGGCGGTCGGAAACACCGACCGCCACGGTTCCGCAAGGCGGTCCTTTTCCGCCCGCCTTGCGGAACCCGGAACCAGGCAATCATTGCGGCGGTGCCGTGCAGGCACCGCTGTAGTGATTATAATGGCCCTGTCCACCTGTGCGAGAAATGCGCATGCGGGGCGCGCGCGCATGTGCAGTTTTGCAGAGACGGCAAGGAAGAGGAGGAGGGCGGCCCGGGGACGCCGCAGTCCAGGTAAGTTGTTTTTCTTTACTTTTATGTCATTTATAATTAATTGTTAATAGGGGGGGTGGAGGCGGGGGCTGGCCAACTCCGCTCCGCCCGCGGAGTGTGCAGAGATTTGCGTTCTCCGCACATTCCGCGGGCGGAGCGGAGGTCTCCGCCCGGGGCTAGTTACCACCAACTTGAAGTTGGTGGTAAAGTGTGAATGTTTTGTGATCACATTCACAGTCACAAAACATTCATACATAGAAGCACTTGTTAATTATGATCCAGGCGGTGATGGGTGTCTGTATTGACTGGTGGGGAGGCATGTCTAGCGCTGGGACACTCTAGTTGAGTAGCTGTGCGCTATATAATGCTTTCATCCATTCATTCACATACCGATGCGATTCAGTATTTGGAAGGGATGCCCTAAACACGCCCCTTCCAAATACCGAATCGCAAACCCATTTTGCGATTCGGTAACAGGTTACCGAATCACAAAATAGGGTATGATACATAGGAAAAGTCTTTTCTGCGTCCACAAACGGGTCGACTCTGCGAAAAATAGGTTCATACATGTGGCCCAAGTTTTCTATCACTGGTAGCCACAGTTCTCCTGCCCTGAAAGGCTGGCTTGGACTATTTGTTGAACATTAAGTTTGTCTGAATTGCAGGAAATGGATTTTAAGCTTTGTTTCCCAGGGTCTCAGAGTTTTGGTGTATCAGACATTTGTGGATTTTTAATAGGCTTGACCAGGGAGGCACACGCTAAAAATCCAGGCATTTTTTAATGGAAGTGCATCCATGGGACACGACTGCACAGGGTTTGCTGGTACCCATGGAAGCCTACCAATTCTGAAAACTAGAGGCCCAGGAAAAGCAGTGGTGATATGACCTGAATAAATCCCAGAATGTTTTACTACCCAGAATGCCCTGCAAGTGTAAAGGTATGGGCAAAATCATCACAAATTATATAGTTTTCTGTGACAGAAAACTACAGAACTTCTAGCAGGTGGCAAAAATCCTACCACCCAGTATTCCCACACTTCTCTTGATACAAATGGTATTCCATGTATGTATGTAGGTATATTGCACGAAACAGGAATAGGCTAGAACTTTGACCATGTGAAGACAAGAATGATACTACATTAATTTTCCAAGTCACATTTTTGACCTATTTCTGTCCGCTACATTAGGCCCACATCTGTTTCTGAGGTACTGTTTTTGGTAGGAGTGTGGGAACAATGGCTAGTGGGACTTTTGCTATTCCACGAATTCCAGAACGTTCCATCACAGAAATGTGAGGATATTCTGTTTTTGAACTAAAGTTTGACATTCGAAGGGCATCCTGAGTAAGAAAATTAACATAAGCCACATGACTCAGTATTCTCCCAGGTGTCTACTTTTCACAACTAAAAGCATACAAAAAGTGATGGATGGAATGCTTGAATTAATCCGAGCCACTAATAATTACTTGGGGCCACATCCCAGTCTATTGTTATTTTGTACACAATGCCACTTCAGTTTGGACCCAACTATATGCAAATCAGTGTTGGCCCTGCTCCAATGGGAAAAGTCCAGTTTGAACTGCTAGGCCAGGTCCTGGCAAGAACACAAGCAGCCCAGGACCGGTTTTGTCTTAGTTAGGGTTCATCAGTCAGGTATAGGTTGGTTCCAGTGAGAGTGTCCAACACCTTCTTCAAAAAGTTTTAAATTGGAGTGGGACTAGTAAGGGTGATCTCTTTAGTGTCCAACGCCTTCCCAAACTTGGTTTAGATTGGGGTTGGATTAGTAAATGTGACCCCACTAGTGCTCAACATCTTCCTTAAATTGGTTTAGATTAGAATTGGAATAGTAAACATCAAAGGTTTATTGTCCAACACCTTCCGCAAAATGGTTTAGATTAGAGTGGGAATAGTAAATGTGACACCTTTAGTGTCCAACACCTTCCCCAGATTAATTTAGATTTGAGTGGGAATAGTAAATGCAACCCTTTTAATGTCCAACAGTTTCGTGAAAATGGTTTAGATTGGAGTGGGCATAATAAGGGTGACATCTTTAGTTCCCAACACCTTTGCCCTAATATGTTACATTACAGTGTGAGTAGTAGATGTAAAGTTTTTAATATTCGACATTTTACGAAAAACATTACTTTTCTCTTTATTTTTTCTACACTAAATGACACGTTATGTTTTTTATATTGTAATGTATTTAGTTTTTCATATTTAATTTATATGTTTACATTTATTTAAAAACATACATTTTTTAATGCGAGATAAAAAGTTGTCATTAATATTTTGGCACAACATTTTTTCGACTTTTTAAAAAATAAGACATGTAAGGGCTTTCTTTATTATTTTTAACATAGTTATATTTATATTTTTGAAGGAATTCACAAAAATGGTACATAATTATTAATTATAGTTTTTTACATATTCATTTGTTACACATGCATGCTTTAATAGATTTTATATACATTTTAGCATATAATAAATAGTACAATTATATAATAACATTTTCTAGTACTATTTACATTATACATAATCATTTATATTTTAGTTATACATGTTTAGAAATTTTTGGGGTATTTTTATACCATTGTTAAATATTTTATATATTTTTATACATTATATTTTTTTTAAAAATTAACTTCCATTGTTTTCTATAGGGGATAGTCTTATTTTTTTTGTTTTCATTTAGCGGCCATTTTTTATGCTAAGTATATTTTGTAGTCTATGTCTGTTTGATTATGTGGGGGTGAGTCGCGGTTACCTGCTAAGATACAGATAAGGTAAGAACTTTTGAAGTTTTTTTCCAGGGCTTTGGGGATAGTAGGGACCTGGGTAGATGTAGTTTGTGTACATTGTTTAGTAGCGTTAGGCCTAGTAATAGTTTGGTAGTAGTCTTGTGTGATTTACATATTGTAATATTATTACATAGTTCTAATGGAATGTTTATGTTCCGTTGGGAAATTGTGTTTTGTGAAGGTGGGTATGTTATGTTTTTTTACAGGTTTACGTATCGGAAGTCATCCCACAGACCTGTGTTTAATGCATTTCTTTTAAAGGAAATTATTTTGGTTTATTATTAACTGATATTAAGATTTTAATTTCCTTTCAATTTTTGGGTTTCCTGAACTTTTTTATGGTTTCTAATTAATTCTGATTACTTTGCTGGATTTACTTTGGACAATTTCATTTTCACATCTTTTGGGGGTCCTTAGGTTTTAAAATAAACATTTTTGAAGATTTGGTTTTGTGAACATGGACATGGATGAAAATCTACAGCTACAGAAGTGTAAGTATGGTTTATTTTTTATTTATTTTTGTGGGGTAAATGTTATATTTTAATATGTATGTGTATTTGCTCTAATTGCAGTGTAATATATTTTAATGTGTGTGATTTAATTGGTTTTATTTTGTGTTTTTTTAAATATTATGCTTTGTGGATGTAGTTGTGCAGATGTTTCAACAAGTATTAAAACATATCGTTTTTATTTATCAGTCTTTTTCTCTTTGTTATTATTATGTTTTTCACTGATTTATAATAATACATTGTTTAATATTTATTTAAAAATGGTTAAGCTATGGTGGTGTTTTCTTTTGTTAAACTTTGCTAGCTACTTTTTAGGTAGATAGATGTTTTATAATGGGGATTTTGCAGTCCTTTGTTGTTACTAACAATTTAAACTTTACATTGTAGCATGGGGTACATTTTATTGGTGTGTTTACTTATTTTAGGTTTATTTGGCTTTATGATTGTTCTATCCTCAGGTGTTGGCAGCCTGGTTCTTTTTGGAAAGCTTCTATGAATTTAGTGTAGATTGGGTTTTTCCTAATGTGGCTTTGAAGGCATCATGTCATCCTTTTACTTAGTTGTTGCTTTTGGCTTGTTGAACCACAGTGCTGTCGTAGACTTTCCACCATGGTATCTGGAATTTGGGTCTGTGTTTGTGTCCTGAGGTTTGCAGCCTGCCATCCCAAGTGTCTTCAAAATAGTCCATTAGGAGATTTCATTTTTGTTCATTTTGTTGGCAAAATTGACTTTTTTTTAAGAATCTTGTGGTGGTTAGCTAGGCCTGGTACAGGGACATAAGCTAGTGATATGAATGTCTTTATTTAAAAGGCAACTGGCTGTTTGTTGCATATTCTACACTTAGGGCCTGATTACGATGGCGGTGGGACCGCCACCTTCAGGCCATTGTACCACATTAGGATGACGGGCGGATGGCGGGTGGATGGTGGGCTGGCGGGGAGACCATCTGGCACTCTTCTGATGGGCTCAAGGAGCCCGTCGGAGTGACTGCAATCCCTACAATAGTGCCGTAGGGATTACAATGTCCCTTTCCGCTTGCCATTTCATGGCGGTCCGCCCGCCATGACAAACAGGCGGAAAGGGACTTTGGTGGCCCCGAGCAGGGCCCCTCTCCCCTGGCCCTCAGCTATGGGTTCTGTGGGGCACCATACATCCCAGCACTATGTGGCAGGCACCGCATGGTGCCTGTCACATGGTGCAGGGATGTTTACAAACATGCTCCGTAGCAGTGAGGTTTGTGCTGCAGCCCTTTTTCAGTCCGCAGCATAAGCCTCAATGCTAATAGGCATGTTTCCTACCGCCTCCATGGCTGTCGGATCGTAATCTGTCTGGCAGGACCGCCGACTCCCTGTCAGCCAGTACCGTTCTCGACAGGATGGTAATCGGATGCTCGTCCAACTGCCATCATAATCAGGCCCTTAGTGCAGATTTTTGGAGATGTCGCCAAATGCTTTGGTTTAAATGGTAAACACAGCCGTGTATAGCTGTGTGTTGATATAGCTTAAATATTGTTTGTATCATTGCCTGTTGAAAGTCTATTATAATTTTATGAGGAGAGCAGTGGTGGCCTGTACTGTTAGCAGGGAGGGGGCGGACAGGGCACAAACGCACACATAAACACTCACACTCATGCATTCACACAAGCATGCTTACACATTCACACCTATTCACATTCCATTCACAACACTCACTCCCATATTTTCATGCATGTACGCACACACCAAACATTAGAAATAAAATCATACTTAACTAAGCAGCTCTTCCTCAGAGATTCCATGAGGGTTGGGAATGCTGCCTTCCCTCATTGGCTGCAGTCCCAAGCCTCGAGATCCCAGGATGGTTGAGACTGCTGCCTTCCCTCATTGGCTGACCTTAGTAGAGCTAATTTAGGGAAGGCAGCAGTCCCTCACTCGTCACAGAGTGGGATGGGGTCAGTGAGCCTGCCGACCCCACCCTACTCTGTGACGAGGTGTCAGTGATTGACACTCAGCCCTGGGCACTTAAGGGCTTAGAACTGAAACAACCATGACCAAGGTAATGAGTGATGCTCCCCCTTGTCATGAGGGGGAGGGCCTCAAGGTGCTTTGCCAGGCTGAGGATGTCACGCACACATGAGCTGTGACGTCTTCAGCCTGGCAAAGTTCAGCTCAGGCAGCCAGAAGCCTGCACATTTAGTGCATGTCTAGCTCCTGGATGCCTGACATGAAAATAAATAGTGTCTGTCAGGCTGACCTTTGCTCAGCCTGATAGACATTCTTTATAGTAGGCTAAAGGTAAGGGGACATGGCCCCTTAGCCCATTAGGGCGGGACTCAGCTGGAGGAGAGTATTTCTTTGTTAGGTCTCGCCTGAGCCAGCGCATGCGCTGCACTGGCGAGAGTTTTAGTAAGCGGGTTTTGGAAGTGCAAACAGTGGCTTTTGCTGGCGACCAGCTTGCGTTCACGCGAGCGTGCACGCGTGATCAGGCGCCATATGGCTTCCCTCGCCATCTGGACGCTCGCGTGAACGCAAGCTGGTCGCCAGCAAAAGCCACTGTTTGCACTTCCAAAACCCGCTTACTCACGATTACTTTCACTTTCACGGCCGTGTCAGTTTCGCGGCCGCGCGGCCAATGCTTGTTTTTTTTTACATTTAGCGCGAGGCGCGCGCGCTGGAAGGTCTCGGTATTGTAACAGTTATATAGCGCCTATTTCCCCTATGTAGGGCGCTAGGTATACAACCATTGACAGCAAGTATTTCTTTACAAAAGTATTATGATTAAAATACATACTTATGAAGTAGTCGCCTGTTTGCGGGGGATCCTCTCTGCTAGCAGTTATTACATGGCCATAGGCTTGTGGTTTGAGTGCAGTAAACAATTTGACCTTAGGCTTTTGTGCATCCTATTTCTTTACTACAAATTGATACTCGTACTCTTTTTTTTTATCCTTGTTGTACAGTTTCTGCTTTCTTGGATTACTGTTTTGTAAATTAGTGTGCATTGCATGTTTTATGGAGCGATGCTATCCAAAAAGCACATTAAAAATAATAATGTATCCTTCGTTAGGTAAACGCCCGTGTACGGGACTTGACCTCTGTTGGCCCAGCAAACCATAGATTGCTTAACTATTTACAAGCGTTCCTAATGCCGGTCTGATTTCATCTTTGTGTTATGTGTGTTTATCTTGCTATCTCATATTTGTTGCGGGAAGCCAGCAACCAAGCACAAGTTTACTAATAATATATCGTTTTAAACGCAATGTGTTATTGTTTTATTGAGTAAATATAATCCTTTTCCTGACTGACCCAATTTTCTGTAGTTTTCCTACTTCAGTGATTTTAAACGACTCCATTGGAAGATGGCTGTCGTTTAATTTCGTAGGCCGGTGATGGCAAGTAAGCCAGCCGTCATGTGTTAACTTTTTGGCCATATTGAAATGGTGCTAGTTGCCCATGTTCTACTAGCTTTCAATAATTTTTAAAATAAGATTTAGAACAAATTAATTGTTGATGCTGATAACCAATTGTGCTTTTGCTATTATTTACCAGTTAAGCAAGACTTCGAAGAGTTGAATTAATTGAGGGGTCGGTGTGCAAATTTGAAAAAAAAATGTTTGTCCGTTTCAGGTACTCTTTTGTATTATAAACTGCTACATCATGTATAGACATCTTCCTCATACATTAGACCATGGTTGGGTGCCTTCTTCGGGCCAGACAAACGACGCTGGAACACCGGCGGTAACATGACCTCGGCAATGACATAGTAGATGGAGTATTTAACCCCATAGGGTCAAGCCTCACTGCGCACGCGCGCGCTGTTCAGCATGGGTTATGGATCACGGAAAAAGGAAAGCAAGATAGACATAAGTGGGATTCGAGGTGTGCTCTGATCACCCAACCATGAACAAGTATTTGTTGCCCTTGTCCATGGTAGGCACTGCTATCGGCGGCACAATCATACTCAAGTGAGTGATAACTTTTATACATATAGTTTTAACAACTTATGCAAACCTCTTTCCCAGTACCGAGTGACACAACTAGCATATAAACCTGTAACCTTTCAAGATGTTGACGTTTTTTCTAATGCACAGTTTTGGATGATACATCATTTTGAATATTATTAATTTTTATAAAAAAAAATTGTAAATGATGCAGTAACAATGTCGCACGTAAAACTATTTTGATATGTCATTTAGATTTTTTTTTTCTTGCACTTTTATATAGCTCAGGGCTTTCAGTGGGATGAAAAAACTGGGGGTCTCTCATAGGGGCGTGGCCGATGTAATTAAGGGCGTGGCTTAAAATACGTAAGCTAAAAATCTGTACTTAGCATCAGGGCACAAGTCCTAAAACAAGCACTCAGCGCGGATTTTCCTTTGAGCAGGACACGCTCCTTTCATCTCCCAGGCCTCCATTTACTGAACTGTGACCGGCCAATTTAATTAATTCCCCGGCACAGCACATTGCCATTTAACGGCGAAGGAGTTTAAGCATTTGCTTCCAGCAAACTAAGTTTGTTTTTTCCCCTTACCGGGCCCCACCATAACGCGCATTATTTCGCAGGCTATCCCGGTCACCTTAAGAAGCACAGCGCTACGCAGACGCCTTTACCAAGGATATTATTTCCTTCTTCAGCTCAATTCAAGTTGCTCACATTTTTTTGTCCTGAAGATGAACTCGAATAATTGAGTTCGAAACGTCGTCGACCCCCTACAACATGAACTCCTTATACTCTGTAAAAATCTTTAAAGGAGCTTCTATTTCTGTTGTCAATGCGATGTCATTATTTTAAGTTCACCCTCACTTCTCACGTCACGCTTATTGTCACTTACTGTGTGAGCACCTGAATACCTTCATTGTGTAATAAATATTTGTCATACATTGACCTATATGTCCCTCGTTATATTTCCTACTGCTCTCTTTTATGAATTAAGTTTCTATTCCTTTACTTATCTCAGTGCCCTTTACAGGGTTACTTCCCCTTGGACCTTTTTAGGCCACTCTAGAACCATTGTTCCTTTAAACTAAAACAAGCATTGGCATAGCCAATAGGTCTCGCTTTTGGGACCTTATAAGTGTTTAGCGATTGTGCTGCATAACTAAATACTTATAAGGTCCCAAAAGCGAGACCTATTGGCTATGCCAATGCTTGTATTTATTTTGATGTGGTTTAGTAGTTTGTTGTTAGTGTTACTTTGTTTGTTAGGTAGCAATGTTTATATGAGGGGTGTGTTAGTGTTTTGAAATTCACCATGCATGGTATATATATCTGTGTGAATGGTGTAGGGCAGATTTTGAATGTTCCATCCATCATCCATGTTTCATATTGGCTTAGTCTTAATAAATTATTTGCAGTAGCAAATACAATTATTTGCTTTTCAGTATTTTAAGGTTGTCGTGTAGGAGGAAGGGTTCATCATTATGTGTAGTGGTTAAGTGTTCAAGAATTTCAATGTCTTGATATCTTCTAGGAGATACAGGAGTGTCGCTGATGGCTTTCTTAGTACATGATATTAGGTGTTTTAAAGTGGGTATTGCTGGTAGCTTCAGTGTGATGGGTTCAGGTACTTTAGGGAATATATCTTTTAGTATTTTAGTGGTGAGCTCTTGGTAAATAGTACTTGCCTCTTTTAAATCTTGAAGTACATGCCTTTGATTTCAATGACATTCAGGGGTAGTTGTGTTCTCTCACATGAATCATTTTTTGTAGCAGTGCCTCCATACAAGCGTTAGAGTAGTATTTTGTACATTTCCAACAAATATTCTCGTGCTTTCCTGGCTGTAAGTGGATCCCATGTGTGAGAGCAATTGTTTGCCTTTTTGTGATGTTATATATCTGGCTATTTCAACCAATCAATCAATCAGGGAATTTTAAAGTGCCCTACTCACCCGTGAGAGTCTCATGGCGCTGGTGGGGGGGTGCAGGTCCGAGTTAGCTGAAGAGCCAGGTCTTGAGGCTTTTCCTGAAGGTGCGCAGGGTAGGGGAGCATCTGATGTTGACCGGGAGCTCGTTTCAGGCCTTAGCCGCGATGTATGAGAAGGCTCTTCCCCCCGCTCTGGTTCTGCGGATGTGTGGGGTTTCTGCTAGGGGTTGGTCGGCGGAGCGGAGGTTTCTTTTGGGTACGTGGAAGGAGACTCTTTCGTTGAGGTATTTGGGTCCGGTGTTGTGGAGAGATTTGTAGGCGTGGGTGAGTAGCTTGAAGGTTACTCTCTTCTCGACGGGGAGCCAGTGGAGGTCTTGCAGGTGTTGGGTGATGTGCTCATGTTGTGGAATGCAGAGGACGAGTCTGGCTGCGGTGTTCTGGATGGTTTGGAGTTTGCGTAGCAGGGATTTGTTGATTCCAGCATAGAGAGCGTTTTATTTTGTATGAAAATAGTTTAATAATATTGCTCAATATTTTGTTATTAATCTAAGTTTATTTTGCTAATGTATACAAAACATTAAATCAACCGGCATTCTTCCAAACTCAGACGGCAAAGACAAGGAATATGCTGGCAGCCGAGGTCGAGAATAAAAAAAATGCAGCCACAGCTAGCGCGAGCCCCCCGCTGGACACAGAAGTGTCACACCAGCCCATTACGCCTGAATCCCTCGGTGGCAGAGAGGTGAGCAAGGGTAATGGGAAATCTATGATTATGGATTGGGGGGCCACCGCCGAACATGGTGCATCCCGAGACTATGGTGGGGGATGCTCGCCTGGTGGGGGTGTGGGGGAAGCCGCACCGGCTAACCCCCGAATGGAGAATGAGGGTTTGGCAGTGACTAAAGGTGAAAAAGGGGCCTCAGAGAGAACCCCTAGGGGGAAAAAAGCAAAAGAAAAAGGAGTAATAGAAAGTCGTACCCTGATAATGGAGGACCAATCCTGTAATATTGATAATATGGGCTTCCTGAAGGAGATGGACTCTGGCGATAAGCTTTTTTCGATGTCAGACCCCTTGAACTCGTCAAGTGATGAGAGCCTGGGTGGCTTAAAAGACTGGACTGGAGAAGAATTTGCCAAGAGCGATGGGAGTGATACAAGTAATACGCATCTCGAGGAGGAGGTCACCGGTGCCGCAGGAGGTGGGCCCTTAACTAACCCCTTAACTGTCTGAAAGCAGAAAGATTGCGGAAGGCACCCATGACAGAATCTAAAGGGGCCGTTGGCTCATTGGTATGGGATTACTCCTTTTCGCCCAATCTTGGGGGTGACGGAGATGTAGCTACAGGAAATACAGTGGCCGGGGAGTGGAAAATACAGAGGAAATTTCACTCTCTTATTTACAAAATTATTATGGCACACAGGGAGGAGACCCGGTCAGAGAGTCTAAAAACTCAAGGCGCATACCGAAAGTTGCAGAACTCCATTCGTAGAGTGACTAAGTCCTGCACAGAATTTGCAGCCAGGATTGGGGAAGCTGAGACTCGGATTTCTACGTTGGAGGACGAACTTATTGCTCAAAGAACCCTTACGGACTCTCTAAAATTACAGAAAGATGATACCATCTGGAAGTTAACAGACACGGAAAAACGTTTGAGAAGGAACAATTTGAGAGTCTTGGGTATCCCTGAGTGGGCGGAGGGAATAGATGTGGGGAAATTTATTGTAGATCTTTTTTCAGAGATGTTCCCCGAGCTCACACAGTGGAACTGGAACACAGAAGTTCAAAGGGCGCATAGATTTCCCTTTAAGCAGCAAACAAGATCAGGACAGCTTGTAACTAAACCGAGAGCTATATTATTTTGTTTGAATAATTTCTTGGCCCGAGAAGCTATTTATGATCTAGCACGACCAGATAACAAAAGGGCAGGAAAGGGGAGTGAATTCTTCATTAGGCCCGATTTCTGTCATGCAACAGTAGAAAAGAGGTGGCAGTTGCGGCAATTGATGCCAATGTTTCAGGCCAAAGCAGCACAGGTTTTTTTGCTTAACCCGGCCAAATTGAAAGTCATTTGTAAAGGTCAAACATAATTTTTTACTTCCGAAATCCAAGCCAAGGAATATTTGCAATCAATTTAGAAATGGTCAGGATGGAATATATATAGATATGGATTGTTTCGTTTGGTTTAGCAGATATATATTCTGTTTAAAGTTAGGTGGTTATCTTTTGATGTAATGTTTGGGGGGACAAAAAGGAAGGGGGGTTTGTCAGCTTCCCATCACCAGGGACCCTGGGTCCTTATGTTTCATTTGATAGGGGGGAATGGGAAGGGGGTCCTGAGGGTGGAATTCAGTGGAGTGGGGAAGGGGGTAGTGGGGGGAGGAGGTGTGGGAACACAGGGTGGGGGTTTGGGTGGGTTTGAGGAGAAAATAAAAATAGAGGTCAAGGTGGTGGTGGGAGGAGCAATGTTTACTTACAAAATGCTGTGTCTAATCAGGAGGAGTATGTCTTGAGAAGATGGAGGATAGAATGATGGCAGGGAGGCTACGGGTATGTACATTCAATGTGTCAGGTTTGAACGACAGGGTCAAGAGGCAGCGGGTTGCGAGGGAACTGAGAAGTTTTTATACCAACATGGTATGTCTTCAGGAAACACGTATTCCATGGGAGAATCGTGGGGTTTTGGCTGAATTGGGATATACGGTATTAGTGTGCACGCAACACAGTGCTACAACTACGGGGGTGGCTATATTGGCCAAATCTTGTGTACGGCTGGTGGGAAGGGTTATGGCAGATAAGTATGGCCGGTGGGCCATTGCTGAATGTGCTGCGGGGGAATGGAAATTTGTTATATGTGCGGTGTACGGGTCAAATATGGATGAAGCACAGATTTTAGAATTGCTTAATATTGAATTGGCATCATGGGCAACTCCTTTAATACTGTGAGGAGATTTTAATATACGTCTAGCTGGACCAGAGCTACAAACTGACAACGGAATATACATGGGGAGGAAACCTAAAGTCTTCAAGGCCCTACAGCAGCTAGTGTCGGAACGTGGGTTAGAAGATTTATGGTTTACAAATAGATATCCTGATCCAGGATTTACATACTTTTTCTGTCCCCATAACAAGTGGGTGAGACTGGGTTACTTTTTTGTCTCTAGAGGGCAGGCCGCTATGGCCAGAATTCAACTATTCCACAGACTCACTTCCGACCATAGCCCAGTGGTCATGGATTTATCGATTCAAAGTCTATTTAGGCCACAGAGACGGTTTACCTTTGATAGGAAATTACTGTCCGATGAAGCTTTTGTGCTTCATATGAAGAACTGGATTACGTATTTTTGGGATATAAATAGGAACACAGCTTCCCCTGCTGTAGTATGGGATACTCTTAAGGCAGGTCTCAGGGGGGAAATATTGAGCTTTTGCATACATAAGCAAAAACAGCATAACATCTTGCTCCAGGGTCTCTCCGATGATCTCAGGCGGGCGGAATGTGGCTTGATACAATGTGTAACTGATAAGATATCAAGCTCTTTGGCACAAGCCACTGTCACCCGCTGCATGGCTAAGATTAACCTACTATGGTCTAAAGACATTGCCTCCAGATATTTAACCTATAGGAGAGAATGTTACGAATTTGGAGAGACTGCTGGGAGATGCTTAGCCAAACGAATCAGGAATAGGGAGACTGAACGGGGCATTGCGCAAATAGAAGATTCTGCTGGGAAATTAGTGAGTAAACCTCCTGAAATTTTAGCAGTTTTAAGATCCTTTTATCAGGATTTGTACACAGGGGAGGATAGAACAGAGGAAAATCCAGTCCTTTGTCTACCGCAAGCTGTGTTTAACCAGACTTTGAGTAGTGAAGATGCGGCAGAGTTAGAGAAGTCTATAACCCAGGAGGAGATTGAGAGTGCTATTAATTCGCTAGCAATGGGTAAAGCAGCTGGCCCTGATATATTACCATTGGAATTTTATAAGATTTTTTTATCTGAACTTAAGACAGAAATGCTGACAGTCTTTAAGGCTGCTCAACAAGGACAGGCGCCAGTATCATGGGATACTGCTAACATTATTATTTTTAAGAAAAGGGATAAACCACCAACTCTCCCTGGTTCATATAGACCTATCTCGCTTCTAAATTGTGACAGCAAGATCTATGCCAAAGTTCTGGCAGCACGGCTATCTAGGGTAATAACCCCTTTGGTTTCAATACGCCAGCATGGCTTTATCCCGGGAAGAGGCACGGTCAAACATATTAATCGGGTGGTGACTATGTTCAATATAGCCAAAGTACAACAGACTTCAGTTGGACTGATACTTCTTGATGCCGAAAAGGCGTTTGACCATGTCTCTTGGGAGTTTTTATGGATAGTTATGGGCCGCTTAGGGTTTGGACGTGGTTTTATTAGTGCAATCAAAACAATATATAGGCTCCCCGTGGCTCGAATCTGTGTGATGGGATTGGAATCTGAACCTGTTTTTATAACCAGGGGAACGTGGCAAGGCTGCCCGCGCTCACCTTTATTGTTTGCGCTCTATATTAATCCTTTGCTGGTCCAAATAGAACAGTGTATGGTCATACAACCTGTACAGATTCAACGGGAAAAGTAGAAAGTTTTGGCTTATGCTGATGATGTAGCAATCGTCACCACAATACCCGCTGCAGCCATGCTTGAAATAGAACGGTTCGCTGCCTCATTTGGATCAATGTCAGGGTACAAATTAAACATTGCTAAGACACAGATCATTTGTACAAATCAGGCTATCTTTAACGACCCGAGAGTTGTACAGGAGGCAGTTTACTTAGGTATTAAAATTAGAGCATCATTAGACGATTTGGTTACTACGAACTGGGACCCACTGCTGGCTGGAATCGAGAAAGAACTAGGGAGGATAGAGTGTTTACACCTCTCACTGGTAGGGCGTTGTAACGTGCTGAAAATTAACATTCTGCCTAAGGTGCTGTACTTTTTCAGGTCGGTTCCTTTAGAGCTTCATAGAATACAGTTACAAAATCTGCAATCTATTTATGGAAGGTTTATGTGGGGTCAAAAACAAGCTCGGAAAGCAATGAAGTATATGACTCTCCCTAGATCTCGGGGAGGTTGGGCAGTCCCTAATTTCTTGCTCTATTATTATGCTTCCCTTCTTCAGAATATGAGTATTTTAATAACCGGAGAAAAAAGTAACAACTCAGCTGATGCTCCTTCTATTTACCATATGCTGCTAGGTGCAGAAGCAGAGAGATGTTTTTAAAGGTAATTGAACCAAGCTATTATAAAAAGACCCGGTTTAAGGTATATGGGGCAGCTTTTAAAGTGTGGAACCAAGTTCGCAAGAACTTGAAAATTGGGAAAATTAATTATTATACTCCTATTCATGCAACACAGCTTCTACCCCCCATTTTTTGGATACGATTATGGGCCGGACAGAAATTAAAGGGGATTTCAATCATTGGGGATTTTTATGATAATGGCAACCTTTGCACCTTTGCGCAACTGAGGGAAACTTACGGATTGTTAAATGTAGATTTTTTTAAGTATCTACAGATATGGGATTATCTAGGTAAAAAGAAACTGCAGTTGGGGGAAATGGGGAAAAAGGACATGATTGAAGCTATTAAACGTAGGCAGAAAATAGGATGCCTCTACGGGAGCCTTCTGGAAATGCAGGAAGATGACCTGGAAGAGCAGGATAAGAAATGGAATGACAGACTGGGGTATGGTGAGGGGCTTTTACAGAGATCGATCGACATGGCAGGGAAAATTTAGATTTCCTCAAGTCTCAGGGCCCAGCACTATAAAACTATCTACAATCTGTATCATACGCCCTTGAAGATGCTGAGGTGGGGCGGGGTCAATGATGGTAAATGCTTCCGGTGCGGAGCCGATGCAGCTGACAGTCTGCATGTGTTTTTTCCATGTACGAAACTGCAGAAGTTTTTATTGGGGATAGAACATTTTTTAACTTCTGTGACGGGGGTAGAAAACACGCTTACCCCGACAGCAATGCTGCTAGGCTTGGCAGAGGAATCATTGGCTAGACTTGGTACACCAAAGGTTGGATACATTATATTTATGACCACTGCTGTAGCACTGCTCTGTATTACCTCAGCATGGCTGCAGAAAGAATCACCTTCTTTTGAAATGTGGAAAGCCAGGTTTTTAGCTTTCTTTAATTTAGAGCACAATTTATACACTCTCAAGGGCCCTCGCAGAAGGAATCTGGGTTTAAAAGTCTGGGGAGCCATAATAGATTATGTGAATGATGAAAGATGAAATCAATGAATTATAAATTTTCTGTGTTTTTACGTACCCTTTTCCTATTCTACCGTGCCTGCCAGTTTCTGAATGTATTATTTACTCTTACTGTTTAATTAAGCAATGATTGCTTTTAGCTTTTTAATATGTAATATGAAATTTGAATATTATGTGTGTAAACAATGAATTTCTTCTTTTATACCTTGATATAAGGCATATTGTAATTAGACACTAATTATTGCTCCACGTTGATATCATGGCCTAATAAATATAATAAACATTTTTTTTTTAAAAAGAGCCAGGTCTTGAAGCTTTTCCTGAAGGTGCGCAGGGTAGGGGAGCGTCTGATATTGACTGGGAGCTGGTTCCAGGCCTTAGCCGTGATGTAGGATAAGGCTCTTCCCCCGCTCTGGTTCTGCGGATGCGTGGGGTTTCTGCTAGGGTGAGGTCAGCGGAGCGGAGGTTTCTTTTGGGTACGTGGAAGGAGACTCTTTCGTTGAGGTATTTGGGTCCGGTGTTGTGGAGAGATTTGTAGGCGTGGGTGAGTAGCTTGAAGGTTACTCTCTTCTCAACGGGGAGCCAGTGAAGGTCTTGCAGGTGTTGGGTCATGTGCTCATGTTGTGGAATGCCGAGGACGAGTCTGGCCGTGGTGTTCTGGATGGTTTGGCGTTTGCGTAGCAGGGATTTGTTGATTCCAGCATAAAGAGCATTTTCTTTTGTATGAAAATAGTTTAATAATATTGCTCAATATTTTGTTATTAATCTAAGTTTATTTTGCTAATGTATACAAAACATTAGATCAAATGTTTGACATTTTAAATATGTATGGTTGACTATAATTGATGGTCTTTTCTTTCAGTTTTCCTTTGAAACTGAAGAAATTTGCATTCAGTGGTTTGTTTTTTTGTTTTTGGGGGAAAAAAATTGTTTTAGGTACATTTTAAATGTTTACTTTTCATTCGTTTTTCAGGGTTGTGGGCTTTTATTTTTATTTTTTATGTTTAAATTTTACTTTAAGTTTGAGTGTGGAATTTAATTGGTGGTTCTGTAGGTCTTTGATTTTGCTGCACTTGTTGTTTAGTGTCTGAGGATTGATAGAGACATAAAAATAGAAAGATTGGTTAATTATTTACAGTTTACCATTTTGCAATTAATTTAGTTTACATTGCGTTATTATAAATTTTATAACTTACTTGTTCAGGTACTTTAAATTTTTTCCCAGTTTTCTCTTTTCAATGTTCTGTTAAGAATCTAGCAGCGTGTCGTTCTCTTTCAGGTTTAGTATTGTTTCTGTGAGAAGTAAAGAATTTTTCAGTTTCTTTTATATTTGTTTGTTAATTAATTGAGTATTTTTATTGGTTAGATTGTTTTCATGGTAAATGTTATTGGTTAGTGATCATTTAGTTTGAATTTTGTTTTCAGTTATTACCTTTTATGGTGGGAGCAAATTACTGTTTCTGTTTTAATGTGAAATATATGTTTGTGCTGTTGTGTGTTAATAGGAATATACTTTTGATGATGAATGTTATATTTTAATGCTTAACCCCTTCAGTGCGTCGGATGGCCAGGAACCATCCGACGCACCAGTGCTCATGTGCGTCGGAAGGCTCCTGGCCGTCCGCGCCCATGGCATAGGAAATCCCTCTGATGCGGGCACCAGAAGGATTTCCTTTTTGTCAAAATGCCCTCGGGAGCTGGGGAAGCGCTTCCGCAGATCCTGAGGGTGTTCTGATTATTTCCCTGAAATGACAGTCGGCATAAACGTCACGCTGACCTCATTTCGGAGAAACTGAAACTGTAACTCAGTTTCAGTTTCACTGTCCTGGTGCTCAGTGGCTATCTCAGCCCCTGAGCACCGAGGCAGATGGGAGAGGTATCATTGGAAAGGAGAGAATCGCCCCCTTCCAACGGCACCCCCCAGTGGATCCCTGCTTAGGGATCGCCTCAGGAGGGTGATCCACAAGCAGGGATCCACCCACTAGGCACCAGAGAGGGGGGAGCTGCCTCTTGTGCAAGGGGGATTATGTAGTTTTTTTTATACGTAGGGTTGGGGGCTGCCCAGAATGGGCATGCTAATGCCCCCAACCCAAAAAAGTCTTTCTTCCTTATCTGCCCCTCAGGGGGCGGGGGCAGAAGGCCCTCTAGGAACCAGGGATATGTTTATGGGCATATCAGGGAGAAGCCCCATAGGCACTGGCCACTCCCCTTTTTTTAGGCACACATTTCGGCTGGGGGGTCCGAAAACCACCAGAAACCAAGGAGAGTTTGTATGTGTGTGAACTGGAGCAAAATATGATTTCTTTCAGCAAAATTTGTAGTTTGCAGGGGATTCTAAGTAGGAAAACGTTGGGGGATCCAGGCAAGCTATACCTCCCTGGACTCCCCCGCGTGTCTAGTTTTCAGAAATGTCTGGGTTTGGTAGGTTTCCTTAGATGGCCGCCGAGCCCAGGACCAAAAACACAGGTGCCCCCCTTGCAAAACCAGGTTGTTTTGTGATAGGTAATTTTGATGTCTCCACAATACGTTTTGGGCCCTTCCCTGCCGCTGGCACTTAGCTCACCCACACAAGGGAGGTACCATTTTTATCGAGAGATTTTAGGGAATGCTGGGTGGGTGGAAGTATGTGGATCCACACAGATTCCAGAACTTTCCATCACAGAAATGTGAGGATTTTTTTTGGGACAAAGTTTGAGGTTTGCAAGGGATTCTGGGTAACAGTACCTGGTGAGAGCCACACAAGTCACCCCATCATGGATTCCCCAGGGTGTCTAGTTTTCAAAAATGTATAGGTTTGCTAGGTTTCCCTCGGTGCCGGCTGAGCTAGGGTTCAAAATCCACAGTTAGGCACATTGCAAAAAAAAGTCAGTTTTCACTGGAAAAATGTGATGTGTCCACGTTGCGTTTTGGGCCGTTTCCTGTTGCGGGCACTAGACTTACCCACACAAGTGAGGTACCATTTTTATTGGGAGACCTAGTGAAATACAGGATTGTAGAACAACTGTTATTAACTGTCCATGCATTTCTGCCTTCCAAATGTAAGACAATGTGTAAAAAATAAGTCGCTTTTAAAAATGTCCTATAATTCACAATTTCAGAGATGTGCAAATAACTTCTTCTTCTAAACTGTATATTTTGTTCCCATTTCTACTTCTCAGAAATGTATAGCTGTCCAGGATCTATTATTGCTTTCATACCCATTTGTACCACTAACTGGAAGGAGGTTGAAAGCACAAAAAGTAGCAGAAATAGGCTATGTCCCAGTAAATTGCCAAAACTGTGGAAAAAAAATTGGTTTTCTGACAAAAGTCTGCCTGTCCCTGAAAGCTGGGAAGATGGTGATTTCAGCACCACAAACCCTTTGTTGATACCATTTGAAGGGAAAAACCAGACGCTTTCTTCTGCAGCACTTTTTACCAATTTTTTTTTAAAAAACAACAGAATTTAGCTGTTTTTTGGCTAATTTCTGGGTTTGCTTCAGGGGAATTCACAAACCTTGGGCTTTTTTTAAATCCCCATGATGTTGACAGAAAAGGACGCAAATTTGGCGTGGATACGTTATGTGGACAAAAAGTTACAGGGGCCTAAGCACGAACTACCCCAAATATCCAAAAAAAGGCTTAGCATTAAGGGCGGGCGGTGAACTCCGCTCCGCCAGCGAAGTTTGCAGAGATTTAGTAACTCCGCAGTCCTTTTGGAGTGCAAAGTTTTCCAAAACTCCACCTAAGCTGCGGAGCCGAGTTCACCGGTGCAGGCGAGTCTTACACCCAGATCGGTGTCTCCTCTGTCCTGCTCCTGCTGCTGGGCCTGGCTCCACTACTTCCGCTGCTCCGGGAGAATTTCAAGAAGAACTGCAGTGCGCATGGCGTACTGTGTGAAGGCATGCCTGACCTATTGCGGAAGTAGTGAAGCCAGGCCCAGGAGCAGGAGCAGGACAGAGGAGACACCGATCTGGGAGGAAGGTAAGTCTGACTCTTTCTGGGCTTTAGCGGGAGGGGGGGACGGTGAAGCCTGGGCTTTAGAGGGAAGGGGCGGGGGGCCGGGGCTTTATTCACGGAGTTTTCTAGTAACTCCGTGAAATTCCGCGGAGTACCACTACGCGAGCTCCACCCACCCCTACTTAGCATAGGGGGGTGGAAAGGCCTAGCAGCGAAAGGGTTAAACATTTTCTTATATTTATTTTATTATGTTTGCATTCATTTTTAATTTGTGTTTTTGTTAATTAGGTAGGGGATGGTGACAATTAAGTAACCAGTATCCTTTGGCAATATTGTTTTGAGTCAATATTGTTTTCCATGATAATATATCATTGATTTTAAGAAGAGGTATTAGAGACTATAGAGCAGAGCAAAGTAGCTGTTTTAAGGAGGGCATGACCTGAAGTGGTAACGTGTGCCAGCTGTTGATAACTTTTCAGGGAAATTATTGTCACCTGTTTCTTGCTAGAGGATGGTATCTGTGCTTTCGTCTAACCAAGAAAGGATGACCATCCCATGCAGATTCCTGCATAACCCCCAGAAGAACTGTATTATGAGCATCCTTGGAAGTCATGGGTGACCAGGCACCTATTCAGTCTACGGGCCGAGCTTCTGAGCTGGTGAAGGTTCAGTTGGCATTCGTATGACTAAAGCATGAGTCTTCTACCCTCATCCAGAGATTACCTGCTGATCTTCAGGTGTGTGACATGTCTGCTAAACTAGGAAGAGAAGAAACATTTAAATATGGGAATGACAAGAGTTGCATAATAAGCCCAAGGGTACTATCCTAGTCATACAGATGTGCAACCCAGACTTGTGGTTATACTAGTTCCTAGCACATCAGAGAAGATACAGGCCAGTGTGGATTTGAAGAGCTGCTTTGGGGCTGTAACACAAATGAATGTGCAAACCGATCTTTAATAAGGAAAATGCAATCCTCATTCTACTGTTGTCAAAGTGGACATTTTTCTGTGTGATGATATGAATTTGAGATCCAAATTAAAGCTCTGTTTTTGCTACATTCGCCTTACACGTGAGGTAGAGAGTGGGTGTCTCTGTCACCTGAGGGCATGAAGATCCTGGTTAACCTTGTGCATCTGCACCTCTCTATTTGGTTATTGGTGGCACACCTATCCCTTTAACTCATGTATGGGCACTGTGAAACGTGGTTCACAATGACCCGATTGATCCTGTAGGATTTATTTAAAGTTAATTTTATTTGCATAGTTACTGAAAACCATGGCAGTAATATAAAACAGTCAATAAAACCATAAATACATACAGTAAAATATGATGCACATGTGCAAAAGTAAAAATCGTTCCTCGTGGGCTAGAGCCCACTAAAATTAAGGTTTGGCTTCATATAGGTTAGTGAATACCTGGGTGTAGTTAAAACAGCGACACAGTCCAACCCTCCGCACTTTTTCAGGACCCAATGCTAAAATCAAGGTTTCATAGTCATACAGATTTGTAGGAGCCTGGGTACAGATGGAACAACAATATTGTCCAAAACTCCTAGCTCCTTTCGTTGGACCAAGTGCAAGATTGAGTACTGAGATCGCCTCTTGGAACTTCTTCGCATGAGCTAAGAAGCAGAAGCCCCTGCCCAGCAGTTCGACTCTGGGTCCAAGTGCCGAAAGTGCCAAGTACAAATGTTCATGAAAACAAAGAGTGTTGAGTGTGACACTTGGAACCACTTCACATGAGCTGAGAACCAGAAGCCCCCACTCATCAAGTAGACTCAGGGCCCAAGTGCAGAAAGTGCCAAGTGCAAGTGTTCTAAGTAGAAAAGTGCAGAGTGCAGAGCCTTTGCTTCAATTTCAGCAGTGGGGCAATGGCTGAGACAGCCGAAATTGGTTGCCGCAAGAGTCATGATCAGGGTGCCTTGATGTCTTCTTTTAGCATTTTCTTCAGCACCTACTGCGAGGAATTTTACTAGTCAACAGTTCAGCTGTGGATCATCAGGAGCGAAGCAGGCTAGCACGGCCTGTCTCTGTGAGCGGATCCCTCTTTGGAGCTTTTAACAACTGTCTTCTTTCCTCCAGCAGCTCTTTACAGGTCCATAGCAAGTGCGGCAGATCTTCTGTGTCTGTGCCACACAAGCTGCAGACCTTCATTATGGATTCTCTCTGCCAGTGGAGAAGGTGCAGAGCGCAAGGCAGCAACCCCAGATGATGTTTCAGAAATTGTGGTTCTGGAGAATCCTAGGCTGAGGTATTTTTGTGGTGCTGGTGCTATGTGGGTGTTCAGTGACATCCAGGAATTAGCTTGGCCAGAGAAAGCTGCCTTGTCTTCCACTATCGGGTGGAGCTTTATCAATTTCCATACTGATTGTTTTAACACGGAATGGCTGGAAGGAGCTTCCCATAGCTGGGCCAACCTGGTCTTAATCAGGGATTCATTAAGTTAAGTTCTGGAGGGCAATCGGTCTCTCTGTTGCAGCTCCAGCCATAAGTAGTAGTTGAGAGTGCCAGGAGCAGCTTTCCTGACTTTGCCCTAGTAGATTATGAAAGCCAGGGACTGCTTTTGCAGTTCAAACTCCAGCCTGATCTGTGCTGGTGTGGTAAACTTTGGCAGTCTTCCCTGACTCTCTGGAGTTCGCTGCCATATGTTATTGTTAGTAAAAGTTTGCCTTGCACTACCCGTAGGAGGTGGGACAGCATTGGCCACTTCAGTTTTGATTTTTTAAATTATTTGGCAACACTGCCAGTGCCAGCCCTCTCCTTTTTAGTGTCTCGCTCTGACGCACAAAATTGCATTCTTTATCGATGATCACCCCTAGATATGTATACTCTGTTGCTGACTAAATTTGTGTCTTGCCTCAGAGCCAGACTGGTGGCTTTTTCTTGTTGTTGCTAATCGTCACAGTGCGTGTCTTATTGAAATTAATGTTCAATCCATTTTCATATTCCTGTGTTATATTAAGGAGATGCTGTAAGCCTACCTGGGTGTGTCTTACTAAAACTATATCGTTGGCATTGGGGAAGCTCGACAACTCCAAACCCCCTAACCTCGGGTTGCAAGCATTGAGTGCCTGCATCAGATCGGCCAGAAACAAGTTGAATAGGGTGTGATCTAGTATGCACCCCTGCTTCAACCCTTTTGTTGTTGTTATTCACCTTGAGAGGTGTGTTCCTTCACCCAGCTTCACCTGTACCCATGTGTCCGTGTGAAGAGTAATTAGCAGGTTCAGCAGAGTTTGGAGAATCCCCCAGGATGCAAGCTTACTTTATAGCCTGGCCCACTCCACATGGTTGAAAGCTTCCCTGATGTGAATAAAGCATAGGTGAAGTGGCTGTTTTGAAGCTTTCGCATTGTCTATAAGAAGTGACATGGCCATGATGTTGGTTGTCGTGCCAGAGGTTTTTGAGAACCCAGTTTGAATGAGGGGTATCATTGCCTTCAGTTGCCCATGTAGAAAGTCCCTCTAGTAGTGTCCCTTCAAAATATTTTGCCTCGTTGTCAATAAGGGAAACTAAATGGTAGTTTTTTGGCAAGGACTTGTCCCTATTTTTGTATATTGGAGATATTAGCGAACCTCTCCAAGAGACTGGGTTTATGCCGCAAAGCCTGATTTCAGAGAAGAGTGCCTCTAGCGCTTCTGCCCAGAATTCCGCATTCGCCCCTTCTCTCCTTCCTTTGCTGATTTGCCGACTAATTAGGTTTGTTTGATGTGACCTAGGGGAGTGAGTGCCCTGGTCAATTTATTGGCAGAGGGGAAGGTGCTGGAGGGATAGCTTCCTTTGAAGAGATGTTAAGAAAGGTATTTGTTGGTATCATACTGGTTTCCAGGCCTATACATTATGGAGTGCAAAGCTGATTGAAATAGTCCCCCAGGTACTTTGCCCAGGTGTCTTCAGATATGTGAGAGGTGATTCCCCCATGTGATGGGCGTGTTAGCTTTTTGATCATCCCCCAGAATCGCCCACTGTCATTGTGTTTGATATCTGCGAACAGCTTTACCCAAATCTTATCCTCTCGTGATCTGTTGGTGGCCCACTTCAGCTTCTTTAGTGTTGCTTTTTGCTGTTGAAGTGGGGTTGTGTCAAAGGGACGTTAGTGTGCTGTTTATAGTTCTTTTGAGTTGCCTCAGTTGGATCCATTGAGCCTTTGGGATGCACCCCACCTTGTTGGATGTTTGGGGAGGTTTTGCTTTGAGTGGTACGGCAAAAGTTTCCACCAGACTGCTAGTGAAGGACTCCCACCTTACTATTTCACTTTCTGTTGGGCCACTTTGTGCTTGTAGAAGTGCCATTGCTGACTGAGACAAATGCCCTATAGTTGCCTGTGCAAAATTGACCCTCTTATAATTGACCATAAATTGGGAGTTTCCAACGATTGGTTGAATGTGGGCGCAGTTGTTAGCAGAGTTTTTTTTGTTTTTTCTGAGTTTTATATAGCACGAACTTGACCCGAAGGTATCAGAGCGCTTTACATGAGCACCAGTCACGTTACACAAGGACACATTCATTTTGTTAGACACGGGAAGATTAAGTGATTTGCCCAGAATCACAGGATGTTGGATGTTGAGCGTCATTGCCGAGACTCAAACCTGGTTCACCAGATTTGAGATCAACCGCCCTAGCCCGTTCGGCCACATCCTCCAGTTGCCTCTTGAGGATAATGATGGCTGTCTCCTTTATCTCCTAGGCAGAATGAGTTGACCCGTTGAAACAATGGAAGGGAGACAAAGGTATAGTCTATTGTCGTACATGTGGAGTAGGAGTAGTATGAGGCTGCTGATGGGTTATCTTCCTGAAAGCTGCCTTTGAGTGCCCTTTGATTTAGAGATTTAGAGAGTGAAATATTGAAAGGACATGGCCAGGTAAAGTAAAGCACAAAAGAATAAAAAACATAAATGCATTTAATTAAATAAAGCATGTTAAATTAATTTAAAAAACAGGTATGGCCATAATATAAGGCAGTGCTTGTTTGTACGTTTTATCATGAAAAATTTAAAGGAACACAACATCCATATGTTATTACCTTGGTGATTAAACGGAGCAATTTATGATATGACAGGAAGTGAGTGGAGGGGGTTCCCTCTATTTTTCTCTCTAGACTCCTATATTAGAACTACTGCAATATGACCTGCCTGCTCCAGGAAATTCAAATATAGGCCAGGTAAGACCTCGATACTCCTCTCTCAGAATAGTGCTTGTATCACCAGTCATGCCACTCTGTCCTTTCCTCACCCTAGGTAGACATAACACACACGTCCCTTTTTCTAGAGTAAGCTGTTTATTTTTTTTATTTCTTTGATTTTTATTATTTCGAGCCAGCATCGCCAAGTTTAGTACCACCCTGAGCAAAATAACAATCAACACCAATAAGACAGATACAAGGGATGGTACACGTACTTAAAGCATACTTGAGTAAAACCCATAGCAGGGTAAGTAAAACAAAGTCAAGAATACACTGTAAGGAAGAAATGAAAAAGAAAAAGTTTCTATTTGTTCGAATATTATATTAGTGAAGGTCAAGCAGGACTATTCCCATTGCAGATTAGCCCAGATCCTTTTAATCTTAACAGAGAACGGGGGCCTCTAGCCTTGGCCAGGGCAAATAAGAACTCATACACCTGTCTAAGCAGGGCCCAGAACTCATTAACATTTGGGGTAGTAGGGTTTATCAAAGCCCTAGCGATACATAGACGGGCACATACAATGATGATAGAGGCCAGCGACCTCTCATGACGGGTAGCCTGATATTTAAACCCAAGGAGTATTTCCTTATCTGTAAGCCGAAACTCCCGACCCAAGCGCCCTGTTAGCAAGGAGGAGATGTCTTTCCAGAATGCTTTTAGCATAGGACAATCAGCAAACATATGCTTCAGATCTGCCGCATAAACATTACATTTAGGGTAATAAGCTTTATCAGAGACTCTGAGAGTTGCCTATTTGGAAATAAGCCCTGGCATATAATACAACATAAAGATTGTCCTATGTTGCTGCAATTTCAAACTAACAGAGGCTACTGATTGGTCTATCGTATCCAAGGCCTCCTGTATGTCGATTGCAGTAACATCAGTTGCGAGAAGCCGACTGAGTTTAGCAGATATCTGCATACTATCTTCCTGTGCTGATGAAAGAAATCTATGACACAATAGACTAATTGAAGTATTAACGGGCTTCCCATAAATACCAGGCAATATTTCAGAACTAAATGGCATATCTTGCAATTTCTGACCGTATAGGAAATAATCCCTTATTTGCAAATATTTAAAAAAAAAATTCTAAGGGAGCCCAAACTCCTCTTTCAGTGAGAGAAATTAGTGGAACCCCCGACCGTCATACAACTGACCCAGATTGCTGACCCCCATATGATGCCAAACTTTCCCAATGCTCTCCTGAAATATTTCCGGAAATATTGGAATGCCCCATAGGATAGTGAAATAATGTAGCAGAGGCACAGAGTGTATTCTACAAATGTCCTGTCATATCCTAGTTATATCCCTAACTACCTTAAATCTGACCCTTTTGTAATAGTTAGAATCTGTGGTCTTGTAGAGAATAAACCCAATCGATGGTCCACAAGCTAGTTGGTAAGCAAATGACGATAAACCGGCTTCCCACCCGTTTAAAAGGCTCTGAATCCAGCAAAAGCAGCCCAATAACATAGCTTAAAATCTGGGAGCTTAAAGCACCCCTATTTGTAAGTCAATTTAATAAACCTTAGAGCCCTTCTGGCCCGCCTATACCCTCAGATAAAGCTACTGATAACACTTCCAAGTCGTTTAAAAAAAGGTCCGGGGACCCGTAGAGGGATTGAGCAAAATAAATATAAGAACTTAGGCAATATATTCATTTTGATGATGTTGCACATGCCGAAAATGCTAAGAGGGAGCATGTTCCAAGATCGTAACTTAACTGTAACTGATTTAAGAAGTAACTCATATTGGAGTGTAATTATATCTAACCCTGGGTGGAGTTGACGGAGTGCCACTACGCGGAGTTCCACGGAGTTGAAAAAAACCTCTGTGGAACTCCGCTCCGCTCCACCCTGCCCAACAAAAAAACTGAAAAAAAATCACTTACCTGCTCCGGCGTCTCCGGGCTGCCTTCCTCCTCGCCGTGGTCTCTCCTCCTCGCCGTCCTCATCCTTGCCTGTCGCAAACCCCTACGTTGTACATCTTGCGAGGACTGCACGCATGTGCGCGCATGCGCAGTCTTTGCAAGACATACAACGTAGGGGTTTGCGAGTACGGCGAGGAGGAGAGACCACGGCGAGGAAGAGGGCAGCCCGGAGGAGCAGGTAAGTGATTTTTTTTCCTGTTTGGTGGGCGTGGTCAGGGGCTAACTCCACTCCGCTGCGGAGTCGGAGTTTTGCCTGAACTCCGCGTTCCCAACAGAGCACGGAGTTGGCAAAACTCCGCAAACTCCGCTAGCGGAGCGGAGTTTGCCCCCCGGGTTTAATTATATCCTCCGTTTGGCTACTAAGGCAGATACCTAGATATGTAGTGGTGTCTGAGACCCCTATAGATGTTGACGGGGTATCCAATTGATAATTCAAGATAGTCTGCATTTTATCCAGATTAAGCTTGTATCCAGAGAAGGAGCCAAAAAGCTCAGCCTCTTCTGAAATGCAGGCTATAGCGTCTACTGGATTAACAGAAAAGACGGCGATATCATCCGCATACGCAATAAGCTTAAATTCCATCCCATTCAAGCAGATGTCTTACAGAAGCTTCTATGTATAGAGAAAACAGCAGCGGGGAAAGTGGGCACCCCTGCCCTGTGCCTCTTCGGACTGGGAAGAATGTTGATGAGATGCCGTTTAGCTTAACTTTGGCTACCGGGTTTTTATATAATTTCTGAACCAAAGAGATAAACCGGCTTCCAAGCCCGATTTAGTCATAGTAGACCAGAGTGCATCCCATGCCACTCTATCAAAAGCCTTCTCTGCATCCAGCATTATTATACTGATATGCTCTTTTAATTTGCTAGATACATCGAAGGCTGTGATAGCAATGTTAACATGAGCCGAGGTGTCCCTGCCGGGAACAAACCTGTGTTGTTGATCAGAGACTAAACTATGAATGATAGGGGCCGAACGGTTTGCCAATATTTTTTAAAAGATTTTGGTATCAGAATTGATTCATGAGATTGGGCGATACGAACTCCTTTCTTCCACTGGTTTGCCTTTCTTGGGAAACACCACAATGTTGTTCATGCACCAGGAGGCAGGAGCCTCCCCTCCTTCTGAGATACACGTGATTAAATCAGTCAATTCGGGTGCCAGAATATCCCTAAAAGTTTTATAGAACTCCAAAGGGATAGTAACCTCGCCCGCCGCCTTACCAGAAGACAGGGCCTTAAATGCCTCTGCCACTTCAGCTATACCTATGTCCCGCTGGAGCGCCACCATCTCATGATCGAGCTGAGGTAAATGGCTCTCTTGCAGATAATCCCAAAAACATAAATTGGTAGAAGATACTACCTCGCCGTATATTCCTGTGTAAAATACACCAAACTGCTCAATAATATCCTGTGGTTGTGAAAATAACACCCCACCCTCTCCTTTAATACGCTTGATATCAGATCTTGCCTTATTATCAGAGATCTGACTAGCCAGCTACCGACCGACTCTTTCCCCGTATTCATATTGCTGCATTCTATGTCTCTGATAACTGGCAGCTGCTTTCTCTGCTAGCCTTTGATTTAATAGAGACCTCAATTCTTAAAGCTTCAAATAAATCGACTGCTCAGCAGGGTCCCTTACTGTGATGGCCTGCGCATGTTGACCTTCCAGATCTTGATAATCCAGGCGTCGCTGTCCCGCTTCTTGAAGTACACACCTATTCTGTCCCAGAATAAACTGGCGGGTAGCCCCCCTGACAAATGCTTTCATACAGTCCCACACTACGGGCAGCAAAGCAGTGCCTTTGTTGTTTCCGATATATTCCCTCAATACTAGCCTAAGATGCCAACAATATTCCTGGTTATTAAGTAAATGACGAAGTAATGAGGAAGCCCATTGAGCATCAACAACTCCTGCCTGCACCTGTACTGTTAGCAAAACAGGGTTATGATCAGATGTGACTTTAGGGCATACCTCTATACAAGCATTTTCCAAAAGAGCGCACTTAATTAGTATCATATCGATACGCGAATATTGCTTATGTGGTGGTGAATAATATGTAAACCCTTGTGACCTTACGAATAAAGTCCTCCATGCATCATCCAACTGGTGCATTCGCATAAGTTCGAGTATGGCCGCCCGGGTCCTAACCATTCTCGCCTGCGTCTTTTTATTAGTGGTATCAATCATATGATCCAATATACAATTGAAATCCCCCATAACTATAAGGTCTCCGGTCCACCCTAATAATTTCTCGCTTAAATAATAGAACATATCGGGCTATCAATATTAGGGCCATATATCACGCATATTGTACTTTTTGGTCCCTAATCGATAGTTGGACTATCGCCCATCTCCTTCTAGAATCAGCTAGTGTGCGTAAAACAGAAATGGCTAGATTCTTAGCTTTCAGTATAGCAGCCCCTCGTATTGAGACTATCTGAGAGGTGCATATTAGGACATCAAATCCCAGTTGATTCAACATAGATCTATCCTTAAATGCAAGATGGGTCTCAGTTAGCCCAAGTATCTGTGCCTTAATTACCTTAAGCTCCTCATAAATCAGGCGCCGCTTCCTAACTTGGTTGAGTCCTGTGACATTCCAACACATAAACTTCATATTAAACATTGCATAATCTTAATAGAAGCCATCTTCATCTTAAATCCGTTCCCCTGACATAATCCGTCTACATGTATACTTCCATAAATTACCTGGCTGTCAAACCCCTCCTACCCCGTCTGCCCCCCCACACAGAAAGAAGCCATAGAGTAACAAGGAGTTACTCCCAACCAACACCGTGCCCCATGCCACCCCAGGTTGACCCACCCACATACCTGAAAAGGGAATGAACTGAGCCTACAGAGATCGACCCTCCACCCGCACCCTCCCTACCGCCGTCTGCCCCACCCCGCATAAAAAACATCAGTGAACAGCAATGACAGCCTGCCGACAGGGAGCGAACACACGCCCCTCGACTCTACTAATATACTCCCCCCTCTTAGGTTAAGTCAAATTGCCATCTAGAAAGAACCTCTGACTCAGTATAAAAAAATTGCGAACAACCATTTTTTTGTATCTTCAGCCGAGCTGGTTCCTGCAAGAAAACTTGCATACAGTCTGCCTTGAGAGGGCCTATTAGTTGATGAAGCTTCCACCTTCTATCCATTGTTGCCTTACATAGGTCAGACCTCACAAATAAAGAAATTGAGTCCAGTTTAACAGAGGTAGTAGGACGGGCTTTAAAACAGATTGCCTGTCGGAGTAGAAAGTTACCAATAAAGACAAGTATTGGACGAGGGTTTGATAGCTTAGCTTGAACCTTAGAACTGAAGAAGATGGCAATCTATGCACCCGTTGCACCTGTGAGTCCATATCCCAATCAGCAAGATCGGGAAATGCCTGTTGGAATAGATTTACCACAAATGCCCTGGGATCCGAGCCCTCCTAGAGTAAGCTGTTAAACTTGTTCTCAACATATTTTAACTTTCTGACATACAGTCCCCATATTCTGTGGTTTGTTAGTAACAGCTTGAGCATGACTACTTCTAAATGTGACAGGACAATACTATTGCGCTATGCTAGTGATACCGTCTCATTACCTGTCCCAAGCATTGTGATTAGCTTGCCTTTAAGATTGCTGTGTTGTCTCCACTGACCTGGAAAGATCCTGCGGGGAGGTGTTGTAAAACAGCCATTAGTTTGACATATGCAGGTATGGTCTGAGAATGGACTGTAGATGAAGTGAGCTCCTATTCTGTCAAAGATCACATCAGATGTAAAGTGGTATCCAGCAATGACTGCATCCCTGGGATGCTAGAGATGTTGACCACCTGCTTTTAAATGTGCTCTCTCTTCCTCAAATATGTTATCCTCAAAATGAGGGGTGAGGCAGCAAGGATATTCCCTGACAGAGTAAACATTTGTTTTGTCTGTGTCTTGCTTTCCTATGCAGGCAGGCTACGTGTAATTGGTTGGTCTTGTAATGAGTTTGACCTATAAATGAGTGTGGTGGAGCCCTGTTTTCTCCGTCCTCCTTTTGCAGTAGCATGTGTGTTGCATGTATTTGAAGCCTTGTTGGAATTTGTTTTCTATATAAGTTGAAGCTAAAAATAACGTTCACTTTCAAGACACAGTTCCACATGTGGGACCTACTGGTCCGAAGAGTAGGCCGGGGGTGGCAGTGGAGTACGTCAACGAAAAAGGAATAAAGCGGGCCAGTGTCGTGGCAGCCGTGATGGTCTGAGGTGACTGCCAAGGTCTCTAGCCTCGGGCTTGTGGCTTGCGCCGGCACGTGGTGGGCCCTCCTTGACACACGCCGGTGTCAGAAGGTGATCAGTGTGGCCTGGCTGCGCAGGGGCTGGCCTGACGGGTTCATGGACCAGCGTGCCGGGGTCCGGCAGGCGCACAGCATCTCATGCAACTCCGCTCACGAGGATGGCGTCGGCCTCGTGGCGAGGTGGGAGGCGCCGCCCTGGCAGAGACGTGGGTCTTTCCAGAAGTGGACCACGTCCAGGCCTACATGGTTTTTATTCACACCCCTACGCTGGCGTGGCGTACGCCGGGCCATCCCACTCCGCTGATGCTTAGGGGGGGGGCGTAACAGGCAACATTTCCACGAGGTCCCCCACTGGCTGTGGTGACATGGTGGTGTCCACTGTCCACTACACTCCATATGCAAGCGGTGTATGTCGCCATGGATATGGGTGTGTTCTGCATACTGCGAGGTGTCCAGCACATCTCTGACACTGTTGGCATTGTGTACTTTCCCAATCATGGTTCTACTGCATCCTTCACACATGCCTGGTTGCCACCTCTCCCCACATTCGGCTAGTATGTGGCTGAGGTGCCATGCCATTGCTGGCTCATTTTCAGGGCTTGCCCATGTGGACATTGTAAGTTGTTCTGTCATGTCTGGGGTGGGCATATTGTTGTGCCTGTTGTGTGAGATTTTCTGACGTGTGCATTTCCAGAGTTGTGAGTTGCATGGTTGAGGTGTTGAGGTGTGTGGGGTGTTCATTTGTATATTGCCAAGGGGCTGTACATTTCCCTTGTTGCCATCCTGGGAACGCTGGTTGATGATGGACTGTCGGAGGATGAAGGTATCATGCACACTGGCTGTGTATTTGAAGGCGACATTGTTGGGTGTTCCACGGTGTTCTGTTGTTGCCTGCACATTGGTGTGAGACGTGTGCTTCCTGTTGCGGTGATTGTGTGCTGTGTGTTGCCCCCGACATGTGCGTGCATCCTGCTATGGCGTATGGTGCTTGCTTGGTCTCCAGCGGATCCTGTGCATTGTGTTGTACGTATGGGGACTGGGGTACCAGGGTGATGGTGATGTCCAGGACAGGTGTGGGGGACTTGGATGTGGCTGGCTGTGGGACTCCTCTGACTCTGGCGGGTGTTGGATGGGGGGTCTCAGGGGCCAACAGGTGCAGCCGCGCCATCAGCTTTGTGTGGGGTGGGATGTTGGTTTTCCGCTGTGTTGTTGCCGTAGGCCTGTTAGGCGATGATGGTCAGGATGCGTAGGTTGGTTGTCCCTTTCAGCCTGGAGTGGAAGGTGACATTGTCAGATGTTGGGTCTGTGCGGCTGGTACGTTTCCTGGGGTTCCGCTGTCTTTGTCTGCGCTGCATCTGTGTTGGTCAGGGGGGGTGGTGTTCCGGGTGTGGGATGGGATCCTGGGGTGGTGGGGGTGGGTGTTGTGGCCCTCTTAGGTATCTGGGCTGCATGATGTGTGGCTCCATGGCATCTGTTGCCCTTCGGTTGTGGCCCTGGGCTGTGCTCCCTTTTGTGGTGCTGTCTGCCGTTGGACTTTACACCAGGTCAGAGCAGGTGTAGATTTCCTGGTGCTAACGCGCCTTATCGCCTGTTTTGTGTTTTTATCGCGGATGTGGCTGGTCGTTGTGAATGTTGAGGTGTGCTGTTGTCTCGGCTTTTGTCACGGGAACGCCTACTCTGCATCTCATTAGCGATATTTGCGAGGGTCCTCTGTGGCGATGTTTTTTGCGGCTGCTATCGCGGGTAAACTGGTGCTGTGGGCTGTTAACACCGGCTTGTGAATGGGGGGGTAAATTTATCACTACTTTGGCTGCGATAAAGTGCCGTTAATTCGGTGATAGCTCCTTGTGAATATGCCCCTCAGTCTGGAAACATTGCAGTGCAGGTGGCGGCTTGGAGAAAAAAACCATCAGTGGACTTGGATTTGGAAGGGCCTTTCTAACTAGAGTACCTCCTCCGATCCTGTATAAACAAGCGACATGTGTACCAAAAGCACTTTTATCAACAGCATAGTTTGCAGTGGCTCTGGGAAAATGATTGTCGCCGGCACTCCTTAACAAGGTGGATGATGCAAGAGAATGGAATGGCAGCAATTATTGGAGACTGTCCCTTTGCCACCCCCCTCTAAATTAGCACAAATCCTTTAAGGCACATTTATCTAGCTGGTTACCTTGAGTGTAGCTCTTGCTGCAGCACTAAATATAGTAAATGTTTCCAAGCAACTGCAACTAAAATCACGATTTGCTAGAAGAGCAGAACCCTCAGTGGCGTAACGCAATATGATGGGCCTCCTGCAGAATGGGTTCAATGTGGCCCCCTGAATGGTTGCCCCTCCCCTACACCGCAGGGGTTTGCCCGGTAAAGCAGAGTGGCTTTCCTGAGCCCATTTCTTGTTCCATGCCATTGCATGCATTTTGCAAGGCATGCAATGGCATGGCTTAGAGGGTGAGGGTCCCCCACCAGAACAAGAAACCCCGGTGGCCCCTCGCACCGCGAGGGCTGCAGGAGCTTCTAGTACACCCCTGAGAACCCTAGTTCTCCAACACACTGGTTTAAATCCAGAGGTCGAAATGGGCGGGAACTGAAGGGCATGACGAGCACATACTTTTTTAATTTGTCAATACAGTTCCCCTACGTTATGTTAAAGGGCCACCACCCCGGGACGCAAACATTTAAGATGCCTCAGCTGAAGTGGAAGAGGAAAGAGTACCCTGTGATGTGAAGCTGAGGGAGGGACACAAGAAACAAGCCTACTTGCCACAGTATCTGCTGCCTGAAAGAAATGTAAATGTGCACATTTGGTTAATCTGCAAATGTAAAGGCTGCTTGGAAGCCGGTATTGGCTTTAATTAATGGAGTCACTTGAAGAGTATTCTTTTTGAGAACCATTTTAAGATGACCAGATGAGCTGTGGAGTGCATACTTTTAATGGACAGTTATGAAAAATGTTTGCACTAGGTACAGTCTGCATATTACGCAGATCTATAGTTAGGAAGGATTTTTTCATCTTGAACCTAAATCTTTCTATGCACTTTGTAGCAGTGTTTCTTATACTGTGCAAGTTTAAATTAATAACGTACGTATACACAGTGCTTTCTGTCACAGACTGGCATCTTGTAACACTAAAAACATCCAAGTTACTATTCCCTACTGCACCAACCAGAATTCAACTCTGTGTCTCTCTGGTTACACACAGACATCTGCAGTGATCTCATTAACCAATAGAGGTTTCACAAAATAAAGTTGTTCATCTCTCTGATTAGTTTAACTTGCATTTATTTTTCACTTAAGGTGTGTGCCATTTTATATGCAGTTACTTGAAGGTGAATGGCCAAAAAAATTGAATTTTGTTCTTTTTAGCCACACCTTCTATCCCGCCCCATGCTCACTGACTTCTCCCCCACTGGACTCAGTGGCGGCTGATGTTTTGAAAGTGGTAGGGCGCGTAGAAGAGAAATATGTTTATAACGAACAGTAAGTGCTTTATAAATAGAATGTGCCTGATCACCTCTGCAATACGAATTCCATTGTGAAGCATATCATAGGTGCAAAATGGAATTCTTAATGCAGAGGTGATTGGGCACAGTCTATTTATAAAGCATTTACCATCCATTAAAAGCATGGAGTACTCTAATAAAGAAACCTTATCTTACCTTGACACCTTTATTGCAGTACACCCGAGGTTAAATTCTCCAGCGTTGCTCTGTAAAATAGATTAATGCTGGTTCCAGAGAGAAGAAGCCCGAAGATTCCCAGCCAATCTAAGCACTGCTCTCATGCTGCCTATAATACTAAACAGCATAAGAGCATCGCTAGGATTGGCTGGGCCAGGCAAGTACAACGCTCCGTCTGAGCCCGATGGAGCTGTATCTCTTCTATTTTAGCTCAGTCATAGCATTGGTTCTGGAAGCCTGAACTGTGCATGTTAGGCTGGCCACAGTGAATATTCTGGCCAATTTGACATGCGCAGTCCAGTTTTCATAAGCTTAGCTGGTCGTCCCAATAAGTCTAAGAGTGAGAGCGCTGTAGCCCCCACCCTATTATAAAAACAATGAGTGATGGTATGGGTAAGTTTTCAGAAGGGAAAGTGTATTAATGAGTCTGTCTGCCTCTGGGGGCTCCCAGTAGGGGGGTCAATGCCCCCAAGGCGCTATAGAGGAATCACACCCTGATTGGACTTAGGATCACAGTTCCCATACTTTTTTTAATGCACTTCCCCCACTTTTTACATCACAATAATCATAAATCTATTGTTTACCTTCGAAAGTATGACATTAAACAACAAAATCTTGTTTTTGCCTTAACGTTTTTTTTTGTAGTATAAGCTTTATTAACTAATTGTAATCGTGGTTCTTTTTAGTTAAATTGCGGTACTATTTGTAATGCATTGCAGTAGAACGTCCGTGCTTTTTCATGCATGTAGAGCTCTGTTTGAACCTCATTACTTTCACCTGTTCAATGAATATTCATTTGGAAATACGAGGCTCTCTCTCATCCTGCATATAAAGAGGCTAGTCAATGTTTCTTTCTCAAAGATTATTTATAAGAATTATGGGGCATATTAGCAAGACCGGCGAGAAAATTATCGCCGTTTTAGCGGCAGGAAACTGCCGCTAAAACAGCGATAATGGGCTTGCTAATATGCGTTATAGAATTCAATAGAAGCCCAGGTTAGATGTGCAGGACATCTAACCTGGGCTTCTATTGGAATTCTATAACGCATATTAGCAAGCCCATTATCGCCGCTTTAGCGGCAGTTTCCTGCCGCTAAAACGGCGATAATTTTATCGCCGGTCTTGCTAATATGCCCCTCAGTTCTTTATTTAACGGTGGGAATGCAGTTATCTATAGACATTCTGGTCTGGACATTCAAGTCCTTGTAACTTGCCAGCGAACAGTTCCAGTGAAATGGAGGTGGGCACCGTCACCCCACAGTATGATTCCGAAGTCCTTATGGCAGAAAGGTAAACTACCGTAGTTCACCTATCAACACCTACAAAACGAAAAACATGACGCAATGACGTCATTTAAGGGCACACCTATGAGTCGTCTGTCTTTTAACAAGCTGAACGAGACATTAGGAAGCAAGCAACCTATTCCTGAATGAACCATAGTCTTACAAAGGCAAAGAACCAAAAGCAAGACTTGCCATTGCTATCAACTAGCTGAAACTCAACAATTAAAACAAACAGAGCATGAGGGAAAGTCATGAGAATGTAAACTATGTATAACATGGGATCGAGCACGCTGTAGCGCATCGGTGTCTCACTCATAAACATGAAACTCAGTCTTAGAAAGGCCAACAATTGTGTACACCATCTTTGATATTATGAAGCGCACAGCCCAAACTCCATTACAAAAATGCCATGGGGCATATTATCAACGGAATGCGATAATTATCTTTTATTGCCGTCTATCGCTGGTTGACATCGCCGTGTTAGCGGCGTATTAGCAACGCTTTGATCAAAGGCGATGTCAAATCCAGCGATAGACGGCAATAAGCAGCAATAGCGTGAGAAATCAAGCGATAATTAGCAAGATCTAATGAAAAGCTTGCTAATAGGCAAGTGTGAACTTAACCACACAATCCACCTTCAATACAAAAGATGGTTAAGTCAACTTTTAAACAGGTGTCAAATTCCTGCGATAACCGCGGTTAGCGCGGCTTTTTCAATCGCTTCGCGGGACCGGAGCCGCATTGTTAATAGTGGGAAGTTGTGTTTGCGAATGTTTTCATGTAGTATTGGTGAGGAACGCCTACTTTGCATGTCATTAGCGATAAATATCGCTGACATGCAAAGCAAAAAAAAAAACGGCAGCTATCTCATGAAAACAAGCGCTAATGCATGTTAGCGTGTTCTTGTTGATAGTGCGATAAAAAAATCGCCGCTTTTTCGGCGATATGTGCCGCTAAAGTGGCGAAAGATTTCTTGATAATATGCCCCTTTAAGTTAAAACAAGCACTGACAAAGCAAATAGGTCTGGCTTTGTCAAACGGTGTGATGTTTTTTACAAAATGCCAGAATACGACATAAAAAGAAAAAAATAAGAAAACATACAAATACAGAGCAATATGCTTGCAACAAAAATTTTAAAATAAAAAAAAATAATTGATGTGGCAATTTATTAGTGATGTTTTAAAACAACATGTTTTTAATTTGTGACATGCATTTAGTTATCATTATTTGTAAAGGAGACACAAATAAATCAAATCACGGGTTACTAAAATGTTACAATGTCAGTTAAACAATTTAAAATAGCAGCTTCAAAAAAGGAGATGGAAAATAAATCATCCTCTAACTGGGAACCAGAACGGCAATCAAAATAAATGGCTACACAATCACATATTAACACACACACATACTCACACGCACTTGCACACCTATACACGTGTTACCATCCTTGTGGGGACTATGTGTGGATACCTGCCTTGTGGGGACTAACCTTTCCCAATGTTTTTAAGATATACTAATTGCAGAAACATTTTAAGAAAGAAATTATTATACAGGCTCCTGCTTCAAATATAGCTTAATTTAATCACGTGCACAGAACCATTATTATGGGGACTTGAACATGTGTTACTATCTTTGTGAGGACTTGCTCCAATATTTTATGACAAGACCGGAGGCTAATATTATTGCAATCTTCTTTATTGCGCCACCCACAGCAGCTCCTTTAAAGAACAAAGAACATTAACAAAAGTTCTAAGAATTCAATAAAGGGCCAGAACCTCCAGCCATCTTCCTTCTTTTTTCTGCTGCCCAAATAGATAAGTCTTGTGTGCTGATGCTCTTGTTTTGGAATGTTGAAGTGATTTAAAGAAGTGTTAAGTGAGTGTTTGGCTGTATGGAAAGAATCAGATGTGGAACAGGCTTGTGTGCGAGACTTATGTAAGTAAGTTTTTCTTAGGGAACACTGTTCAGAGGATGTTTGAATAATTTAAATTCTACGAGCCAAGGGGAAGCCTGATTAATTTAGTGCAGATAGAATGGAGGTTTCATTATTTTAGTGTACTTGGAATGGTATGACTCATTTGCGCTCTGGTTGCTCGTTTCGTGTGTTTAGTGCTTCGTAAACAACTCTTTGTACACGGAAAGAAGAGTTCCGATTTTAATGGCGTGCAGAGCAGCAGTTTGGTATTTTACAGGTTTTTAGGTGAGGCGCGTATCTGGGAAGTGCATGAAATTAATATTTAATCAGGAGATATCCAAACGTTATATTTTTTAAAAGTTAACTGACCGGTTGATGCAGAATCCTCCGCGCGAGGCTTGCGCAGGCGTCACAATGGCTAGACGTCATGCCGAGAAGACATCTTAGGCGGAGTGGAGTTGACGTGCTATCTCCTCAGCGAAATGCGCAGCTCCACTCTGGCGTGACGCATACGCTTACGTTCGCACGTCGAGCAAAACGTGTGCACGAGTGCTCCTGTCAGTTACAGATTGGGAAACTGACAGGAAAGTCTCGCAAAGTGTTATTGGGCTGATTTTAGCAAAGTAAAAGCAATTTAAGGAGGATATACTAACGGAGGTAATTCTGTTAGGATTATTGGGTTTTTTGTATTAACAAATTAAGGAAAATTAATTTGAAAGGTTGGCAGTGATATATTTGATAAGGGATTTTGAGAGGATTTCAAAGCGGAAAACAGCATATGGACTGTTAGGTGGTTTTAATTTAGAAGAGGGTAAGTTTGAAGTGGTTAATTGGAAGAATTTTGGATCAGTAAAATGTCTGAAGAAAATGTTAGTAGACCAGGCGAGATGGTATTGGAAGAGAAGATTGGCAATATACTAAATAAGTTTGCTACTGACTTAGATAAAAAAAATGGAAAAGAAATTTGAGGATTTATTTAAAAATAAAGGGAATTCCTCCCAGGAAGAGCGATTTTGGTCAGCTGGAGAGGGTCCTGGACCAATGTCAAAAAAGGGAGGTAAAGTCAGTAGAAAAAGAAAGAATGTGGATGCTGATGGCTTTCGGAACAAAAGAGCTAAGGCTGGCTATGCCGAAGGTGTTTTCGTAATCGTACGAAACATGGAAGTGTCGAGGACACACATGGGGACCTTGGTAGAGGTCAAAATACTTCGGATTCAAGAGCTAAAGGTAGTAGAAGGCATACTACTATTCTTTGCGATGAATCATCAGGCAGCGTAGAGATTGAGCTAAGTTGCTCATCTGATTTTGATTCAGAAGTGGAGATTGTTGAAAAAGATAAGGCAATGGATAGCAAATTAGGTGACAAGGCAGATGGCCTTGGTGGGGTGGTGGACCCCCTTGGGGAATCAATGTTTGATCAAATGTTGTTGAAACATCCTCTGTCTCCGGAATGGAGTCCGGCTCCACATGTAGCTGAATACGTGGAGTCAAGAGACTTCGTTCTGAATGTCCACAACCTAATCTGGCCAAGAAAATTGCCATGACACCTGATCTTGACGCAAAAATAATAGCGTTCATTGGGAAAGGTGGAAGAGATACCAGGAAGGGTCTAGACAAAGGGCTAAGGATGTGCCAGGATAGGCCCTTGGATTTAACTGGTCCGCTCACAAAAAATCTTTGATATGGCTGAAAAAGCCTATGTAGAGAAAAAGGTTTTGGATGTTGAAGAGTTGAGAGAATGGATTCAGAGAGCGGTCTGTTTGCTTGGCAATGCAAACACAGCCCTTTCAGTGGAGAGGAGGAAGAGTATCCTTCTCAAAATTGATCCCAAATCAGCTGAGCTAGCTAATAATGAAGGTGGCTTGGAAGCAAATGGTATGTTATTCGGAGAGGCATTTATCAAGGAAATGTCTAAATATGTTGGAGCATTTAGCTCGCTTCAAAAATCTCAAAGGGAGATCAAAAAGGTCTTCGACCGTCGTGTTTTTGGCAGGCCGGGCGAATTAGAGGTCGATTCCCCGGCCGTGGACAAGGGATCACAAGGTCCTCTTTTTCAAGAGGGTTCAGGCCCTACCAGTATCAGAATCAAACTGGGTACCAACCCGGTAACTTCTATCCTCAACGGCAGAGAGCCAATTCGAGAGGAAATAGACGGATTAGAGGACAAGGTAAGTCAAGGCCCTTTTGTTATCCATGTAAAGTTGGGCGACAGAGTTGCTCAATTTTATCAAAATTGGTGTGCGATAACAGGGGACCCGTGGGTTCTTCAGACAGTCATGGGGTATCACATAGATTTCATAGAGGAACCGGTTCAATGCCAATGTCCGGTTATGATAAGATTTGATTCAAAGCTAGCGGATCTAGTAGATACAGAGGTGAGAGAATTGGTAAAGAAAGGTGCAATTGTGGAAGAATTGGATCGCTGTGTGGGGTTTGTGAGCAATATTTTTCTTGTGGAAAAGAAAGGAAAAGGAATGAGACCAGTTATAAATTTGAGGAGATTAAACGATTGGGTGGAATACCATCACTTCAAGATGGAAGGAATGCATATGCTGAGGGATGTGTTACAAACAGGGGACTGGATTACACGTCTAGACTTGAAGGATGCTTACTTAACTATCCCTATTTGGAAAGAACATCAGAGATTTCTAAGGTTCAGGTGGGGAGGAAGGTTATGGAAGTTTGTATGTCTCCCCTTCGGGTTATCATCGGCACCATGGTGTTTCACCAAAATGCTCCGTTCTGTAGTTGCCTTCTTGACGGAGAGAGGAATTCATCTGATTATCTATTTGGACAACATTTTAATTATGGATCAGGAGAAAGCGAGAGTAGAGGATCACACGAGGTTGGCGATAAATCTATTAGAGAAACTTGGGTTTGTAGTAAACAGAGAGAAGTCATGCCTAATTCCAAGTCAAGAGACTCAGTTCCTAGGGTTTTTGATAAACACAATTCAAGGTCAGCTGAGATTGCCGTTGGAAAAAATAAAGAGATTAAGAAAGGAAATTCGAAAAGTATTGTTGATGGATGTGATTTCTTAGAGAATGTTAGCGAGAATTGTGGGACTGCTGTCTTCAACTATTCAAGCAATTTTTCCAGGACCTTTGAATTATCGTGATCTTCAAAGGTTGATGGGCAGTCATTTAAGACGTGGTATGAAATATTCAGAGGAAATAACCCTTTCGGAGGAAGCGAAATTAGAACTTCAATGGTGGTTAAGGAATATGGAGGCTTGGAATGGTAGAGCGATTTTCGGAGTAAATCCGGAATTGTTTATAGAATCAGATGCGAGTTTGACTGGTTGGGGAGCTTGTTGCGGTGCGACATCAACTGGAGGAATTTGGACAGTAGAAGAAAGGAAAATGCATATAAATTGCCTAGAATTGCTTGCAGGCTCTTTTGCGATAAAGAGCTTTACAAAGGACAAGGCATGTTGTTCAGTTCTTTTGAGAATGGACAATGTCTCGGCAGTGAGGTATGTGAACAAATTAGGGGGTCCAAGATCAAAGGATCTAGCAGATCTAGCGAGAGTTTTTTGGGATTACTGTTTGAGTCAGAATATCCTGGTTCAAGCAGAACATATTCCAGGTCTGAGGAATGTGGAAGCAGATTGGTGCTCGAGGAATTACAGGGATTCCAGCGACTGGAGTCTCCACAGGTCAGTGTTTTTGAGGTTGATGGAAGTTCGGGGACTTTGTTATGTGGATCTGTTTGCGAACAGGAGCAATACTCAGATGGAGAAATTTTTCAGTTGGCGTCCGGATCTGGATTCTGCGGGAATAGATGCTTTCAGGCAGGATTTTAGGGGACTTCGTCCTTATGCTTTCCCTCCATTTGTTATGATATCTCGTGTGGCCTTACTAGTTCGCAAATGGAGGGAAACAGTAGTTTTGGTAACTCCCCTATGGAAGTCTCAAGTCTGGTACCCAATCCTCCTAGAAATGTTGATAGATTTTCCAATTTTACTTCCAACGTTTCAAGACATTTTGTTGGGCCCGCTGGGGGAACATCACAAGTTGGTGTTGTCAGATCAGTTGAGACTAATGGCTTGGAAAATTTCAGGCGAGTCTGGGAAGTGCCAGGACTTTCGGAGGAGGCTTCTAACCTTATTAGAGAATCCTGGGCACCAGGAACAAGGAAGATGTTTAGATTGGCATGGGAGAAATGGTTACACATGCGTGTGTGGAGAGGGATTTTCATCCCGTTTCAATGGATGTTGTTGAACTAGTCAACTATCTAACAACCATGTTTAGAGGAGGTTTCGCTTACAGAACTATAAATGTACATAGATCAGCCATTGCTGCTGGTCATGAGCTGGTTAATGGTGTTTCTGTGGGACAGAATGTTCTGGTGAAAAGGTTAATGAGAAGCGTGAGAGTCTCCAAACCCCCTGTGGACAGGTATTCTTCAGTTTGGGATGTTTCAAAGGTGTTAACGTATTTGGAGAGTTTAGGAAACACAAAAGGTTGGATTTGAGGATTTTAAGTGGAAAATTGACGACGTTGTTGTGTCTTCTTTCTTTTAGAAGGGTATCAAATTGTGAAAGCTTTGGATGTTGGTGCTAGGATTTTTATTATAGGGGTGGGCGGAATTTGCGTAGTAGCGCTACGCAAAGTTCCGCGAAACCGCAAAAAATCTCCGCGAGCACGCGGAATTCCGCGAGCTCGCGGAATGTGGTTTATTTTTTGTGACAGGACTCAGAGCATCGTGCCAGAATGAATCCTGCCCAGCATATTTATCCACAAAGATGCCACCGTTTTGTGCAATACCTCTACTCAACTGGAGTACTACTGGCTAATCAGTAAGTGCTACCTCGTTGGGTAAATGTATAGCGCCTTTCCTACACTACAGCTGCGTAAAGGGCCAGAAGAAAAGAGTTGTCTCCAGTGACCATGTGTGTCTGTAACTTTGCCACTGCGCCGAAAGGCGCCGGGGTCCCTTGAGTGAGCTGTCCATCATAGTGTGTAAAGGGCGGGAAGACGTTGCATAGCGCTAGTGTGTGTGCGCTGGGGCTTCTATGCGAGTTCACATGCCTCTTGTTTAAGGTCAGAGACCGATCAGAGCAGCAGATGAGGAGAAAGAACCTCCTGGTCACAGGAACTACACGGGGATTGCGCTCGAGAACGTCATGGATGCAAAGACCTCCATCAAGCATCACAGCTAATTTATGACGGTAGATATTGGGAGAAAGCACACCTGCCCAGCCTCGACCGAGCTCACGATTTTTTGGGGCTGATTAATGCGTTACCGATTTTGATTTTTGAGCTTTAACTCGGGCCCATGCTGTTAGTGCTTCCTATTGAGGTTTAATTTTTTTGACAGGAGCATCGTGCCAGAATGAATCCTGCCCAGCATATTTATCCACGAAGATGCCACCATTTTGTGCAATACCTCTACTCAACTGGAGTACTACTGGCTAATCACTGTCAGTAAGTGCTACCTCATTGGGTAAATGTATAGCGCCTTTCCTACACTACAGCTGCATAAAGGGCCAGAAGAGAAGAGTTGTCTCCAGTGACCATGTGTGTCTGTAACTTTGCCACCGCGCCCAAAGGCGCTGGGGTCCCTTGAGTGAACTGTCCATCATAGTGTGTAAAGGGCGGGAAGACGTTGCATAGCACTAGTGTGTGTGCGGCGGGGCTTCTATGCGAGTTCACATGCCTCTTGTTTAAGGTCAGAGACCGATCAGAGCAGCAGATGAGGAGAAAGAACCTCCTGGTCACAGGAACTACACGGGGATTGCGTTCAAGAAAGTCATGGATGCAAAGACCTCCATCAAGCATCACAGCTAATTTATGACGGTAGATATGGGGAGAAAGCACACCTGCCCAGCCTCGACCGAGCTCACGATTTTTTGGGGCTGATTAATTCGTTACCGATTTTGAGCTTTAACTCGGGCCCATGCTGTAAGTGCTTCCTGTTGAGGTTTAATTTTTTTTACATGAGCATCGTGCCAGAATGAATCCTGCCCAGCATATTTATCCACGAAGATGGCACCGTTTTGTGCAATGCCTCTACTCAACTGGAGTACTACTGGCTAATCACTGTCAGTAAGTGCTACCTCGTTGGGTAAATGTATTTCCTACACTACAGCTGTGTAAAGGGCCAGAAGAGAAGAGTTGTCTCCACTCTCCAGTGACCATGTGTCTGTAACTTTGCCACCGCGCTGAAAGGCGCCGGGGTCCCTTAAGTGAGCTGTCCATCATCGTGTGTAAAGGGCGGGAAGACGTTGCATAGCGCTAGTGTGTGTGCGACGGGGCTTCTATGCGAGTTCACATTCCTCTTGTTTAAGGTCAGAGACCGATCAGAGCAGCAGATGAGGAGAAAGAACCTCCTGGTCACAGGAACTACACGGGGATTGCGCTCGAGAAAGTCATGGATGCAAAGACCTCCATCAAGCATCACAGCTAATTTATGACGGTAGATATGGGGAGAAAGCACACCTGCCCATCCTCGACCGAGCTCACGATTTTTTGGGGCTGATTAATGCATTACCGATTTTGAGCTTTAACTCGGGCACCTGCTGTAAGTGCTTCCTGTTGAGGTTAAATTTTTGTGACAGGAGCATCGTGCCAGAATGAATCCTGCCCGGCATTGCCATTTATCCAAGAAGATGCCACCATTTTGTGCAATACCTCTACTACTCATTCCGTTCCGCCGCGTATCACGGAATTTTCGGCAATTCCACGTTCCGCGCGGAACGCGGAATTGCCGAAATTTTGCAAATTCCGCGAGCGGAACGGAATTTGCCGCCCACCCCTAATTTTTAACCCAGAAGGAGTTTGTTTCTATCTGTGCAGAAGAACGAAAACAAATTCGGAAACCATTTTTTACCCTTAATTTGATGAGCATGAGTGTTTATGTGTTGTGCGTTGTCTGAAAGAGTATGAGGTGAGAACTTCTGGCATTCGTTCTTCAAATGAGAAGCAGCTTTTAATCTCCTATAGGAAACCTCACAGGGCAGTGTCAAGTGCGACTCTTGCAAGATGGGTGAAAGAGGTGATGAAAAATGCTGGTGTTGATGTGAGAAAGTTTGGTGCACATGATGGAGCAAGGTTTCGCAAATGAAACTTGCTCGGATGCAATCTTCCTCATTGTATTAATATTAAAACTTGTATTGTCTGTATTAATATTTGCACACACGACATGAATAGTTAGGACGCTTGCCTATGTGTTTTTCTAACGAATAACGCTTGTTCCTAGTCTAAAATGGCCGCTTAAGCGCGGGATTTTATCTGCGCATGTCACAACCTGATCACATGGTGTGACGTCTTTCTTTGCTTGGTGGGAATTTCTGCTTCTGCGCAGTGTGCATTAAAATGGCTGCTCAATGTTCTCACATGCTTAAAGCTTGCTCTCGTGTCATTATTAAATTGTCATTTCTTAACGCAATTAATGCGGGATAGGATTTTATAATTAAAAGGGATTAGAAATAAGATAAGTGGTATACAGTGAAACGTTTTATTTTTGATATTAATATTTCCTTCTTGCACTTTTAGTAATTCGTAATCTTGGGCCTGGGTTGGTGACTTGAAACTTGAAAAGCAGAAGGTTCTGCGCATGTCCCCTGAAAGACTGCCAAAATGAAGTCAACTTGGACGTCTCACAAGGCCATGACCTATCGGCCGAAGAGGATGTTCTAAATGTACAAAATTGTAACAGTAGATACAATTGCTGTAGAAATTGTATATAATTTGTTGTGAGACGGGTGGGAAATAAAGTGAATGTATTAATTTGAAGGGTGGGAACGCAAGTACAATAGGCTACACAATTTAAGCCAAATTTGTCATAGTGCGAGAATCCACCCCGGTCCCTGTCCAATCAGAAGTAGTGGTCCCATATTTTAGCAACATTTAGGGGAGGCAAAGGGGCGTAGAAGGGTATAATAGAATATAGCATTAGTAATTAGTTAGCACAAGCTCAGAGAGAACAGAAGATACTGAAGCACAGAGCTAGATTCCAGAGAAGAGAGAACATACAGAAGAGCTCCAGGTTGCCCAGCTGATCGGTTGCTGACTGAATCCCTATCCCAAAGAGGTCCTGAGGAGGGGGCGGCGGAGTCCATTAGAGGGAAGAATCGAGGAGAAGTCGAGTGCCAGAGAGGGGAACGGCGCAGGCGTCGTTGTAGAGAGGTCACCAGTCCTGTCCTGATCCTGAAGAAGGTCCTTGCTCTTCATCCTTCCAGGGTCCTATCTTTTCAAACTCCTTGGCTAAGGGTTTGGTTCTCGCATTTAGGTAAATATATGCAACCTTTAGTTGCGCTGCTGTTCCTATCTCCTCTTTTCCTTAAACACCGTTTATTGATTAGCAATAATCATTCTATACTTTTCTACGGGTATTCTGATCAAATACCGTGTATTTTTCTGTATTTACTCTGCTAAAACTTTAGATAAACATTTTAAAACTTCCTGACTCTGTGGTTATTTCAGGATTATGTACTATAGTGAATGTCACTCATTTTAAATTTCCCAATTAGCAAAGGATCCATTGGTAAGTTATTACTCTTCAATCAGAAGGTAATTGGTAGCAGGGATTTTGATATAAGAGTATATCTGACACCCAGCGTAAGTATTAGCATAGTGTGAATGTGTGGGCCCAAGTGAGTGTATGGTGTGTAAATGCAGTTTGCTAATATCGCGCTGGATCAGTTTTCTGGTAAGCAGAGGACGGTTTGTGTTACTCTTTGTTAATTGGGTAATGAGAATTTTATTTTGCATTTTTATGAACTAATACCCGTTATATTTTGAGTATTGTTTTATGTTGTCCAGAATACCCCGGGGAAAAGAATAGTGGGTGGCAGGTAGAAGCCATACTGCAGTGAGGTTATCTGTCAGGCAGAAATAGTACTGAAAAGTTAAGCAGGACTTTCAGTACTCGTTAGGGACTCTATGCGTGTGAGTAATAGCAAAAGAGTACGCTGGTGAAAATTTGATGTTATATCACCTAGAAAGGGTAACATTGAAGAAGTAACAGGTATTTTGGAAGCTTGTGTGAAGAGTAAACGGAAGGGTTTTACTCGTAGTGTATGTTTTAGTAAACGGAAAGGTTTTACTAAGTGTGTAAGAGAAACTATCTTTTCTGAATTAGAGAAACTGGCACGATAGCGAATGTTTTATGTTGTTACTGAATTTAATTAAGAAATATAGAGAAAATAAGCTTTGTGTAAGATTTTTGTAAAGGGAGGGTCAGTTACCGGAGAGGGAGCTGACGTCACAAAACGCCGCGCTGGGATTGGTTGGATCCGCGGGCGTGGGAAAACCCTTGTAAAGGAGGGGTCAGTAGTCAGGAGTAGTACTGATGTCATAGGTGCCGCGCTGGGATTGGTTAAATCAGCGTGGGAACAGAAAAGAGCAGATTGTAAAGGGGGGGTTGACAGAGAAACGTCACCAAAAAGGCCGCGCAAGGATTGGCTTAGAATTAAAAGTTAACAAAGGTTTGATTGGTTGAGAGTTTATAAGCAAAATTCTAAGTGGATAAGGATTGCATGTTAAAACGCGATCCGACTTTAACAGGGAATCGTCCAGATAGGAGATTTCTAGGGTTTGCAGAATATAATTTTATACATCGGTATTTGCCTAAGATGTACGGAGAAAAGAAAAAGATGTCAGTTTTACAAAAGATCAAGAATTATTTCAAAAAGGACAAACCAATCAAGACTAGGGAGGGAATTATTATTCCCCCAGCCAAAACGCCCGCATCATATATGATGATGGAAAGAGGTTATCATACTTGTGTATGGATAGAAAATTGGAGAGAATATACCAAAAATGACGGAATATTAGAATTTCCTGAAAATGGCACATTCAATGGGCGAATTCTTCAAAATTTGAGACAAAGGATGAATGATTTAGAACCTAGACCCAGATTGACTCAATACGAAGCTTTAGAGGAGTGGGAAACTGAGGCATTTGAGCGTGATAGATCACGAAGTAATGGGAGGTATCCAGGATTTTTCCCCAGATATTTACGGGAGAATAGGGAAGGACAAATGAAGCAGTGGAGAAGGACAATGCTTGTTGAGGGATTATATCCACTACTCACAGAAGGAGAGAAATCAGGAGGCAAGTGTACAGAAAAGACAAAACATTTAATGAGACATGAAGACTCAGAAGATGAGTTTATGGAAGAAATATTGAGGAATCCTCCACGTATCAGGAAGGGTCAAGTGGAATTCCTCCTAGTGCCCCACCACAAACACCAATGGTACCTCAGGTGCTACATGAATTCACCCCGAATAGAATACTTCATGAAAAAGAAAAAGAAGCATTAGAAAAGACCAGAGCAGAATTAGTACGGAAGATATCTCAGATAAAAACACATCCTGATTCATTGACTATTCCTGTAACAATTGGTCCAGTAGTGCCATTATATGGTATACAAGGAAATTGTCCTCCTCTGATACCCGTATCTTCTCCTATGAATACTCCCGAAAATTTTCAAAAGCTTGAAGCTCCAGTTATAATTGAAGATCATTTTAGTGATTGTGATTCCACAATATCTCTCATGGATTTACCTGTCAGAGGTCCAGTAAAAGGTACTCCAAGAAAAGAAATACCTGAGCGTTCAAAAGATGTAAGTTTAATAACTTCATCAGGGGCAAAGAGTGCCACCATAGTAACACCTGAAGATTTAGAAAGGTGGGTATAAGGATCAGATAAATTGTGCACTCCTCCAAAATTACTAGACATTCAGAAATTAAAAGCCGAATTAGAAGAAATGATAGCAGGAAATATAGGAGTAGAACGCTTAAACAATTATGATGAAGAAGAATTGCTGTTCCTATGCAGGAGTATCACTAGAAATGTAAGGTTATTTCATGAAAAATTGTCCAATCTAGCCCTACAAATGGGAATCGAAATAGGGAGATCGAAAGTACTACAGAAGCCCTATAGAGCAGAATTTTCAGACAAAGATTTAGAAAATATGAATGCTTCTGGAAGAAGATTGCAAATACGAGAATTAATGTTAGTTTTGCAAAAATGGGGAGACCTAGATAAATGGAGAACTAGGTGGGCAAAGAAAAAGGAAGAAGCTCGCTCAAGTCGAACAGCTTCTGAATATATAATGAAGGAAACAGAAAAAGTTGACAAAATGTACCCGATGCGAGAAGTTGCAGGAGGAGGGTATGTACATGTCCCATGGAGTAGACAGGATATTTTATCATTTACAAATGATTTTCCGAAGTTGAGAGAAAAGCCAATTGAATGGTACAAACAGGTTGAAAGGTTTGTAAAGGTGTCAAAAGTATTGTTGAAGGATTTGGATGGTCTATTTGACATAGTGGTACCTGCAGATTTATGGACAGATTGTAAGATCACAGTCGATTGGCCAAGTGATGAGTATCCCAGAGATCCAAAGACAGGTGCCCCGTCAAATGATGTGATGAAAAAGTATCAGCAGGTAATAACATACCTGAAAGGGAAAATACCACCGAAAGAAACAGACTGGGTAAAAATAGATCGAACTACCCAAGAAGCCAGTGAAACAGTACATTCGTATTATGAGCGCCTCTTACAGGTGTTCAAACAGTACAGTGGATTTGAGGACATTGGAGACAAAAACATGAGTCAGTTTGTATACCGATTTGTGTATGGTTTGAAGCCCGAGATTTGCCAGATGATTAAGCAGCATATGCTTTGTTGGCAAGGGAAACCAATTGACGAAATTTTGAAATATGCAAAATATTGTGGGGATGACATTGAAGATAGGCACAAGAAATTACAAGAAAAGGTAATGTGGGCACAGGTGAAAATGGCTGAGAAACAGGGAATTAATTTAGATAATCCTAATGAAACTCAGGGAAAAGACTCTGGAACGAATAGTGATTCTGGAAATGGTGGAAGAATGAAAGGACGAATGAGCAGAGAAGAAGCTAAAAAGAAATTTCCTTGTCATGGATGTGGAAAATTGGGGCATTGGAAGGACGAGTGTAAAAAGATTCGAAATAATAATGGCCCAAATCAAAATTTAAATTCACAGACGCAGAATGACTCACAGCCAGGGGTAAACCCTCAGAGTCAGTTGCCACCTCCACCTGTTCAGGGTAATGTAAGCAGAGCAAAGCACGGTACAGACATCGGATGCCCAGGGGGAAGTGGTAAGAATGATTATATGACCTCACAATTTCTTTTGCAGGATGATTTTTGCGGGTTCGACGCATGACGGTGCCTAGGAGAGGGGGAGAAGGAATGCGTACTTGGCGCATCCCTGCAGGTAGATCAATCAGGTCCATATGTTGAAGGAAAAGTGAGAGGTAATGATATTACTTTTCTTTTGGATACTGGTGCTACCAGGTCTACTGTGAGAACAGTAGATGTCCCAAACCTTCCTCTCTCTGGTGAAGATATTCAAGTTGTAGGAGTTGCTAACCAAAGAATTAGAACACCACTTACAGAACCAATGGAGGTTAAAATTGGAAATTTCAAAGAAATGCATCAATTTGTAGTATGCGATTCCAGTCCAGTAAACTTGCTAGGTAGGGACTTGTTGTGCAAAATGAATTGCACCATTTTCTGCACGCCGGATGGTGTGGCAGTACAGACACCAGATGAAGATCATGTATATAAAATTATGGTTGCAAAACAAGGAACAGAAGTAGATGAAATGTTTTCATTGATAACAAAAGACGAATTGCCGGAAGAATTAAAAGATACAGTAAACCCCATAGTATGGGATTTCACTGGAAAAGAAGTAGGACTCATGGCTAAAATAGATCCAGTCCAAGTAACTGTAAAAGAAGGGGCGATTTTTCCGAATACTAAACAGTATAAAATGAGTGCAGAAGTAAAAGCAGGTGTCATTGAAGAAATCAATAGGATGGTCAAACAAAACATACTGAGAGAAGTGATGAGTAGCCCATGTAATTCACCAATCATGGGACTAAAGAAACCTAGTGGAAAATATAGGATCGTGCAAGATCTGAGGAAAATCAACAAAATTGTAGAACCATGTTGTCCTATAGTGCCAAATCCTGCAGTAATCTTATACCAGATTCCTTGGAATGCTGGATGGTTTACAGTTATAGATCTGTGTCAAGCCTTCTTTTCAATTCCGTTACACCCAGACAGTCAGTATCTTTTCTCATTTAAATTCGAAAATAAGGTTTATGTGTGGAATCGTGTTCCTCAGGGGTACACAGAAAGTCCTTCCATTTTTAATCAGATATTGAAAAAGTGCCTTGAAAAACTAGTAATGCCAGGAAGTTCAGTCTTAGTTCAATATATCGACGGTTTATTGGTGGCATCAAGCACCAGAGAGGACTGTGTTGTTGATACTATAGCACTCTTGAATCTTTTGGCAGAAGAGGGACATAAAGTTTCACCTGAGAAATTACAGTTTTGCACAACAAATGTTAAATACCTGGGACATCAAATTGAGAGAGGTAAAAGAAGAGTAACCTCTGAAAGAGTAGCATTAATAAAAAGAATGCAAATGCCAGTAACGCAAAGACAAGTAAGAATGTTCTTAGGAATAGTAGGTTACTGTCGACAATGGATACCAGGATTTTCCATGTTGGCTAAGCCCTTGAATAACATGACCAAAAAGAAAGCAAAAGATCCTGTTGAGTGGGAAGATGAAAGTGTAGAAGCTTTTGTAAAATTGAGAAACTCCCTTTGTTCAGCACCTGCCTTAGGCATGCCAGATTATAAAAGAGAATTCGCATTATTCTGTCATGAAAGAGAAAATTGTGCACTTTCAGTTTTAACTCAAAGACATGGTCTGGACAGACGTCCTATAGCATACTTTTCTGCTACACTAGACCCTGTAGCATCTGCGTTGCCAGGATGTTTGAAAGCAGTAGCAGCAACATGTTTGAGCATCGAACAAAGTGAATCAATTGTGATGGGACATCCTGTAAAAGTATATGTTCCACATGCAGTGGTGATTCTGTTGACCAGAACACGAACTCAGCATCTCACTCCTAGTCGGTTGACTAAGTATGAGAGGATAATAATGGGTGCTGAAAATGTGACCATGGTGAGGTGTACAATAATAAATCCAGCAAGCTTATTACCAGATCCATATCATGAGACAAATAAAGATGACGAAGAAGATGAACATGATTGTATACAGATTACAGAACTATGCACAAAACCTCGCCTAGATATAGAGGAACAGCCTCTTAAAAAGCCAGATAAAGAACTGTTTGTTGATGGCTCTTGCCAGAGACATGAAGATGGTAAGCTAACAGCTGCCTATGCAGTATGTGAATTAACTGGAATAGTCGAAGCATCCTATTTACCAAGTGTAAAATCTGCACAAGTAGCTGAATTGATTGCACTGATAAAAGCGTGCAAAATTGGGAGGAATCAGAAAATAACCATATTTACTGATAGTCAATATGGTTATGGGGTTGTGCACGATTTTGGCCAACTGTGGATGCAGAGGGATTTCATGACTTCTTCAGGATCCCCCATTAAAAATGGACAATTTGTAAAAGAATTGCTAGAAGCAATACAATCACCAAAAGAATTGGCTGTGGTGAAATGTGCCGCACATCAGTCAGGAGATGACTGGGTGGTAGTTGGCAACAGATATGCAGATTTGGTGGCTCAATATTGTGCCAAAACCAGAACATCAGTGAACAAGAGGGTGGAAAGAATGGGAATCAGCTGCCAACTTATGTTATTTATGCCACCTGAAACCTGGAACGAAGTGAAAAGATTGCAAGATGAGGTTGATGAGGTTGAAAGAAAATTGTGGATCAAAGTGGGTTGTTCTCAAAGAAGAGAGGATGAAGTATGGGTCAGTACAGATGGCAGACCAGTCATGCCAGATTGTTTACTCTCACAAATGGCCAGAATGTATCATGGAGACACACACATAGGGAGAGATGCAATGATTAGACTATTCAGACAAAATTGGTACAATCCCAAATTCAGAGCTGTTACAGAAAGTCTTTGCCAGAGATGTCTAATTTGCCAAATGCACAACACAGGCAGGAAAACAATAATTGGGTTTGGGAAGATCGGGAAGGCAGAGGGTCCATTCATAAGACTGCAATTTGACTTCATACAGTTACCACCATGCAGAGGGTTGAAATACGTACTAGTCATAGTGTGTCTGTTTTCAAAGTGGGTGGAGGCGTATCCAACTAGGAGAAATGACAGCATTACAGTTGCAAAGCTGTTACTAAGAGAACTCATACCTAGGTTTGGTTTCCCAGTATCTTTGGAATCAGATAGAGGAAAACATTTTAACAACGAAGTGATCCTGATAATCTGTGAAGCATTTCAAATAAAACAGAAACTACATTGTGCATATCGTCCAGAGGCTTCTGGAGTGGTTGAACAATTGAATGGCACCATAAAGTCAAGATTGGGAAAAATGTGTGCATCAACATCATTGGAGTGGCCTGATGCATTGCCACTGGTTCTGATGGGACTCAGAAGTATACCTGATCGAACAACAGGTTTGAGCCCCCATGAAATTATGATGGGAAGAGCGATGAGACAAACACATGTTCCCACAAATAGACTGGTGAATATTTCTGATGATATGGTGTTGGACTACTGTAAAGGATTGGCTGACCTAGTGCGTTCTGTCTCTCACCAGGTTGGAGAAGACGCAGTTTCCAGACAGCCTGAACTAGAACATGATCTGAATCCTGGTGATTGGGTGGTAGTGAAGAATCACACCAGAGAAACGTGTCTATCACCCAGGTGGAGCAGACCTTGTCAAGTTATATTGACCACAAACACAGCAGTAAAGTGTGCCGGATTTCCGAATTGGATTCACGTAAGTCACACCAAGAGAGTACCAGACCCAGAAGAAGAAAACACTCAGACGACACCAATCACTGAAGAAGCTGAAGGTTGCCAAGCTGAAGAATCTCAGGCTCGAGGTTCAAGAGAGGCTGACGGAGAACAACCGAGCACAAGTCAGGATTGGATACCAGTGGTCGAAATTCCTGAGGTTTTCCACCGAACAAGAAGTCAAAGAAAATTAAAAGCAATTGAAGAAGATCAGATAGGTGAAGAAGAAGGGGTTCAGGATCAAGAAGACAAGCTAGTAAACGACCCTGAACCAAATCAGATAGGGAAAGAAAACTGGACTGAAAGCAGTGAAGAATTAATAGAATTTGAACAGGGAGAGACAGGTTTAGAAGAAGCAGGTCAGGCTGCAGAAGTACACAGTGCAATAAGACCTGATCAGAAGCAGTTAGGTCAAGAGGATAATACAGAAGAAAAAGAGACTGGAAAAAGTGAACATAAAGAAGTAAATACAGAACAAAGTGAATTGTTGGAAACTCACAGTGGAGCTGCAAATGAGAAACCAATAAGACCAGAAAAAGAACAATTAGATAAGTCAGAGAATACAGAAAACAAAACAGTACCAACAAGTGAAAATAAAAAGACACCTGAAGACGAAAATAAAGAAACAATACAAACAGAAAAGCCAAGAAAAGGAGACCAGTGGCCAAGTTTCATCAAAAGAGTGAAGTATCACATAAAAACAAGAAGTGAAGATCCAGATCAAGTACCTGAAGTAACAAGTCAAACAGATCAAGAGAAAAAGTCTGGGAAAAGAAAAAGTAAAAGATTAAGACTTGTGAACAACAAATTCAAGGGTCCTGATTGGACGTATATCGTTCTTGAAGACTTTGAAAGCTCAGAATCAAGTGACAGTGGTGGTGAAGGAACAAGTGCAGAACTAACTTATGAAGAGGAAACAAGACCACCCTGACTAAACAAAAGAATCCACTGAAGAAAAGGAATAGAGATAAGAAGAGCAATCTTCCTTGTGGGAAAATGCCTGATGAGAGAGATACTGGGAGACCAAAGAGAAAATGTTGTAGAAGATGCTGTGCAATTTGCATATGTAGTCTAGTATTGGTGCTTATAGTATGGTTAGTCCTGATTGTAGCAATTCCTTACCTGATGATAATAGATAAACAGAACAATAATGAAACTATAGGGAGGACAGCAAACATGAAAGGAAATAGGGTAGAACTAATGGCAGAAGACGATGAAGGAATTCATCATGTGATAGCTGATAACGACACTAGTTTAAATGTTTTCACGAAGTTATTGTTTCAGTATGTAGACACCATGGAAGTTAGTAATTGTTATGTTTGTATGAAATTACCTGAATCAGTAGCAGAAGGATTAACATACCATCATTTACCACTGACATATGGCATTTCATGTAGCGTATTAACAAGTTTATTTTATAGTACAGGTAGACTACAATATTACTATTCCAATATAGATGTTGTATTTTCTGAAATTCCTATTCGCAAGAGTATGAACCCAGTGCTTAGCGCCTTAGATGCACAGTTTATGGGAGAATTTTTCTTAACAATGAAATCAATATACTTAACACATGGACGTAGACACAATCTAACATGTTCTTTATTTGAAGAAGAGAAAATATTTTTGAATTTAGTAGAAGATAGAAGACAGGATTTTCAAAAGAAAGCTACAGAGCATAAGGCTCATTTACCACCTTGGGCAGAGAAAGAGGGAAGTTACACACCTGGCAAAGCTCAAGCTGCTATGGCTCTGGATTTTGAAAAGAAGGGAAAAATTTGTCTTCATAGGTTAAAGACTGACTATAACAATGTTTTCATCGGTACCAGTGATTGTGAACACAATTTTTTAATATTGGGAGGTTGGGGACTCAAAGGAGGAACAGATTCAGTTTTTCCTGGAATCTATTATGTCTGCGGGAATAAGGCTTACTTTAGGCTTCCTGCACGGTGGTATGGAAGTTGTTACTTTGGAATAGTTTTTCCAAAGATATACCACGTAAAAAGAAACACTGGAAGCAATGAAAACAATGGCGAATTAATACGTAGTAAAAGAGCTAGTTTTTCAGAAATAGTAGGTGATATATTTGGTGTATTGATACCTTCAGTGGGAATAATTCTGAACTCAAGGAAGATATGTAAATTGTCTACAGTGGTTGATCGTTTATCAACGGATACTGCTGGAGGGTTTCTAATGATTAATGCGGAAATGGTTGCGATTAGATCCATGGTGATGCAAAATCGACTTGCTCTTGACATAATATTGGTGAAAGAGGGCAGAGTCTGTAAATTATTGAAGACGAAACACTGTTGCACTTACATTCCTGATAAGAGTGCAGAAATTGGGACGTATATTAAGAATATAACTAAACTTGAGCAAGAACTTAAACCACTGGAAGTTGATAGTGTATGGGAAAGATTGACAAATAGTATATCGTCAATCGGAACCTGGTTTTCTAATATAGGTAAAGGACTTATAGGTCAAATACTAGTTCCCTTAGCAGGGATAGCAATAATAGTTCTGACAATAGTATTTTGGTGCAAATGCTGTAGAAAGAATGGAACTTATAAAGTGACAGAAAAAGGAAAGAAGAGAAAGAGAGACGAAATTGAACTGGAAGAATGGAAAAGTGAATTATACAAAAAGATGAAGAGAGATTGTAAAAATAGAAAAGCTAAAAATGAAAATGAAAATGAAGTGATTTGCTAGAAGTTGGCATCTGATTGAGGGTACTTTTTGATGGCTCAGAAACGCCATCAGAGAGGGGATTGATGGAGCAAGGTTTCGCAAATGAAACTTGCTCGGATGCAATCTTCCTCATTGTATTAATATTAAAACTTGTATTGTCTGTATTAATATTTGCACACACGACATGAATAGTTAGGACGCTTGCCTATGTGTTTTTCTAACGAATAACGCTTGTTCCTAGTCTAAAATGGCCGCTTAAGCGCGGGATTTTATCTGCGCATGTCACAACCTGATCACATGGTGTGACGTCTTTCTTTGCTTGGTGGGAATTTCTGCTTCTGCGCAGTGTGCATTAAAATGGCTGCTCAATGTTCTCACATGCTTAAAGCTTGCTCTCGTGTCATTATTAAATTGTCATTTCTTAACGCAATTAATGCGGGATAGGATTTTATAATTAAAAGGGATTAGAAATAAGATAAGTGGCATACAGTGAAACGTTTTATTTTTTATATTAATATTTCCTTCTTGCACTTTTAGTAATTCGTATTCTTGGGCCTGGGTTGGTGACTTGAAACTTGAAAAGCAGAAGGTTCTGCGCATGTCCCCTGAAAGACTGCCAAAATGAAGTCAACTTGGACGTCTCACAAGGCCATGACCTATCGGTCGAAGAGGATGTTCTAAATGTACAAAATTGTAACAGTAGATACAATTGCTGTAGAAATTGTATATAATTTGTTGTGAGACGGGTGGGAAATAAAGTGAATGTATTAATTTGAAGGGTGGGAACGCAAGTACAATAGGCTACACAATTTAAGCCAAATTTGTCATAGTGCGAGAATCCACCCCCGGTCCCTGTCCAATCAGAAGTAGTGGTCCCATATTTTAGCAACATTTAGGGGAGGCAAAGGGGCGTAGAAGGGTATAATAGAATATAGCATTAGTAATTAGTTAGCACAAGCTCAGAGAGAACAGAAGATACTGAAGCACAGAGCTAGATTCCAGAGAAGAGAGAACATACAGAAGAGCTCCAGGTTGCCCAGCTGATCGGTTGCTGACTGAATCCCTATCCCGAAGAGGTCCTGAGGAGGGGGCGGCGGATTCCATTAGAGGGAAGAATCGAGGAGAAGTCGAGTGCCAGAGAGGGGAACGGCGCAGGCGTCGTTGTAGAGAGGTCACCAGTCCTGTCCTGATCCTGAAGAAGGTCCTTGCTCTTCATCCTTCCAGGGTCCTATCTTTTCAAACTCCTTGGCTAAGGGTTTGGTTCTCGCATTTAGGTAAATATATGCAACCTTTAGTTGCGCTGCTGTTCCTATCTCCTCTTTTTCCTTAAACACCGTTTATTGATTAGCAATAATCATTCTATACTTTTCTACGGGTATTCTGATCAAATACCGTGTCTTTTTCTGTATTTACTCTGCTAAAACTTTAGATAAACATTTTAAAACTTCCTGACTCTGTGGTTATTTCAGGATTATGTACTATAGTGAATGTCACTCATTTTACATTTCCCAATTAGCAAAGGATCCATTGGTAAGTTATTACTCTTCAATCAGAAGGTAATTGGTAGCAGGGATTTTGATATAAGAGTATATCTGACACCCAGCGTAAGTATTAGCGTAGTGTGAATGTGTGGGCCCAAGTGAGTGTATGGTGTGTAAATGCAGTTTGCTAATATCGCGCTGGATCACACACTCAGTGAGGGGTGCTTCAGCATCGAAAGATTTCATGCTTGGTGGGGGCATTGCATGATATTCTGAGATGTGCTGATTGGTCTAATGACTCAGTATTTCGAAAATTTAATTTTAAACCAGGGATTAATGTAGCTTCTTGTTTGTTAGAGAAGCTTTGAACTTGCAATAATCTTAGCTCTCCGGTCTTGTCATAAAATGTAGATTTTCATCAGCTTTGATGGACAGAAAATCTGGATTTTATTAAAGACACGGAGGCTAATATTATCCCTCTCTTTACCCTTCCCTTGTTTGGTAACGGTTGTTTGTTCTTTCGCAGGTCGTGGTCAACAATGAGATAGAAAGATGGTTTCCTGTTAAGAGTGGATAATTTTTCGTCTGGAATTATCAACCTGTTGCTATTTTGGACTTATGTTTTGGGTATGTTACAGTGCACAAAAAAGAAGGAAGATGGCTGGAGGTTCTGGCCCTTTGTTGAATTCTTAGAACTTTTGTTAATGTTCTTTGTTCTTTAAAGAAGCTGCTGTGGGTGGCGCAATAAAGAAGATTGCAATAATATTAGCCTCCGTGTCTTTAATAAAATCCAGATTTTCTGTCCATCAAAGCTGATGAAAATCTACATTGTCTAATGTGATTGAATATATTCATGAGCAAATGGCTAAATGTTTTATTTCAATACAGTACTTATATTATTTGATAGGTTATTCATATATGAATAGCAGTTTGTGTCATTAGGGCACACTTAATGGCTTTTAATGATTATGCATTTGTCACTAGAAAAATGTAGAGGAGCAAGTCTACGCAATAAGACTTACTTATATTAAACACATTTTGAAAGAGAAACAAAGAGTTAAATGGTATGAAAAAAAATAATACCTAGACAAACCAATTGACAAACCAAAAATCATGCAGTGTGGTGAGGAGGGAAAGCAAGGGTCAGGTTGCCTAGATCCATTTTCATAAACTTCCAGCCTAGATGTCACCTTGCATGACTAGAGATGGTATGTGAGTATAGTAATGTTCAGGAACTGATAAGGGCAGTGTGAGATTATAGTGATGGCCAGGTGACCACAGAGATAGTGTGTGATTAGAGTGATTCCCAGGTCCCCACAGAGATAGAGTGTGATTATAGAAGCGCCCAAGTCCCCTCAGTGAAAGTGTGTGATGATAATCATGTTGAAATCCCATCAGAGATAGTGGGTGATTACAATCATGTATCAAAAAAATAAGAGGGGGGACTAGAGCTGGAAAATGGTCCAGTGCCCATGCTCCTGGCGTTGAGATAAATGCAACAACTGGGGATTTAGATAGCGCTGCTGCCCGAGTCACTCTGGTATTTCTATTCTTATGCTGCTAAAATTTATTGTACTGCTGAATTTGCACATGTTTTAAAAAATCCAACTGTTATTAAGCTCATTTAACGGCACCGGCCACCTCATCCCGGCTACCGGTCCGGTTTTATTTCCTGTTCGTCACACAATGCTGTGACCAATTACTGTGAGAGGGAGGCGGGGCTAAGGCGGACCTCGGCTGTTTTATGCCGGCCGCAGCGCGGGAGCGCAGCGGACGCGCGCAGCGGGCGCGCCAAAGGCAAGCCCGTCTGCGCCCGTCCGCGCCTGGACGTCGCCAGTCACTCTGCCAATGTAGACGAAAACACATGTATATATTCCCAGGATAAACTCATGGCCATGAGACCTATAAGGAACACGGGCTGTTTTCCCCCCTCTAACCCTCCCGTGGGTCCATTTTGCTGCAGGAACTGCGGTTTTAACTCTGAGGCAACTATCTCTCCCTCCCCTACTCACCCTTCGGTAGCGGGTCAAGATATCAAACTGTTTAGTCTTAATTGCCGGTCACTGGCTAAACATTATTTAGATGTGTATGATCTACTACAAGGCGATTCACCTGATGTTTTCTTTCTGACAGAAACATGGCTGTCAGTAGACACGGTGGCTGAACCTGGTCTTGCACTCCCCCCAGGCTACAGTATTGTAACCCTTAACCGAGAGACAAGAGGTGGTGGTGTTGCAGTTGTGTTTAAATCATGCTACACCTGCACACTGATTAAGGAAACTGTAGCGGGCTGTGAGTGCAGCCGATTCAGAATTACTTTTAATCCTAATTTTACCATGTCTGACATCCTAGTCTATCGTCCCCCAGGCCCCTCTAAGGAAGGCAGGGCTGCCTTGCCAGACCTAGTGGGCGCCCTGGTTGTGAGGCATGCCAATTTCTCTGTTATTGGGGACCTAAACTTGCATTTTGATAATTCCCATGATTCAGAAGCGGCTAATTTTTTAGCGGACCTAGCAGCCTGCCAGCTGCTCCAATTGGTGCGTGGCCCTACTCACTCTGCTGGTCACTTACTCGATCCAGTCTTTTCGAATCTCCCATGTCTCTCTGTCTCGACCCCCACTCCGCTATGCTGGACTGATCACTACCTGATCTCTATGACGCTTTCTGGGGTAGTGCCTTCACGAAAGTCACATCAGAAATGTACGCTCCGCCGCCCTTGGCATAAACTAGACTTTGACCAATTTAGTATTATCCTTTCTGCGAGTGTGCCCAGTTGGCCAGAGGATCCAGACATTGCCAGCGAAGCACTCGATGATTGGATTAGACATCCTCTGGATGATATGATCCCGGTCATGCAATCAAAATGTCGAAGCACCAAGGCCAATCCACGGTATAATAACAATCTAGCCATTATCCGCAAATCGTGCAAACGACTGGAACGGGAGTGGAGGAGAGACTTTGACTCTACCCGGAAAGGTCACTATCAGTCAGCCATTAAGAATTATCATAGGGCTGTTCAGAAGGCACGTGCTACCTATTTTTCTGAGGAGATCAGAAACAGCCAGAATCCCTCTAAGAAGATCTTCGCCATTATTAAAAATCTCAAAAATGCGGGGCACCTGCGGTATCCGCGGTTAAATCTAATGAACAATGTGAGGACCTTGCCACCTTCTTTATAACAAAGGTGGACAATATCTACAAAACCTTCCCCCAGATAGCCAATGGCTCTGACTTTGAGGACCCTGCTCCCCCTGCCCATATATTGGCCACTTTTCCACCTATCTCTGGAGAAGCTCTTAGCATACTCTGCAGGAAGATTAAATCGGGTTCTCCAGCTGACCCTATGAAGCCGGAACATCTAATAAGACTCTTACCTGTGCTTCTTACACCTCTGGGCCAGGTCATTAATCTATCCCTGGCCACGGCCACAGTTCCGAGGACATGGAAGCAAGCTGCGGTAAGGCCGCTATTAAAGAAGCCCACTTTAGATCCGACAAAACCTGAGAACTATTGTCCCATTTCCCTGCTTCCCTGGATTTCCAAAATATCTGAAGCCTATGTAAACACCATTGTCTCAGGCTATTTGGAGGAGAATTGCATACTGGACTCCTCCCAGTGTGGCTTTCGCCCGGGTCTTAGTACAGAGACCGCATTGCTAGCTGTGACTGAACACCTGAGAGTGGCTCTGGATGAGGGACGTACCTCGGCACTGATCCTATTGGATCTCAGTGCCGCATTCGATACGGTCTCCCACCAGATCCTGATCCAGAGGTTGAAGGATGCTGGTATTGTGGGCCCCGCCTTGGCATGGCTCACCTCCTTCCTTTCGGACAGGTCTTTTCAGGTGTCAGCCCCCCCATTTTCTTCTAAGGTGCATTCCGTCAAACAGGGCGTTCCACAGGGCTCTGCTCTAAGCCCTACGCTCTTTAACCTGTATGTCCAGCCCTTAGCTGTAATAGCTAAGAGGAGTGGACTGACTATAGTGTCTTATGCTGACGACACTCAACTAGTTGTCGCCCTCTCCAATGATTGTCTAAACGATGCTGTTAGGTTTCGAAGTGGGTTGGCGGATGTTGCAGGGTGGATGACCGCCAACTGTCTTCAGCTCAACGCCAGCAAGACCGAGGTCCTGCTGGTAGGAAAAGATCTTGAGCTTTGGAACGGACACTGGTGGCCCACCACCCTGGGACCAGCCCCCACTCCCAAACAGGTGGTGAAAAATCTTGGCATCTGGGTGGACTCGGCGCTTAGTTTCCGAGATCAAACAAAGAGGGTAGCGGTGACTTGTTTTGGTATTCTGCGCAGCCTCAGGCCCATTTTGGGCTTCTTTGACCCCTCTATCCGGCAGACGATTGTGCAGGCATCTGTGCTGTCAAGATTGGATTATGCCAGTGTGCTCTATCTGGGGGCCAATAAGGCCGAGATTGCAAGATTGCAGAGGGTCCAAAATGTCGCCGCTAGAACTCTTCTTGCCATGCCCAGATGATGCTCCACCTCCAGCACTATCCGTTGGCTACACTGGCTGCCAGTGGAGAAGCGGGTGGAGTTCAAGTCTCTCTGCTTCGCGTTTAAGATTTTGAAATATCCGATCCCTGGGGTATTATCTGGCCTACTCTCTGCCTATATTCCCATGCGTCAGTTACGTTCCGCAGATCAACAGCTGGCATCTATCCCACGTGTGAGGAGAGCCCGCGCTGGTGGGCGATCTTTCCGCGTTGTGGCAGCTAAGCTTTGGAATGGTCTTCCAAGTCATATTCGGAGCATGGACAACTATTTTGCTTTTCGAAAAGCACTAAAAACCCACTTATTCCCTCACTAGGTTACCTGCTCCCCCGTCTGTTATTCTCATATTTTTTGGTTTTCCCTTTTTTGCTAGATTGGACTCTTGTAGCCAGTTGCTACTATTGCTCTTAGCGCCGGGACGCCCCTTTGCCGGGGCAGCTGAGCGCTCTATAAAACAGCTTAACATAACTGTTCCTAGTAAGGAGAGGGGAATGAAAGAGGTTTTTATTGCGGTTAGACAGATTGAGAGGGACAGTCAACAAGACTGTATTATGTTGCCCTCACACATCCCAAGGGATGTCATGCTTCATCATAGGGCGGTTGCTTCTCATCGGGCCGGCGCTGCAATGCCCTATGGGTCCCCCGAAGTGTCACTTTAGCGGAGATCTTTTGTTTTTTGCCATATGATGAGTGCAAGATAAGTCTACGTGGGGTGGTGTTGGGTGTGCTGTGATGTGAGTTAAAACTGATTAGAGATATCACCGAAACTTTTAATATCTTGATTCCCCTGTCAGACTAAAAAACCTTTATAGGTTAGTGTTACTCATGGGGTAATAAAGTATCCTGGTAGCTTGACGTTTGCACCCTTGTTAGGGTCGAAATCTGGTCACTATGTTTCGCGCCCCTAGTGGTCAAAAGGATCCGTGGCGCTTCTTCAGGACAAAAGTAATGGGTGAATTTTCCTACTCCACAATTGTGTCGATATGAGTGCCCTATGAGTGGTTCATATTTGTCTTGGTGTTGGCTGTCCAACCTAAGACTGTGAATTGAGGTGCCCCCTAGGAGGAGGCAGAGGTGCCGTACTCAGATGTGCACAAGGTTCCCGAGTGCGAGTCGCTCGTCACACCTACCCTGGTCCTCTGCTTCACTAACCAAAACCCGACACCAAGCGAAACCACTGCACCCAAAGGACTCAGACCCCAGCAGACTCTACTCAAATGGACCTCCCTCACCACCGACGATACCCTGAGGTTCATGAAGAGCATCCACTCCGGGGCTCCCTCGGATCCCTGCCCCCACCACATATTACACAGAGTCAGCGCTTCCATCGCACCCAAACTCTGAAGCACAATCAACTGCTCCATCGAATCCGCAACCTTTCCCTGAAGACTGGAAACACATTGGGATCGACCCCCTACTGAAAAACCATCTGCTGACTGGACGGACCTCAAGAACTACAGACCCATCTCCCTGCTCCCCTTCCCAGCCAACGTCATTGAGAAGGCCATCAAAACCCAACTCTCCGAGTTCATTGAATCAAACAACATCCTGGACCTCTCCCAATCTGGATTCAGAAGCAACCACAGCACCGAGACCACTCTCCTCGCCGCCACAGATGACATCCGCATCCTCCTTGACAGAGGCAAAACTGCAGCCCTCATCCTCCTGGACCTCTTGGTCGCTTTCGACACCGTCTCCCACGACACCCTCTGTGCTAGACTTCACAACGCTGGCATCCACGATAAATCCCTTGACTAGATCCACTACTTCTTCACTGGCCTTCCACCTTTTCTCTCAGAACCCACAGAAATCAGCTGCGGAGTGCCACAGGTCTCCTCTCTGAGCCCCAACCTTTTCAACATCTCATAGCCGCGCATGCAACCATCGTCAGAAAACACGGGCTCAACATCGTCTCCTACACTGATGACACCCAGCTGATTCTCAGCTTCTCCGATGAATGCAAAGCCACCAAGAACAACGTCCACACTGGAATGAAGGCAGTACCCACCTGGATGAAGGACAGCTGACTGAAGCTCAACTCAGACAAGACGGAAGTCCTCAGCCTGGGCCCCAACCCCTCTGCCTGGGATGACACCTGGTGGTCTGCAGTGCTCAGGACCCCCCCCCCAACTTGCGGACTACACACGAAACCTCTGATTCATCCTGGACCCCTTGCTCTCAATGAACTGCCAGATCAACGCTGTCTTGTCCTCCTGCTTCCACACACTTTGTCTACTCTAAAAGATCTTCAAGTGGATCCCCCCAGAGACAAGGAAAACAGTCTCCCCCGCACTCATCAGCAGCAGATTCGACTGTGGCAACGCACTATACGCTGGCACCACAAAAAACACCAAAAGAAGCTGCAAAACATCTAAACACCTCTGCCAGACTCATCCTGAACATCCCTTGCTGCAGCCACATCACCGACCACCTGAGAGAACTCCACTGGCTCCTGGTCAACAAAAGGTTCCTCACGCATGCCTACAAAGCCCTACACAACACCGGACCCCCACACCTCAACCACTGCCTCTCCTTCCACACCCCCACCAGACATCTGCGCCCCACCCATCAGGGCCTGGCCACCATCCCACAGAAACGCAGGACCACCACTGGAGGAAGATCCTTCTCCTTCCTCACTGCAAGTACCTGGAACTCCCTTCCTCTGCATCTCAGGCAATCACCATCTCTGCCTCAATTCAGGAAGGACCTCAAGACCTGACTCTTCGGCTGAACAGCAGACTCCACCACCACAGCGCCTTGAGACCCTTACATGTGAGTAGTCGTACTATACAAAACCCTGATTGATTAATGCTCAGATCCCCACAGAGACAGTGTGTGATTACTAAGTCCCCACAGAGATAGTGTATAAGTATAGTGATTACCGGGTCCCTACACAAATAAAGTGCCTAGGTCCCCTCAGAGATAGTGTGTGATGATAATCATTTTGAAATCCCATCAGATATAGTGGGTGATTACAATCATGCCCAAGTCCCACTTGAAATAGTGTGTGATTATACTGATGCCCAGGTCCCTACACAAATAATGTGTGATCATTGAGAAGCCCAGCTCCTCACACAGAGATCATGTGTTATTAAAGTCTTGTTCAAGTCCTCTCAGCGATAGTGTATGATGATAATCATGTTGAAATCCTTGCAGAGATAGTGTGTAATTATAGCAATGCCCATGGGCCCACAGACATAGTTTGTCATTATAGTGATGCTCAAGTCTCCACAGAGATAACAAGTCATTTTAGTGATGTCCAGGTCCCAAGAGAGATAGTGTGTGATAATAGTGAAGCCCAGGTCCCCACAGAGATAGTGTGTGATTATAGTCATGTTCAAGTTTCCTCAGAGATAGTGTGTGACGATAATCATGTTGAAATCCCTGCAGAGATAGTGTGTGATCTTCCTGATGCTCAGACCTCCACAGAGATATTGTGTGATTATAATGATGCCCAGGTCCCCACAGAGATAATGTGTGTTTACAGTGATTACCCAGTCCATACAGCGATAGTGTGGAATTAGCCATGCTCAGATTACTGCAACTATAGTGTGCGATTATAATGATGCCCAGGTGCCTGCACAGATGATGTTTGATTAAAGTCATGCTGATTCCCACAGAGACAGTGTGCGATTATAGTCATGTTCAAGTCAGAACAGAGTTAGTGTGTGATTATAATCCTGTTCAAATCCGGACAGAGATAGTGTGTTCTTACAATTATGTTCATGTCCCATTAAAGAGAGAGTTATGATAGTCTTGTTCACATTTATGGAGAGATTGTTTATTATATTAGATATATTCAGATCCTTTCAGAGACAGTGGGTCATTATAGTGATGCCCAGGTGTCTGCACAGATGATGTGTGATTAAAGTCATGCTGAATTCCCACAGAGATGATGTGTGATTATAGTCATGTTGAAGTCCCCACATAGAGAGAAGTATGCTAGTAATGTTCAAGTCCCTGTAGATTTTGGGCAGAATGATAGTCATGCTGACTTTCATGCAGAATTAGTATGTTATTACAGGAATTACCAGGTTGCGACAGAGACAGTGTGTGATTATAGTCATGTTCAAGTCCCCCCAGAGTTAGTGTGTGATTATAATCCTGTTCAAATCCGGACAGAGATAGTGTGTTCTTACAATTATGTTCATGTCCCATTAAAGAGAGTATTATGATAGTCATGTTCACATTCATGGAGAGATAGTTTAATATATTAGCCATATTCAGATCCTTGCAGAGACAGTGTGTTATTATAGTGATGCCCAGGTGTCTGCACGGATGATGTGGGATTAAAGTCATGCTGAATTCCCACAGAGATGGTGTGTGATTATAGTCATGTTGAAGACCCCAAATAGAGAGAAGTATGCTAGTAATATTCAAATCCCTGTAAAAAGTGGACACAATTATAGTTATGCTGACTTTCATGCAGAAGTAGTATGTTATTAAAGGAATGACCAGGTTGTGACAGAGACAGTGTGCGATTATATTCATGATCAAGTCCCCATAGAGATAGTGTGTGATTATAGTCATGTTCATGTCCCCACAGGGATAGTGTGTGATTAAAGTCATGCTGAATTCCCACAGAGAAAGTGTGTGATTATGGTCAAGTTGAAGACCCAACATAGAGAGAGGTATGATAGTCATGTTCAGGTCCCAGTAGAGATAGTGCACAAGGATAGTCATGCTGACGTTCATGCAGAAATAGTATTGTATTACAGAAATGAGCAGGTCCCCACAGAGATAGTGTGTGATTATAGTCATTTTCAAGTCTCCACAGAGTTAGTGTGTGATTTATAATCCTGTTTAAGTCCCAACAGAGATAGTGTGTTTTTACAGTTATGTTCATGTCCCGACATAGAGAGTGTTAGGATAGACATGTTCATGAAGAGATAGTTTATTAAGTTAGCCGTACTTCTTGGACTTCGGAGACCGGTGCACTCAATGCAGGCACAGCGATTTCTCGAGCCACGGGCAGGCGATGCATCGGTTTCTTCGGCGATGCGTCGGAAACAGGCACGTATGCATCACGCTTCACGTTGTTGCGTTGCTTTTCCAGCTCCCAACAGCCAGAACAACCTCCAGAGGCCCAGAACAGCTACAGGCACCTCTTGGCAGGTCAGAACTCCCAGCAAGGAAGTTCAGGGGAGCTGGGGGTGAAGTCTTTGTGTCCCTGAGACTTCAGAACAGGAGGCAAGTTCAGTTTCAACCCCTTGGAGATCTTCCTTAAGCAGGGGACACAGCAAACAGCAAATCCCTTTTCCCTTTCCTTGGCAGAAAATAGCCACTGCAGGCCAACCCCAGACAGCAAAAAGTGCAGGGGCAGTATTCCTCCTCCGTTTCTCCAGCTCTTCTCCTTGGCAAAGGTTCCTCTTGATTTCCCAGAAAAGATCTAAAAGTCTGGGGTCTGGGCCCCTCTTTTTATACAGTAAAATCCTTTGATCTCTGTGGCAGAGAAGCTCTTTGCCCAGCCAAAACCAGTTCTGTCCTCTCTGGTGCAGCTGCCCGGCAAGAGGTGGAGACAGCATTGTCCCAGGCAGACCAGGCCCATTCAAATGTGAAAGAAATCTCCTCCCCCTACTCTAAATGCAGCCCAGGTCTATTCAGCCCAGCCCTGACTCATCCAGGAAAGGCAGGACACACATCAACTCCCCCCCCCGGTGGCCGTCTGAGAGAATGCACCTCCCCAGCCCCTGTCACTCCAAAGCCAGACACAAATCAGCAGATGGACACAGGATGGCTAAGCAAGAAAATGCCCACTTTCTAAAAGTGGCTTTTTCAAACACACAATATAAAAATCATCTGTACTAAAAGATGCATTTTTATATTCTGAGTTTAGGCATACTAAACTCCATCTTTCTATCTGGTCCCAATGGGAAGTTATATTTATAAGATGTTATAGATAAACTCCCATTCTATCTTATAGGACAGATAGCCTTTCAATATTATGAATTGGCAGTATTTCACTATCAGGACATGCCACACACATCAGGGCATGTCCTACCTTTCACTAACACTGCACCCTGCCCACAGGGGTACCTTGGGCCTACCTTAGGGGTGACTCACATGTTGAAAAAGGGAAGGTGAGGGCCTAGCAAGTGGGTGCACTTGCCAGGTTGACATGACAGTACTAGACTGCAAACAGGCACCGCAATGGCAGGCCTGAGACCTTGTTGCAAGGCTGCTTGTGTAGGTGGCACAATCAGTGCTGCAAGCCTACTAGCAGCATTTGGTTTACAGGCCCTGGGCACACACAGTGCACTGTACTAGGGACTTACCAGTAAATCAAATATGCCAACCATGGAATCACTAATTCATAAACAAAATTTACAGGGAGAGCATATGCACTTTAGCACTGATCAGCAGTGGTAAAGTTCCCAGAGTCATAAAACCAGCAAAAACAGGGTCCAAAACAGGAGGCCAAAAAGCAAAAAGTCTGTGGCTAAACCTGCTGAAAAAGCCAGGTCTAACAATACTCCATCCAAGATGACTGAAGCCTACATTAATTTCATTGTAAAATCGAATACGCCATCGGCTATATCATTAGCCCAGATCATCACTGCTGGACTTGGCCCTTTTTGGCTAAAGTTCCTTAACCTTTTTGCCTTCCTCCTAGACCTTTTTCTGACATGGTGTTGACGACTTAGATGCTTTGGGCACTTTGCCACTACTGACCAGTGTCAAAGTGCAAGTGCTCCCTGTATAAAGTGTTATGGTAATTGGTTGTCCCTAATTGGTATGTTTGTCTTACCAGTAAAGTCCCTAGTAAAGTGCACTATGTGTGCCAGGCCTGGTAATGCAAATGCTACTAGTGGGCCTGCAGCACTAATTGTGCCACCCACATAAGTAGCCCTAAAGAGAGATCTCAGGCCTGCCACTGCAGTGCCTGCGTCCAGTTTGTTAACTGCCTGGTTGTCCTGACAAGTGCACCCACTTGCCAGGCCTTACCCTTCCCTTTTTTTTATGCACATCAGACACCCCTATAGTAGGCCCAAGGTACCCCCCTGGGCAGGGTGCAGTGTATGTGAAAGGTAGGACATGTACTGAGGTGTGTACCATGTCCTGACAGTGAAATACTGCCAATTTAGTTTTTCACTGTTGCAAGGCCATCTTGCCCATAGGACAAAATGGGGAATGCTGTGTCACATGTTTCCAGCATATCTTCCCATCGGCATAAGATGGAGAGATGGAGTTTAGTGTGCCTGAACTCAGAATTTAATAACACATCTTTTTATGAAGATGGTTTTTAAATCGTGTGTTTAGAAACCACGTTTTTAGAAGTGGCTGGTTTCTTGTCCTAACCATCCTGCGTGCCTCTGCCTGATTGTGTATTGACTGTCTGGGTTTGGTTGTGACAGGGTCTGGGGAGGTGTCCTGACACCAGGGAGGAGTAGGTGGGACAGCAACAGGCTGGCCTGCATTTGTTGTGATGGGAGGAGTAGCCCCCTGGATGTGAGGAGGGCTGTGCTGCTGCCACAAAGGGATGGCTCCACCTCCTGCGGAGCGTCTGAGGCCCAGACCCTCACTATCAAAGGAAGAGGGTGTGCACTGGCAGGAAGACACCCAGAACTGGTTTGAACCGGGCTCAGAGCCCCCTGAACACAAAGACTTCAAAGGCATTTAGGGGTATAAATGTGAGAGCTGAAACCCCTGAACTCAAGACTGAACTCAAGACTGAAAAGGATTGAAACTACTTCGTGATCAAGAGGAACCTCTGCCAAAGAAGAACAGCTGAAGAGACTGAAGAGCAGGGGTTATCTAAGAGTGTGTCCCTCCTTTCCCTGACTAGAAGCAAGGGTCCCTATTTGGACTAAGGTACCTACCTCAGCCAACTAGAGACCCCCAGTTCTAACAATCACTGTCACAAGTCATGATAGGGACATGCTGAAGTTGAAAGATATAATTCCACATCAGTCAAGGAACCAACACACTCGACTTCTCACCAGTAAAGGTGAATATCAAAAACACAAAAATGTTAAAGATGAACTGTCTATAACTCAAGAAGGAGTTATACTGCAAAGTTTGAGAATCCTGATTCCGGAGAGTCTGTGACAGAAAATATTTGAAATAGTTCACGAAGGACATCGGGGTATTGTTGCCACCAAAAGAGCTCTTAGCGACCGAGTCTGGTTTCCATATTTAGATTAGAGGGTTGAAAAGGAACTCAAGGCCTGTCATCTATGCAACTGCCTTTCTACAAATGTTACTCAACAAACTCTTAACATGTCAAAACTCCCTAAGCATGCATTGGAGAGAATAGCCATTGACTTCTTTGGTACATTCGATAATGGACATCATCTGATGGTAATTGTGGACGAGTATTCACGTTTCCCATTAATAGAAGATCTCTTATCCACCACTCACTCACGAGTCATTGAAAGATTAGAGGGCACCTTTGCGACATGGGGCGTTCCAGCCATTTTGAAGTCTGATAATGGCCCATTTTTTAACAGTCAAAAATTCAAGGATTTCCTAGAGCATCTGAACATAAAGCATCAGAAGAGTGCACCTTTATGACTGCAGGCCTATGAGCTGGTTGAGCATTTAATGAGTACACTAAAGAAAGTAGTACAGCGTGTAACACTTGAGGGGCTCAGATTAAAAACTGTATTGAATTCTACTCTACAAGCCTATCGTTCAACACCTCCCTCAACCACAGGTGAAAGTCCTGCAACTTTGATGTTATGGAGACCAATGACAACCAAGTTACCTCAATGGACCAACAAAAGAGAAGGAGATGAGAACACCACTCGTACAAAGGACTTGGTTAATAAGAAGAAAATGAAAGCCTATGCAAACAAGAGGAGACATGCAAGGAACATTGAGTTTAAAAGAGGAGACTTAGTGATTGCCCAACAAATGCGAAGACGGAAATCTGATGCTCCATATGATGCTGAACCTTTCCACGATGCAACCACCAAGGGACACATGGTGACTGCCAAGCATCCTGGAAAGTCTGTTACTAGAGACTCCCTTCACTTTCGGCATTTAATTAATCGGTCTTCTGATTGAGAGTAATTAAAGTTCCAAGAATTAATTGAAGACATATAATTGTACATATATGTATATATATATATATTCACTGAAAAAACCATAGGTTTTAGGGACAGTTATAGTTAGTTGGACATTTCACTCGTACAAAACCCGTGAAATTCCCCCGTTATAGTTAGTTCAGCTAACTATAACTCGCGCCCCGCAATGCACTGCTGATGACGTCACATATTACATCACTCATGACATGGTCAGTGACATCACTGATGACATCACTGATGACATCTCAAATGACATCACTGATGACATCATCCAGTGACTGTGTGTTTCTGTAAAGTTTAAATATTTTTAATATATATAGGAAAAGACGTATTGAAGAATGAGTGGGTGTATAAGTGTCTGTATGGATGATTTAGTAGGTGCGTGACTGACTCTATAAGTGAGTGATTTAACGTATCTTACTGAATGCATGGGTTAGTGACTAAACTGGGTGAATGTCTGTATCCGTCTGTCTGTTGCTGTGTAAGTGGCTGCATGTGTTTGTGAATAGCTACATGAGTGTCTATATGAGTTATTGAATGGTTGTCTGAGTATCTGTATGGGTGCCTGAGTGTTTGTGTGGGAGGGGTGTGTGCGACTCTGTGCATAGATGTGTGAGTGGGTGATTCACTGGGTGGATGGTTTCAAGAGTGCATCTGTGATAGACTGTATGGGTGGGTAAGTGTGTGTAAGAGTGTGTTAGTGAGTGAATGTATGTCCCAGTGGTACATGTGTGAGTAACTACATATGTGAAAGGCAGTATATATGTGTGTTGGAGTATATAAATAGCTATGAGCGAGAGTGAGTGATTGTGTTAGTGGCTGTATGGATGAGTGTGTGCTTGTATCAGTGATTGTATAAGAGCGTAACAATGTGCTAGTATTTGTATGATTAAGTGAGCTGGTGTGTGTATAACTGTATAGGTGAGTAAATGGCAGTGTGTTTAATTATTTGCATGACTGACTAGGTGTGTGAGTACCTCTATGGATGAGTGGCAGTGTTTGAGTGTCTATATAGGAGTAAGAGTGCATATGTTAGTCCTGTACTGAGTGACCATAAGTATGAGTGACTGTACGGGTGAGTGAGTGGATGTGTGTGTGTAGACCTAAGAATCAGTGAGTGGGTATGTAGTTATTGGTGTTGGAGTGTCTATGGTTTTGCGAATGGCAGTCTGTAATTTAGAGTGGGTGTATCAAAAGTTATATTAGGGTGTGAGGAGGTGCATCAGATTATCACGTGGATGATGTCATCAGTGATGTCATCAGTGATGTCATTTGAGATGTCATCAGTGATGTCATCAGTGATGTCACTGACCATGTCATGAGTGATGTAATATGTGACGTCATCAGCAGTGCATTGCGGGCGCGAGTTATAGTTAGCTGAACTAACTATAACGGGGGAATTTCACGGGTTTTGTACGAGTGAAATGTCCAACTAACTATAACTGTCCCTAAAACCTATGGTTTTTTCAGTGAATTTCAAAGGTTTTTTAAATGCTAATTTCTAACTATAACCTGTCTGAAACCTATGGTTTTTTCAGTGAATTTCAAAGGTTTTTTAAATGCTAATTTCTAACTATAACGTACCTGAAACCTGTGGTTTTTTCAGTGAATTTCAAAGGTTTTTTAAATGCTAATTTCTAACTATAACGCCCCTAAAACCTATGGTTTTTTCAGTGAATTTCAAAGGTTTTGTAAATGACAATTTTTAAATGTATTAATTGTTATATTTATTTTTTTGACACTGATTTACTACATTTTTTAAAACTATTTATTTTTAGATATTTTATTTATTAAATTACATTGTAATTACTTTATACATTACATTACAAAATATACTTTCTTAGAATGAATTACTTTAGTTTAAATAGTTTGCAAATAGGCAATAGAGTTTTAAGTACAGTAGTTACAGTTGTTGCAATGGGCAACACAATTTCAAACACAATGCAACATTGAGCTCAATGTGAATTTCTAGTTAAATGCAATTAGTTACTTTATGGATTACTTTTCTAACCACGGGAGACCGCGCTTCAATTTTTTTTTTTTCGGCAGGATCCGCGCTCCCTGAGCGCATCCTGCCGATTTTTTTTTTAAAAAAAAATGCTTTTTCTACCCAGGGGGTCCTTCTGGGACCCCTGAGCAGACCTGGGGGGTCAGGGTGTTTCTACCCTGCCCCCTTTGTGCATTTTGCGCACTTTTTACTGCTTTCTTGTTCCTCGGTTCTACCGAGGAATAAGATGGCTGCCAACACTTCCTGGTTTGGAGTGTTGACAGCCAATTAGCAGACAGCTCGTGATCGGGAGGGTGCGCGAATCCAACGCGGCCATAGATATATATGTGATTTTCCTTTTGATTTTCTCAGGAACTACTGAACGGATTTACACCATTTAACAAAAAGGGTTCTTTCTGAACCAAGAACTACCTCTTTGCCAAATTTGGTGTAATTCCGTTCAGCAGTTCGGGCTGTAGCCGTGTCTAAAGTTTCCTATGGGAAAATGAATGGGGAAAACACGTTTTGGAACCCCCTTTTTTCTCGGCCCCCGCTTGACGAATCACCCCGAGACTTTCAGGGTAGGAGCGGACCGGAGAGGGCCATAAAGTTTGAAAATTTTGCGAAGATTCGTCAACCGGCAAGAGAGTTATTTCAAATAGAATGTCGCGGATTTCCTATGGAAAATAGGTCCTAACTATAACTATCTACTGGCGACCGCCAGTAGATAATATATATATATATATATATATCAAAGCTCCAAGAGTACCCAACGTACAAGGAGCACTAGGACAGCAGCAACAAGCAACAAGCCTTAGAAGGTATGCGCACATCCAGCATACCGATTCCATGAGCAGCTCGACCGCCGTTAATGCCTGGCGCGTTTCTGGAGTATCTCAACTCCTCCTCAAAGGCTTCGGCAGTTCGAAAAAGCGCGGGACACCACCCCGATTTAAATACTAAATAGTACGCCCTGGATGGGCTTCTCCGTCACGTCTAAAACGGAGTAGTCTGGGATTTGTAGTGTCCATAATAATTCCACAGATGGTAAACGCTGTTGATCACTGCTGGCAAAATCGCAAGCCCTCAATGGGGGGTCCCCAAACACCCACAGTCCCGCCGGCTCCCCGTGTCCTACGGGAGCCGGCACTGCTTTTCCACATGGGGAGCAGCTAACATGCTGCTCCCTTGTGGAAAGCAATTTGCTTGGATATTGGAGCGAGAGCAGGTTCCTGCTCTCGCCTCCAATATCCAAAGCAAGTTTGCAATGACAGGACGGGAGCCGCGAGGCTCCGTCCTGTCATTGCAAACAGCAGTGTCCCGGGGTAGGCACCCCGGGACACTGCAGGAGCCGGCCCTGGGGGTGGCGGTCCCCAGGGCCATCAAGGTCTCCAGGAGGGGGGCCGCGCGGCCCCCCTCCCAACTATTTCACAGCCCCGGGGAGGTGGTGGTCCCCGGGGCTTTGGGGGTCCGTAACGGACCCCCATATTCAAATGTTTAGTGCCCCGGGGAGGTGGCGGTCCCCGGGGCGTGTGCCAGTGCTTGAATGCCACTGAGGAACTGCATACATGCCTATAGAACTGACAGGGCTACTTAGGATGAGTTAAATGAGAGTCAGGCCTTTAGGTTCCTCTTTAGTCTAATTGAACATGACAGAAAAAAATGTGGATATTGAGGGACCAGTTATAATATGCTGCATAATTAAAGCTGCACACATTGGGTGTTTTTATAAGATGTTATAGGTGGTTTTAGTAAAAACAATTTTAACACTTTTACAATTTTTAAACACTAAGCACATGCACTTTTTGACACTAGGTTTGTACAGCAATGGACAACTTTTACATTTTTATCATGAAAATGTTGTCTTTTTTTGGGATTGTCAACACAATTGGGCATTTAAGCCGGAATGTACCTAGCAGATATATCAACAGCAAATAGAACAATGAGGATAACCCTGTGAGCAACACAATAATTTCTCAGGGCAACGGACTGTTATGGTATTTTACCTGGACTCTCTTTTGTACTGTTATTTTATTGGTTTACTATTGTTCTTCTGGTGTTCAATTTTATTCAATTCTATTTAAATATTATCTGCTATTTATAATGGTATTTATTGTGTTGACACCAGTTTTACACTATCAAATAGTTTTATTTTACTATTTATTGCTGTCAATGGTAACTTTAGGTCACTGTCACTTTAAGCATTCACCTAAAAAATAGTATATAAAAAAACTACCCACCTGACAGAGCGTGTCATGTGATCAAGGCCCGAGGAAGGGCTGAAACGCGTCATGGCTGTAAAGGTTGGAGAGAAATAAATGTTATCCTTTGCTGCACTCAAATTGAGGTCCGTGCTCCGTTATTTGGAAAGCAATCCAGGTTTGGCGGAGTCTTCCTTATATATATATATATATATATATATATATATATATATATATATATATATATATATATATATATATATTATCTACTGGCGGTCGCCAGTAGATAGTTATAGTCAGGACCTATTATCCATAGGAAATCCGCGACATTCTATTTGCAATAACGTTGGCGCCGGTTGACGAATCTTCGCGAAAGCTTCCAACTTGTTGGGGCGCTCCGCTCCGCTCCTACCCTGAAAGTCTCGGGGTGATACGTCAAGCGGGGGCCGAGAAAAAAGGGGGGTCCCAAAACGCGTTTTCCCCATTCATTTTTGCATAGGAACCTTTAGTCGCAGCTACAGCCCGAACTGCTGAACGGAATTACCCCAAATTTGACAAAGAGGTAGCCCTTGGTTCAGACTTGTGCCTTTTGCTAAAATGGTGTAAATCCGTTCAGTAGTTCCTGAGAAATTCACAATTAAAATCACATATATATCTATGGGCGCGTCGGATCCGCGTACCCTCCCGATCCACGAGCTGCATGCTAATTGGCTGTCAACACTCCAAATCAAGAAGTGTTGGCAGCCATTTTGTCCCTCGGTAGAACCGAGGGACAGAAACAAGTGCGCAAAGCGCAAAAGGGGGCAGGGTAGAAACACCCTGACCCCCTAGGTCTGCTCAGGGGTCCCACAAGGACCCCTGGGCAGAAAAAGCATTTTTTTTTTAAATCGGCGGGATGCGCTTAGGGTGCGCGGATCCCGCTGAGAAAAAAAGAAACAAGTGCGCAAAACGCACAAAGGGGGCAGGGTAGAAACACCCTAACCCCTAGGCCTGCTCAGGGGGTCCCACAAGGACCCCTGGGCAAAAAAAGCATTTTTTAAAAAAAATCGGCAGGATGCGCTTAGGGTGCGCGGATCCTGCCGAAAAAAAACGAAGCGCGGTCTCCCGCGCTTCGATGCAACTTGCCCCCGGGTGGGCCAAGTCCCGGGGGCATGCTGGGGGGGTTTATTTTAGGTATGGGGGCCTCTAAGGGCCCCCCAAGCCCAGGGGACCGCCACCCCCGGGGCTTTATTTGAAAAGTAGCGGGAGGGCTCTGAGCCCTCCCGCAGCCCCGGGGACCACCACCTCCCCGGGGCTTCTTTATTTATTAAATTAACATGTGTGGGGGGCTCCAGCCCCCCACACGCCCGGGACCACCACCTCCCGGGGCACTAACAAAATTGAAAATGGGGGTCAGTTAAGGACCCCCGAGCCCCGAGGACCACCACCTCCGCTGTGCATTTGGATGGGAGAGGGGCCGCGCGGCCCCCTCCTGGAGCCTGTGGTGGCCCTGGGGACCGCCACCCCCCAGGGCCGGCTCCTGCAGTGTCCCGGGGTGCCTACCCCCGGGACACTGCTGTTTGCAATGACAGGACGGGAGCCTCGCGGCTCCCGTCCTGTCATTGCAAACTGCTTTGGATATTGGAAGAGAGAGCAGGGAAACCTGCTCTCGCTTCCAATATCCAAAGACAATTGCTTTTCCACATGGGGAGCAGCATGTTAGCTGCTCCCCATGTGGAAAAGCAATGCCGGCTCGCGCAGGAGGCGGGGAGCCGGCGGGACTGTGGGGGGTTTGGGGACCCCCCCACAGTCCCCAACCAGAGGCCAGGCCCCGGGGGATGGGGTCCCCGGGGCAAGTAGTGGCCCGGGAGGGGGGCCACGCGGCCCCCCTCCCCAGAACTAATTTTAAAAAAATAAATAAAAAAAGGCCGGCCCCGGGGGATGGGGTCCCCGGGGCAAAAGGAGGCCTGAGGAGGGGGGCAACGCAGCCCCCTCCTTAAAAATTAATGAAAAAGTGTGGCCATGCCCCGGGGGATGGGGTCCCCGGGGTAGGATTCGACCAGGGAGTGGGGGCCACGCGGCCCCCTTCCCGTATAATAAAAAAATAAAAAAAAGGGGGATAAGGCCCTGGGGGATGGGGTCCCCAGGGCCCAAAAATAGGAAAAAGGAAGGGGGGCCACACAGCCCCCCTTCAGGGAAAAACAAAAAAAAAAACAACAACAAAAAACGATCGGGCCGCAGGCCCCGCCCCTTCCTTCACCACTCTGCAAACGCGCCCCTGGTGCGTTTGCAGATGGGGAAGTAATTCCCTTCAATACTGGGGGTCCCTGGGGGCCAACTAGCCCACCAGGAACCTCCAGTATGGAGGGGCTGCGTTGCAGAGAGGTGTAAAGAGGCCACGCCCCTTTTACACCTCTCTGCAACGCAGCTCTGTGGCGCTTTTCGATATACCTGTTGGGCTAGTTGGCCCCCAGGGACCCTCAGGATTCAAGGGAGTTAATCCCCCGACTTAAAACGCGCCACGGGGCGCGTTTGCACAGTGGTGAAGGGAGGGGGCGGGGCTTCAGGTGACATGTGTGCAAACAGGCCCCGTGGCGTGTTTTAAGATGGGGGATTAAGTCCCCTTGAATCCTGAGGGTCCCTGGAGTCCAACTAGCCCACCATGTACTTCCAAAAAGCGCCACTAGAGCTGCCTTGCAGAGAGGTGTAAAAAGGGTGTGGCCTCTGTACACGTCTCTGCAACGCAGCCCCTGGCGCATACTGGAGGTTCCTGGTGGGCTAGTTGGCCCCAGGGACCCTCATGATTAAAGGGGACTTAATCCCCAACTTAAAGCGCGTCACGGGGCGCGTTTGCACAGATGTCACCTCAGGCCCCGCCCCCTCCCTTCACCATTGTGCAAATATTCCGCTAAAATCAGCCGAAATACGAATTCCGATTTACTCACCTGTTATCAGGAGAGACCTCAGTGCTGCATCTTTCAGCCCAGTACTGATCCTGAAAAGTAATTTTAACCGTACTTACCAGTAACTTGAATTTCCTTCCATAGGATATCATTGCCTGCTTTTTGCTGAAAACGTTTCTAAGTGTCGATTTTTGAAACATACAAATATTACTCTAAAATCAGCCGAAATACTAATTCCGATTTACTCACCTGTTATCAGGAGAGACCTCAGTGCTGCATCTTTCAGCCCAGTACTGATCCTGAAAAGTAATTTTAACCGTACTTACCAGTAACTTGAATTTCCTTCCATAGGATATCATTGCCTGCTTTTTGCTGAAAAAGTTTCTAAGTGTCGATTTTTGAAACATACAAATATTCCTCTAAAATCAGCCGAAATACGAATTCCGATTTACTCACCTGTTATCAGGAGAGAACCCAGTGCTGCATCTTTTAGCCCAGCACTGACCCTGAAAAGTAATTTTAACCGTACTTACCAGTAACTTGTATTTCCTTCCATAGGAATCCATTGTCTGGTTTTCAGCTGAAAAGTTTCAAAGTGTCGATTTTCACAAACTACAAATATTCCTTAAAAATCGCCTGTATGACTTAAACGCATTCTTTCAACTGTTTACAGGAGATGCACCAGTGCTGGATCCAGGATCCACCACTGAGTGAGAAAAAGTCACGATAACACTACTTACCTGCTAAGTGAATTTCCTCCCATAGGATAACATTGGTGATTCTATGTGAAAAAGTTTCTAAGTGTCAACTTTTAAAATACAATAATATTCCTTAAAAATCACTACTGTAACCAAAACGCTTTTACTCAACTGTTTACAGGAGATGTCCCAGGACTGAATCTAGGATCCAGTCCTGTGGTTAGAAAAGTAATCCATAAAGTAACTAATTGCATTTAGCTAGAAATTCACATTGAGCTCAATGTTGCATTGTGTTTGAAATTGTGTTGCCCATTGCAACAACTGTAACTACTGTACTTAAAAGTCTATTGCCTATTTGCAAAGTATTTAAAGTAAATTAATTCATTCTGAGAAAGTATATTTTGTAATGTAATGTATAATGTAATTACAATGTAATTTAAAAAATAAAATATCTAAAAATAAATAGTTTAAAAAAATGTAGTAAATCAGTATGAAAAAAATAAAAATAACAATTAATACATTTAAAAATTGGCATTTACAAAACCTTTGAAATTCACTGAAAAAAACCATAGGTTTCAGACATGTTATAGTTAGGAATTAGCATTTAAAAAACCTTTGAAATTCACTGAAAAAACCATAGGTTTCAGATATGTTATAGTTAGAGATTAGCATTTAAAAAACCTTTGAAATTCACTGAAAAAACCATAGGTTTCAGTCACGTTATAGTTAGAAATTAGCATTTAAAAAACCTTTGAAATTCACTGAAAAAACCATAGGTTTTAGGGACAGTTATAGTTACTTGGACATTGCACTCGTACAAAACCCGTGAAATTCCCCGTTATAGTTAGTTCAACTAACTATAACTCGCGCCCTCGCAATGCACTGCTGATGACGTCACATATTACATCACTCATGACATGGTCAGTGACATCACTGATGACATCACTGATGACATCTCAAATGACATCACTGATGACATCAACCATGTGATAATTTCATGCATCTTCTCACACCCTAATATAACTTTTGATACACCCACTCTAAATTACAGACTGCCATTCTCAAAAACAAAGACACTCCAACACCAATAACTACATACCCACTCACTGATTCTTAGGTCTACACACACATCCACTCACTCACCCGTACAGTCACTCATACTTACGGTCACTCAGTACAGGACTATCATATGCACTCATACACCTATATAAACACTGACACACCGCCACTCATCCATAGAGGTACTCACACACCTAGTCAGACATGCAAAAATTTAATCACACACCCATTTACTCACCTATACAGTTATACACACACCAGCTCACTTACTCATACAAATACTAGCACATTCTTACGCTCTTATACAATAACTGATACAAGCACACACGCATCCATACAGCCACTCTCACAATCACACACTCTCACGTATAGCCTTTTAAATACTCTAACACACATATATACTTCCTTTTACATATGTAGTTACTCGCACATGTACCACTGAGATATACATTCACTCACTAACACACCCATACACACACTCACCCACCCAAGCAGTCCATCACAGACGCACTCTTCAAATCATGCACCCAGTGAATCACCCACTCACACATCTATGTACAGAGTCGCACACACCCCACCCACACAAACACTCAGGCACCCATACAGATACTCAGACAACCAATCAATAACTCATATAGACACTCATGTAGCTATTCACAAACCCATGCAGCCACTTACACAGCAACAGACAGACGGATACAGACATTCACCCAGTTTAGTCACTAACCCATGCATTCAGTAAGATAAGTTTAATCACTCACTTATACAGTTAGTCACGCACCTACTAAATCATCCATTCAGACACTTATACACCCACTCACTCTTCAATACCCCTTTCCCTATATATATTAAACATATTTAAACTTTACAGAAACACACAGTCACTGGATGATGTTATCAGTGATGTCATCAGTGATGTCATTTGAGATGTCATCAGTGATGTCATCAGTGATGTCACTGACCATGTCATGAGTGATGTAATATGTGACGTCATCAGCAGTGCATTGCGGGGGCGCGAGTTATAGTTAGCTTAACTAACTATAACCGGGGAATTTCACGGGTTTTGTACGAGTGCAATGTCCAAGTAACTATAACTGTCCCTAAAACCTATGGTTTTTTCAGTGAATATATATATATATATATATATATATCTTTATATATCAAAGCTCCAAGAGTACCCAACGTACAAGGAGCACTAGGACAGCAGCCACAAGCAACAAGCCTTAGAAGGTATGCGCACATCCAGCATACCGATTCCATGAGCAGCTCGACCACCGTTAATGCCTGATGTGTTTCTGGAGTATCTCAACTCCTCCTCAGAGGCTTCGGCAGTTGGAAAAAGCGCGGGACACCACCCCGATTTAAATACTAAATAGTACGCCCTGGATGGGCTGCTCCGTCATGTCCCAAACGGAGTAGTCTGTAATTTGTAGTCTCCATAATAATTCCACAGATGGTAAGCGCTGTTGATCACTGCTGGCAAAATCGCAAGCCCTCAATGGGCCTCGGTATGCTAGTGCGCGCTAAATCCTAAGCTGCTGTCCCACTATTATGGCTCGGTGAATACCAAACCACGTGGCCCCCTTGAATCTCGGGTTGGTGCTCCTCCGTGGCAGGGTAGCCGCGTTTAATATCAAAGCTCCAAGAGTACCCAACGTACAAGGAGCACTCGGACAGCAGCCACAAGCAACAAGCCTTAGAAGGTATGCGCACATCCAGCATACCGATTCCATGAGCACCTCTACCGCCGTTAATGCCTGACGTGTTTCTGGAGTATCTCAACTCCTCCTCAGAGGCTTCGGCAGTTCGAAAAAGCGCGGGACACCACCCCGATTTAAATACTAAATAGTACGCCCTGGATGGGCTGCTGCGTCACTTCTCAAACGGAGTAGTCTGGGATTTGTAGTGTCCATAATAATTCTACAGATGGTAAGCGCTGTGGATCACTGCTGGCAAAATAGCAAGCCCTCAATGGGCCTCGGTATGCTAGTGCGCGCTAAATCCTAAGCTGCTGTCCCACTATTATGGCTCAGTAAATACCAAACCACGTGGCCCCCTTGAATCTCGGGGTGGTGCTCCTCCGCGGCAGGGTAGTCGTGTTTAATATCAAAGCTCCAAGAGTACCCAACGTACAAGGAGCACTCGAACAGCAGCCACAAGTAACAAGCCTTAGAAGGTATGCGCACATCCAGCATACCGATTCCATGAGCAGCTCGGCTGCCGTTAATGCCTGATGTGTTTCTGGAGTATCTCAACTCCTCCTCAGAGGCTTCGGCAGTTCGAAAAAGCACGGGACACCACCCCGATTTAAATACTAAATAGTACGCCCTGGATGGGCTGCTGCGTCACGTCTCAAATGGAGTTGTCTGGGATTTGTAGTGTCCATAATAATTCCACAGATGGTAAGCGCTGCTGATCACTGCTGGCAAAATAGCAAGCCCTCAATGGGCCTCGGTATGCTAGTGCGCGCTAATTAATTCATCGGTCTTCTGATTGAGAGTAATTAAAGTTCCAAGAATTAATTGAAGACATATAATTGTACTTATATGTATATATATATATATATATATATATATATATATACCAAAAACTCACAAATGCCTTGCGCTCTCAGAACGTACAAACTTTGCACCAGTAGAATTTCGCAAAGTGTTTATTTACACGACGCGTTTCAACTTCCTCAGAAACCTTGTTCACGTGAACAAGGCTTCTGAGGAAGTTGAACCGCGTTGTGTAAATAAACACTTTTGCGGAAATTCTACTGGTGCGAAGTTTGTACGTTCTGAGAGCACACGGCATTTGTGAGTTTTTGGGATTTGAGAGCCGGTGTGCTCCGCCGGCGTGTGCGCCACTTCACTTGGGTCCCTGGCGGTTTGGGAGGAGCAAGTGTGACTGGATATATATAGATATATATATATTCACTGAAAAAACCATAGGTTTCAGGCACGTTATAGTTAGAAATTAGCATTTAAAAAACCTTGGAAATTCACTGAAAAAACCATAGGTTTTAGGGACAGTTATAGTTAGTTGGACATTTCACTCGTACAAAACCATAGAAATTCCCCCGTTATAGTTAGTTCAGCTACCTATAACTCGCGCCCCCGCAATGCACTGCTGATGACGTCACATATTACATCACTCATGACATGGTCAGTGACATCACTGATGACATCATCCATGTGATAATTTGCTGCATCTTCTCACACCCTAATATAACCTTTGATACACCCACTCTAAATTACAGAGTGCCATTCTCAAAACCATAGACACTCCAACACCAATAACTACATACCCACTCACTGATTCTTAGGTTTACACACACATCCCCTCACTCACCCGTACAGTCACTCATACTTATGGTCACTCAGTACAGGACTATCATATGCACTCATACACCTATATAGACACTCACACACCGCCACTCATCCATAGAGGTACTCACACACCTAGTCAGTCATGCAAATAATTAATCACACTGCCATTTACTCACCTATACAGTTATACACACACCAGCTCACTCACTCATACAAATACTAGCACATTCTTACGCTCTTATACAATCACTGATACAAGCACACACTCATCCATACAGCCACTCTCACAATCACACACTCTCACTTATAGCCATTTATATACTCCAACACACATATATACTGCCTTTCACATATGTAGTTACTCACACATGTACCACTGAGATATACATTCACTCACTAACACACCCATAAACACACTCACCCACCCATACAGTCCATCACAGATGCACTCTTGAAACCATGCACCCAGTGAATCACCCACTCACACATCTATGCACAGAGTCACACACACCCCACCCACACAAACACTCAGGCACCCATACAGATACTCAGACAACCAATCAATAACCCATATAGACACTCATGTAGCTTTTCACAAACCCATGCAGCTGCTTACACACCAACAGACAGACGGATACAGACATTCACACAGTTTAGTCACTAACCCATGCATTCAGTAAGATACGTTTAATCACTCACTTATAGAGTCAGTCACGCACCTACTAAATCATCCATTCAGACACTTATACACCCACTCATTCTTCAATACGCCTTTCCCTATATATATTAAACATATTTAAACTTTACAGAAACACACAGTCACTGGATGATGTCATCAGTGATGTCATTTGAGATGTCATCAGTGATGTCATCAGTGATGTCACTGACCATGTCATGAGTGATGTCATATGTGATGTCATCAGCAGTGCATTGCAGGGGCGCGAGTTATAGTTAGCTGAACTAACTATAACGGGGGAATTTCTATGGTTTTGTACAAGTGAAATGTCCAACTAACTATAACTGTCCCTAAAACCTATGGTTTTTTCAGTGAATTTCTAAGGTTTTTTAAATGCTAATTTCTAACTATAACTTGCCTGAAACCTATGGTTTTTTCAGTGAATTTCAAAGGTTTTTTAAATGCTAATTTCTAACTATAACGTGTCTGAAACCAATGGTTTTTTCAGTGAATTTCAAAGGTTTTTTAAATGCTAGTTTCTAACTATGCCTACAGAGGTAGGACATGTGAAGAAAGAAGAAAAAACGCACAGAAAGAAGCAAAAGAAATGCAGAAAGAAGCAACAGAAATCCACAAAGACAAAGAAAAGAGCAGGAAGAAGGAAGACATGTGCAGAAAGAACCAACAGAGGAGCAGAAAGAGGCCTTGTTGAAAAATCATCCTGTGCCCACAACTTTTTCAGATGGGTACTGGTGGTAACTGGCTCTGAGTAACTAGGCCTAGAGCCAGTGCTATGCTAAAAGACACTTAGAATACAATACAGTGAAAACACCTACATACACTAGGGAACACTATGCGTTGGGGTACCCCTGTGATTAGCATGACCTCCTCTGTAAGGCCCTAGTACATAATAGGGCAGGGGGATTAAAACTTCCTCTTAAAACGCGCCCCGGGGCGCGTTTGCACAGTGGTGAAGGAGGGGGCCTGAGGTGACATGTGTGCAAACAAGCCCTGTGGTCATTTTAAGTTGGGAGATTAAGTCCCCTTGAATCCTGAGGGTCCCTGGGGTCCAACTAGCCCACTAGGTACCTCCAGTAAGCGCCACAGAGCTGCGTTGCACAGAGGTGTAAAAGGGGCGTGGCCTGGACCACCTCTCTGCAACGCAGCCCTGTGGCGCGCACTGGAGGTACCTGGTGGGCTAGTTGGCCCCCAGGGTCCCTCAGGATTCAAGGGGAATTAATTCCCCAACTTAAAACGCGCCACAGGGCGTGTTTGCACACATGTCACCTGAGGCCCCCGCCCCCTCCCTTCACCACTGTACAAACGCGCCCTGTGGCGCGTTTTAAGTTGGGGTATTAGGTCACCTTGAATCCTGAGGGTCCCTGGGGCCCAACTAGCCCACTAGGTACTTCCAGTAAGCGCCACAGGCCTGCGTTGCAGAGAGCTGTAAAAAGGGGCATGGCCTGGACCACCTCTGTGCAACGCAGGCCTCTGGCGCTTACTGGAGGTACCTGGTGGGCTAATTGGCCCCCAGGGGCCCTCAGGATTGAAGGGGAATTAATTCCCCAACTTAAAACGCGCCACAGGGCGTGTTTGAACACATGTCACTTCAGGTCCCGCCCCCTTCCTTCACCACTGTGCAAACGCGCCCTGTGGTGCGTTTTAAGTTGGGGGATTAAGTCCCCTTGAATCTTCAGGGTCCCTGGGTTCCAACTAGCCCACCAGGTACCTCCAGTAAGCGCCACAGAGCTCCATTGCAGAGAGGTGTAAAAAGGGGTGTGGCCTGGGCCACCTCTCTGCAACGCAGCTCTGTGGCGCTTACTGGAGGTACCTGGTGGGCTAGTTGGCCCCCAGGGACCCTCAGGATTGAAAAGGAATTAATTCCCCAACTTAAAGCGCGCCATAGGGCGTGTTTGCACACATGTCACCTCAGGCCCCGCCCCCTCCCTTCACCACTGAGCAAACGCGCCCCGTGGCGCGTTTTAAGTTGAGGGATTAATTCCCCTTGAATACTAGGGTCCCTGGCGGTCAACTAGCCCACCAGGTACCTCCATTATGCACCAGGGAGCTGCGTTGCAGAGAGGTGTTCAGAGGCCATGCCCCTTTTACACCTCTCTGCAATGCAGCTCTGTGGTGCTTACTGGAGGTACCTGGTGGGCTAGTTGGCCTCAGGGACCCTCAGGATTGAAGAGGAATTAATTCCCCAACTTAAAACGCGCCACAGGGCGCTTTGCACACATGTCACCTCAGGCCCCGCCCTCCCTTCACCACTGTGCAAACGCGCCCCGTGGCGTGTTTTAAGTTGGGGTATTAAGTCCCCTTGAATCCTGAGGGTCCCTGGGGTCCAACTAGCCCACCAGGTACCTCCAGTAAGCACCACAGAGCTGCGTTGCAGAGAGGTGTAAAAAGGGGCGTGGCCTCATACCACCTCTCTGCAACGCAGCCCTGTGGCGCTAACTGGAGGTACCTGGTGGGCTAGTTAGCCCCCAGGGACCCTCCGGATTGTAGGGGAATTAATTCCGCAGCTTAAAACGCGCCATAGGGCGCATTTGCATAGTGTTGATGGGAGGGGGCGGGGCCTCCGGCGCGATGCCGGCTTTTTTTTTATTTTTATTTTATAGAAGGGGGCTGTGTGGCCCCCCTTCCTTTCCTGGTTTTTTGGGCCCTGGGGACCCCATCCCCCAGGGCCTGACCCCTAATTTTGTTTTGTTTTATTTTTAATTCGGGAAGGGGGCCGCGTGGGCCCCCCTCCCGAGGCCATTTTTGGCCCCTGGGACCCCATCCCCCGGGGCATGGCCACTTTATATATTTTTTTTAATAATATTTACAAAGGAGGGGGGCTGCGTGGCCCCCCTCCTGAGGCTTCTTTTAGCCCCGGGGACCCCATCCCCCGGGGCTCTGCCTCGTTTTTGTTGTTGTTTTTTGGGGGGGAGGGGGCTGCGTGGCCCCCCTCCCGGGCCACTTCTAGCCCCGGGGACCCCATCCCCCGGGGCCTGGCCTCTCGTTGGGGACCGTGGGGGGAGCCCCAATGCCCCCACGGTCCCGCCGGCTCCCCGCGTCCTGCAGGAGCCGGCATTGCTTTTCCACATGGGGAGCTGCTAAGATGCAGCTCCCCATGTGGAAAAGCAAGTCTGCTTTGCTTCATTGAAGCGAGAGCAGGTTTCCCTGCTCTCGCTTCAATGAAGCAAAGCAGTTTGCAGTGACAGGGCGGGAGCCGTGCGGCTCCCGCCCTGTCATTGCAAACAGCAGTGTCCCGGGGGTGGGCACCCCGGGACACTGCAGGAGCCGGCCCTGGGGGGTGGCGGTCCCCAGGGCCATCACTGGCTCCAGGAGGGGGGCCACGCGGCCTCCCTCCCACCATTGGAAAAGCCCTGGGGAGGTGGTGGTCCCCGGGGCTTGGGGGTCTGTCACTGACCCCCAAATTTGAATAATTAGAGCCCCGGGGAGGTGGCGGTCCCCGGGGCATGTGGGGGGGCTCAAGCCCCCCCACACAGGTATTACTAAAAAAATAAGAGCCCCGGGGGGGTGGCGGTCCCCGGGGCAGCGGGGGAGCCGTGTGCCCCGCAAATTTATTAATGAAAGCCCTGGGGGGTGGCGGTCTCCGGGGCTTGGAGGCCCCCCACACGTAAAAAAACAAAGCCCCAGGGGGTGGCGGTCCCCGGGGCTACGGGGGGGCCATGTGCCCCCGCAAATATTTGTGCAAAGCCCTGGGGGGTGGCGGTCCCCGGGGCAGTGTGGGGGGATTGGGACCCCGCACACATTTTTTTACATGCCCCCAGGACTTGGCCCACCCGGGGGATAATTAATAACGAAGCGCGGAAGCCCGCGCTTCGTTTTTTTAATTTTCGCGGCCGGATCCGCGGATCCTCCGCGCATCACGGCGATTTTATTAAAACAAATGCTTTTTTGGGCCCTGGGGGTCCTTGTGGGACCCCCTGAGCAGGCCTAGGGGGTCAGGGTGTTTCTACCCTGCCCCCTTTTCTTGTTTTACGCGACTGTTTTTCTGTTTTCTTGTGACTCGGTTCTACTGAGTCACAAGATGGCTGCCAACACTTCCTGGTTTGGAGTGTTGACAGCCAATTAGAATAAAGCTCGTGGTCGGGAGGGTCCGCGGATCCTCCGTGCCTCTAAATATCGAAACTTTTATTTTTGATTTTCTCACCAACTACTGAACGGATTTACACCATTTTTAAAAAGGTCGCTTTCTGAGCCAAGCAGTACCTTTTTGCCAAATTTGGGGTATATCCGTTCAGTAGTTTCGGCTGTAGCCTTGCATAAAGTTTCCTATGGGAAATAGATTTTTTGACTCTTATTTTTTGAATTTCTCTGGAATTACTCAACGGATTTACACTATTTAACAAAAAGGTCTCTTTCTGAACCAAGGGCTACCTTTTTGTCAAGTTTGGTGTAATTGCGTTCAGCAGTTCGGGCTGTAGCTTTGTCTAAAGTTTCCTATGGGAATTAACATGGAGAAAACAAGTTTTGGGACACCCTTTTTACTCGGCCCCAATCACCCCGAAACTTTCAAGACAGGAGCTGACCTGAGCGGGCTACGATTTTTGAAAATTTCGCGAAGATTCGTCAACCGGCGCCAAAGATATTGAGAAAACAAAAAACGAGTTTCCTATGGAAACTAGGTCCTAACTATAACTATCTACTGGCGACCGCCAGTAGATAATATATATATATAATGAGTGATTCCTTTTTTTAACATAGTTGATGTGAGGCGCTGTGTGACTGTGTGTAACTGTGCGTGAGTAGGTGTCTGAGTGACTGTACAGGTGTGTGAGTGCATAAGTGGGTGTCGAATAGCTGTGTGGGTGACTTAGTGACTATGTGAGTGGCTGTATTGGTGAGTGAGTGGGTGTGTCAGGGGCTGTAAGTGTGGGTGAGTAAGTGGCTGTGTGAGTGACTATATTATGAAGTAAGTGTCTGTGTGAATGGATGTATGGGTGAGTGAGCAGATTTGTGAGTGCTTGTATGGATGTGTGAATGGGTATGTAAGTGGTTGTGTGGGTGTGTGAGGGAGTATGTGAGTGCTTGTATGTGTGAGTGAGTGGATGTGTTGAGAGACTGCATAGGTGAGTGAGTGGGTGTGTGAGTGGCTATATTGGTGAATAAGTGGCTTTGTGAGCAGCTTTTTGGGTGTGTGTGTGACTCTGTGATTGGCTGTATGGGTACATGACTGGTTGTAAGAGTACTTTATGGGTGAGTGAGTGGTTGTGTAAGTGCCTGTATGAGTTAGTGAGTGGATGTCTGAGTTGGTGTATGGATGAGTGAGTGGTTGTGTGAATACTTGTATGGGTCTGTGAATAGGTATGTGAGTGGTTGTGTGGGTATGTGAGTAGGTGTATGAGAGGTTGTATAGGGGTGTGTGAGTGCTTCTGTGGATGATGTCATCAGTGATGTTATTTGAGATTTCTCTAGTTTTGTACGAGTGAAATGTCAGTCTAACTATAACATCCCTGTAACCTTTGTTTTTTCATTGAATTTCTATGGTTTTTTAACTAGTAGTCACGTTTGTAGAGTGGTGGAGAAAGGGTGCAGACCTCCAACCAGCTCTCACGAATACTGCTGTGCTACACTTACTAGAGGTAACAGGAGGGCTTCTTGGCCCCTAAGGACCCGCAGCTTCCAAGAGGACTTCATCTCCCAACCAGTAGTTCCAGGAGGTGTGTTTGCAGAGTGGTGGAGAAAGGGGGTATGGCCTCCGAAGACCTTTCAGCAATCCTGCAGTTTGGGACTTACTGTAGGTAACAGGAGGGATTGTTGGCCCCCATGGACCGTCAGCAGCCAAAGAGACTTCATCCCCCAACCAGTAGTGCACCAGGAGGCTCATTTGTAGACTGGTGGAGAAAGGGGCGTGGCCTCTGATGACCTCTCAGCAATCCCGCTGTTTGGGACTTACTGGAGGTAACATGAGGGCTTGTTGGACCCCAAGGACCCACAGCATTCAAGGGGACTTCATCCCCCAACTAGTAGTGCGCCAGAAGGCATGTTTGCAGAGTGGTGGAAAAATGGAGCGTGGCCTCCGACCACCTCTCAGCAATCCTGCTGTGTGGGACTTACTGAAGGTAACAGAAGGACTTTTTGTCCCCCAAAGACCCTCTGGAGCCAAGGGGACTTCATCCCCCAATCAGAACTGCACCAAGAAGTGCGTTTGCATAGTGATGGAGAAAGGGGGTGAGGCCTCCAAGTCCTCTCAGCAATCCCACTGCCTGGGACTTACTGGAGGTAACAGAAGGGGTTCCTGGCCCCCAAGCACCCTCAACATCCAAGGGAACTTCATCCCCCACCCAGCACTGCGCCAGGAGGTGAGCTTGCAGAATAGTGGACAAAGGGGGGCCCTCCGGCGACTTGTCTGTCCCGCATTTGTTTGTTTTTTATGGAAGGAGGGCTCTGTGGCCCCGCTTCCCTGGCTCGATTTGGGCCCAGGGGACACCATCCCTTGGGGCCAGGCCTTTGTTAATGGGGGAGGGGACCATGCAGCCGATTGCAGCCCCAGTGACCCCATCCCCCGGGGCCCAACCTTTTATTTTTTATTTATTTTTAAAATTAAAGGAAGGGGGACCATGCTGCCCCCCTCCCAGGCCGATTTTGGCCCCAAGGACCCCATCCCCCGGGGCCCAGCCTCTAATGTGAGTGCCCCAGTCCCATCCAGGGCACCCACTCAATCAATCAAACAATATTTACTTTATTCGTTTAGCATCAGCAATCATAAAAGTACAATAAAAACATCAATTATTGTGATTCCAAAAAATAAATTCCATATAGGATCAGTCTCAAACATGAGCATAATACACAGCCAATAAAAATCTCGATAAATACCAACAAAACAGTAAAATTGTCTAAAATTGCAAGTATAAGAGAGCAGGGCACCCACTCACCTAAGATGGAGATTACGCAGAACATTTAAAAAAATAAAAAAGCTATTTTTGACCCTGAGGGATTCCTGTGGGACCCCCCCCCCCCAGTGGCTTAGAGGGGTCAGGATATTTCTACCCTGGCTCCTTTTCTTTCTTTTTTACATATTTTGTGGAACTCAGCTTCAAGCCGAGTCCCAAGAATCAGATTTCAGTAGGATCCGCGAGTCCACTGCAAGGACTCTCAACCCCAGATAACTATATTTTTAAACTTAAATATCTCTGAAACTACTTATAGATTTACACCAAATCACAAAAAGCACACTTTCTGAATCAACATCTATCTTTATGCCAAATTTGGTGTAATTCCGTTCAGCGGTTCTGGCTGTAGTCGTGGTCACAAAATGAAAACTCCCCACAGACATAGCATGGGGAAAATGCGTTTTGGGACTCCCCGTTTGTCTCAGCCCCCGCTTGACGGATTACCCGAAACTTTCAACACAGCAGCTGAACCAAAAAGGGGACGTTTTTTAAAACATTTCGTGAAGATTCGTCAAGCGATGCCAAAGTAATTGGCCAAACAAAAAACGCTTTTCCTATGGAAACCTTGGTCCTAACTATAAAAAAAATATATATATATATATATATATATATACAAGCGGATCCTCGTCTCTGCCTATCATAAACAAAGCTGCTGATCGAGTGCTACTCACCAGGTGGACAACCTTTGGAGCAGAATGTAATACGCGGCCGTCCTGCTGCGGAGTGTGCACCACCCCGTAATGTTATGGGGGCCACGTGGGCCAGCAGCTGCAAACAGGATTGAGGACGAGTCCACTTGCAGGGTCCATACAGGACAAGATTTGTGTGCTATCCGGACCACATTTCCCACAATGCACAGTCTCATTCGAGCTTCCCATTGGTGGGTGTGCAATATGAAAATGGTGAAGTGGGTTCAGCGTTTGCACACACTTTCTCCGTTTAAGCCTCTGAAGAGAAGCATATGGAGCTTCGAAACGCGTCAGGCATTTCCATTACGGAGCAGCTTCTACAAGCGGATCCTCGTCCCTGCCTATCATAAACAAAGCTGCTGATCGAGTGCTACTCACCAGGTGGACAACCTTTGGAGCAGAATATATATATATATATATATATATATATATATATATATATATATATAGTCAAAATGCCCAACCCATTCATCCGAAACAGGTTCTAATACCCTTGGGTTCACAAGACGTCTTTCTATTGTGGCGTACTATATATATATATATATATATATATATATATATATATATATATATATATATATATATATATATATATATATATATATATATATATATATATATATATATATATATATATATATATATATATATATATATCCAAATATGCCTTGTTCTGGGTGTACTGGGCAGGTGATGGGTGCCTTTGTCCATGGGTAGTTGAGCCATACAGGCCATGAAGATTTTCTTGGTATTGGTGTACCAGGTGTGGGAAGCTAGTAGTTATCACTGAAACATTTCTGGTTCTGCAGTACCATAGGGGTCACACCTGGGAGCTTAAAAGAATCTGCTAATCCCCTGAGAAAATATACATTTTTAAAAAATTTGATTACATTTTGTGTCTCCTTACGACCCCCCACAAACATAGACCTGGGGATCATGGCTTGCTGACCCTGCCCCCTTATGTGCTTTGCCTAGGGATGAGTCCCTGAATCCTGTAACGGTAGCAACAACAGCTTTATTCAATGTTGCAGCAGCTAACCAGATCCTTTCAGATCCTCAAATCCTCTTTGGATCCACGGATCCGAAATGGCCATATAAAGGCAGATCTCACTTGACCAATAGGTTATGTTTGATTTTTAAAATTTTGGGATTTGAGGATATTTGCAAATTTGCAATTGTCCAGATATTACTATCTTTTTCTTAAATGTAACCAGTTCATGCCCTTCACAAGACTCTCTTTAAAGATTCATTTCTCTAACTCTCACAGGATCTGACATTAAGCTCTGTGATTGTGCTGCCTGAAAAAAGTAACACTAAATATTAGAATTTTTAGAAAACAAAACCATTACTCATTGAGCCCCTTCACTACGACACCTAGCAGGTCCTGGTCTAGGTCAATAATGTTCACCCAGCGGTGACTCAGCTGTTGCTGGGTGCAGAGAACGCCAGTATTGTGACACATACAGCACTGCACTTGCCCCCAGAGCACCCGACACCCCCGCAGGGTGCATAACATGACAGTGTTGGCCCTAGTCCTGAGAGCTGATAAGTTCTTCTCTCTGTGTCCCTCCGTGGTCTGAAACCTGACTGGATATCACTTAGGCAGTAACTAGATTTCAAACAAACACGCAGACATTTTATATTGTACACAACAACCATCAGGCCTCCCATTCTACTTATTGGTTAGAAACACTACTGAGTAATGCATAAATCCACTTGGCCTCGGCGCCTGGGAGAAACCCCCTCCCCTGCGAGCAAGCTGAAAGCTCCTTCTTGGAGTCATGCTTTATGAAGATCTCTCTTTGAAACCCCGGGATGATGCCATCTTCTCAACGTGCTTTCATCCTCTTGGAAAATGTTGCCATTTATACGTTTAATTTGCACTCTCAGGTAGTCTCTACCACTGTCCTCTAAAGGATAGAATATTGTAGTCTTCTCTACCTGGTTCTGCCCATTTCCTTATTGCTAAATTTTCAGAAGATCCAGAAATTCATAGTCTGGTTGGTTGACAAACTGCATACGTTTGGTAATGTAACCCAGGCTCGAGTTTGCCTTCTTTGGCTACAGGTCACTCAAATACTGTCTGTTAAAACACTTTGTTTACCGAAAAGGGTCTTCTTTGACACTGAAAGATCTCCTATTTTCTTAGCTTTTCAATCCTTATACATCAGTGAGAAGTCTGCATTCCACCACCCAATAACTATTTTCAGTCCTTCTTCAAGCAGTCCCTCTAAGGTAGGTGCGCCCTTCTCTGCCTCAGGGCCCCATCTAATGAATAGTCTCCACCTACAAATTAAAAGCATTCAGTCTTATTTAGCACAGTGAAAAGCTGTGAAAACTTACCTCCATTGCTAATATTTTACTTTTACTCTTGATTTATCATTCCCTAGCACCAAAATACCTGGGTTGGTAAATGAGCGCTCTGTAAATAATAAATGAGTCAATCAATTAATCATATTTGGTGGGTAACAATAGGTTTGATTGCCTTTGAAACACAGATAAGGCTGTAGATGGCTCTGTAGTTTGCGCCGTCATCCTGATCAGCAGTGTGTTTTTTTAATATGGGTTAAATATTGATTATATATCAATATTCATGTATGGGTTAAATATTGTCTACAAAAATATCACCTCACTTGATGTAGATGTTCTAGTATTAACTCCAATAGGACAATAATTTTAGGAACAATATTCAGGGCAAGATTTTTATGACTGGATTTTCAGGCATCAATATTCCAGAACCATATCTTCATAATGGCATGTTTAAAGGCCCTGATGGTAATGTTATTGGGATCAGTGGTGCAGGTCTGGAAGTGAGTTTTCTTTGTTCTGACACAAGCAACTTTATAGCCTCTGAAGTAAAAATGTCAATCCCTGTAACCTGATTGTTGACTGATTTGATACCGTGTTTTTAAGTGCCCTGCCTTGATGTTTCTGATCTTCAATGTACTAGTTGTTAGTCTTCAGAGGGCCCAACATTTGGATGGAGACTGGAGGCAAAGTGTCCAGTGCCAGGGTATGTTTTCATTCAAAGTGGGCTAAAATGTCATCGAAAGTACGTCTGCAGGGTTTCCCACACTTCGAGAAGCAATTGCTCAAGGCGTTAGGCTTCATTTTGTTCAGATTGGGTTGGAATGAGTTGGCCTTTGGCAATAGACTTTTTATTTAATTGAATTGCAGAATGTAATTTAATAGTGGTGAGTCCTGTTAAATCTAATTTAATAGTGGTGAGTCCTAGGAAGTTGCTGGTTATCAAGGAGATGGAGCTGCAATTTTAGGGAGAGCAATAGTTCTAGACTAAGGCTACCTTCATGAGTCAGATTGTTGAGAGATAGAAGTGAGCCCATTTTTTCAATGGTGTTGAGACTCTATGGGGCAGATTTAGCAACACTTTGTGCTGCTGCAAAATTACGCTAAGAGTTGATAAAGAATTTACTTTCAAGCACAAATCTTTATTGTGCAGGAGAGTAGCCCTCAACGTAACACAAAAAATACTCTGAGTTGCTTTGCATGACTACCTCCAGGGGCTAGCCCGTGGGTGGCACATGGTCTTCAGCAATGCTAAGTTCCCTAGGTGAAACAACAAATATGTAAGCCCAACCTTAGAGTGCAAGTCTGTAATGTCTCAGTATGTGCTACATTAAAGCTATAGATGCATACATCATTAAGATGCATGCTGATGCACCGAGTCCATCCCCTAGCAAACAGTTGAATGTAATATCATAACAAAAACTTTAACCTGAGATTTGGTAAAGGTTTGACAAGGAAGAAAACTCATCTAATACAAGAAACCACTAAATAAATTTGAATTCTTACAAGTTTTCAATGGCCGTCCTGGAACTTTTTTTAAACTGTTCCAGCCTAATGAAGTTCAGCAATGCAGCAGTATAAAACACCATTGTGGCCAACCTATGGCACATTTCAAAACTGAATGCCTCAGAGGCCACATAATTATGTATGCCAAATGCACTACATCAAAGTGGAGCTTTAAGAGATTCCTGATCTAGAATTCTTTGCCCTGCAAACAATAGTAGGCATAACCCTGGCCAAATATGCATTCTTTAAGGCCAAGACTGAATAACTCCCAAGTTATAATTGAACCTAGAAAAACCCCATGATAGGACATTAAATAAGCACCTTTTTCATTAAACATCAGGCCCTAAATGAAATTTTGCTCATACATTATCCCAAAATAGCTTTACAACCATACAGTTTTGAATGTATTGGAGCCTAAAAACCAACTTTAGCAGAACTACGGACAAAGTTCAAGGTCTTTTTTTTCTCAAAGCTGTGTTTTTTTCTCAAAGCTGTACTTAATGTAATTTATCTTAGGAAGTCCTGGCCCCTTTGCAGACCCACTATAGCCCTTCCAAGAAGTCAGCATATCGTCGATAACACAGGGATGATCTATTCCCACTGCCCATCTTTGGAGGGACTCTTGAACAACCATCCTTCTTAGCGTGGTCCCTTTTATATATATCTTAATTAAGGCTCCCTGTTTTCCATTTTTACTGATTTTTACAGATAAATACAGACAGAAAACAATGTGTTTTCTGTCTGCAATTATTTCTAAAAGTGGATGAATACAGAAAATGTGCTTCTTTTGAGTGACTCTTCATGCTGTCTTTCATGAATTATAGCCCAACAGCTGAGCAGATGGACAGCATGGGAAATTAGAAAACAGAATACAATTTCTTTAAATAATGGCATATGTCAACATACATTTGTGATATAATGCTAGTATTTACCAGTGGATGTATTGTTATGTAATATTTGGCAGCTTAAATAGCTAAAACACGACAGACATCAAAGTATGAGTGCGCGTCTATCATTTAAATTAATATGGAAATGTACAGTTTTACAACTACATTTATATGCAGAACACAAAATAAATATGGATAAATACAGATAAAATGGGCAAAAAATAAATATGGATAAATACAGACGGAAATGTTAAAAAAATAAATACCATAAAACCGGGAGCCCTAATCTTAATGAGAAAGCAGTCAGCACACAGCCCTGGTTCATGCTCGTATGGCTATGTGTAAGTCTAAAGTAACCTCTCACTTGTGTCAAACTGGCCTATAGGACAATCAGGCAGTGCTCGAACGGCTGGTCTAGAGGTTAGTGTGTGGGCCTAATTTATGATCAGCTGGGCCGGTTTTTACTGATGTCTTTCACATGAATTTAGAGGTTACCACTGCCGTGCCATAGATGTCATGTAAAACATGAACATCTGAGAACAATAGTCGGATGGCTGGGCCACAGTTTTACATTGTATCTGGAATTGTGTTGAATACAATCTGACTATATGCTGAACACAACACTTAATTCATTTAAGAGCAGAAAACTCTTTAACAGTTTCAGAAACATAACACAATTTAAAAGATGTGCCCTGCTTGATATATTTAATTTGTCTTCTTTTCATTGCCTTTTAGTATTCCAACACTTGATTAGAAATCCTACCGAAAGTCTTGCAACAAAAATGTCCTCCAATTGACAACATTCATATTCTAAACAATAGCCCCAGTTACATATGCAACCAGGTGCAAGCTGCCCTAAGCTGTAAATGCATGCAGTAGCCTTGTTATAAGTTTCCTATAGGGAGCCCCTTCAGTGCGTTATAGGAAATACCATACCATACCAAGACATTTATAAAGCGCTCGGCTACCTCCAACGGCGGTGTCCCGGCGCTACACAGAGACAAAGGAAGAAGAAGAAAGAGAAGAAGGCAGGCTAAGGGAGATCAAAAAGCCAAGTTTTCAGAGCACTCCTAAAAGTAGTTTCAGATTCTGCTTTGCGCAAGTAGAGCGGCATCGCATTCCAAAGAGCGGCCGTTTTACTGCAAAGGCGCGCCCTCCCATCCTGGCTTTACGGTAGGAAGGAGAGCAGAGAAGAAACTGGGAGTTCGAGCGCAGGGTCCTATTCTGGTGGTATTTCCGAAGTCTGAGCCTCAGGTAACCCGGTCCACTTTCTCTAGTAGCTCTAAAGGCAAGTAACAAGGCCTTAAATTCGATTCTTCTCTTTACTGGAAGCCAGTGAAGACTGCGCAGGTGGGGGGAAATGTGATGCCGGAGAGGCACGTTTCTAAGAAACCTAGCAGCAGCATTTTGAACTGTCTGGAGCTTTTGAATAAGATAGGCAGGGAGGCCAAGATACAAGCTATTGGCATAGTCCAGCTGGGACGTAACCAAAGCATGGACTATGGTGGCCCGACAGTTCATCGGTAGTAAATAAAGAAATCTACGCAAGCTTTTGAGCTTCCAAAAGCATGCTCTAGAAACTTGGCCAATCTGGGCTTTCACCGACAATTCCGAGTCAAATCTAAATCCCAAATTTCTGACAGATAAAACTGGGGTGGGAGGGGGATTCAACTGCAATGGCCACCATAAATCAGCCGGTGGAGGTGATGGTTGGTTGAAGAACATCACCTCAGTTTTATCGGTATTCAATTTAAGACAGTTATCTGTCATCCATGAAACAATCTTAATTAGGCATTGCCTAAAGCTGTCAAATGCAGCCATCTTGGAATCTTTAAATGAGAACACCAGCTGCGTATCATCAGCGTATGAAATTATACGCACGCCACACTGCTCAACTAATGCAGCCAGAGGGGCCAAATAGATATTAAATAGGGTCGGGCTTAACGCAGAACCCTGAGGTACTCCGCAGCCCATGGCGCAAGAGGAAGAGACATAAGGACGAAGGAAGACATGCTGGGATCGCCCCTCCAGGAAGGATTGGAACCAATTTAAGATGGTACCCGAGATACCCAGCTGTGTCAGACGGTCTAAAAGAATCGAATGAGAGACCGTATCAAAGGCTGCAGATAAATCTAACAGCACAAGCATAGCACAGCTTCCATGGTCTAAAGATTCTCGGATGGTTTCCGCCACTTCCAACAGGGCCGTCTCTGTGCTGTAACCCTTCCTAAAGCCCACAAGAAATACCAGAAGAATGATGCAGCGGGGGAAAGATCAAATTATGGTGCAGGGTTGACTAATTTATGTGGCAAGAAAAGGTAAATCATGCGGCATGGTGTGACATGTTTTGTAATTACGATTAATTATTTTCTTGTTTTTACACGTTATCACTGACTGGGCAATGGTTTCATCTCATTACTTCACATTGACTTCATGGCAGAACACCATAAGAATTGGAAAGCTCAGTGCACTAAAAGTATTTTGCTAAAAGAAATGCTGCTCATGGCACTCTCATTTAAGGGGTTCTTTTACGAAAAATGAAAACATTTAATTGGAAAGGCTCGCTCCAAAACCACAAATATATATATATATATATATATATATATATATATATATATATATTCGCTGAAAAAACCATAGGTTTTAGGGAAAGTTATAGTTAGTTGGACATTGCACTCGTACAAAACCCGTGAAATTCCCCGTTATAGTTAGTTCAGCTAACTATAACTCGCGCCCCGCAATGCACTGCTGATGACGTCACATATTACATCACTCATGACATGGTCAGTGACATCACTGATGACATCACTGACATCATCCAGTGACTGTGTGTTTCTGTAAAGTTTAAATATGTTTAATATATATAGGGAAAGGCGTATTGAAGAATGAGTGGGTGTATAAGCATCTGAATGGATGATTTAGTAGGTGCGTGACTGAGTCTATAAGTGAGTGATTAAATGTATCTTACTGGATGCATGGGTGAGTGACTAAACTGTGTGAATGTCTGTATCCGTCTGTCTGTTGTTGTGTAAGCCGCTGCATGGGTTTCTGACTAGCTAAATGAGTGTCTATATGGGTTATGGATTGGTTCTCTGAGTATCTATATGGGTGCCTCAGTGTTTGTGTGGGTGGGGTGTGTGTGACTCTGTGCATAGATGTGTGAGTGGGTGATTCACTGGGTGCATGGTTTCCACAGTGCGTCTGTGATGGACTGTATGGGTGGGTGAGTGTGTGTATGGGTGTGTTAGTGATTGAATGTATATCTCAGTGGTACATGTGTGAGTAACTACATATGTGAAAGGCAGTATATATGTGTGTTGGAGTATATAAATGGCTATAAGTGAGAGTGTGTGATTGTGAGAGTGGCTATATGGATGAGTGTGTGCTTGCATCAGTGATTGCATAGGAGCGTAAGAATGTGCTAGTATTTTTATGAATAAGTGAGCTGGTGTGTATAACTGTATAGGTGACTAAATTGGAGTGTGATTAATTATTTGCATGACTGACTAGGTGTGTGAGTACCTCTATGGATGAGTTGCGTTGTGTGAGTGTTTATATAGGTGTATGAGTGCATATGATAGTCCTGTACTGAGTGACTGTAAGTATGAGTGACTGTACGGGTGAGTGAGTAGATGTGTGTGTGTAGACCTAAGAATCAGTGAGTGGGTATGTACTTATTGGTATTGGAGTGTGTATGGTTTTGAGAATGGCAGTCTGTAATTTAGAGTGGGTGTATCAAAAGTTATATTAGGGTGTGAGAAGATGCATTAAATTCTCACATGGATTTATTTATTTTATTTATGAAATTTGTTAAGCGCACAAATACCCTTAGGTGTCTCGGCGCTGGATGATGTCATCAGTGATTCAATATATAGAGAAACACTCTTGTCTGACCTATATCTCTTAGAAAAGCGGTCCATATTTATGATGTTTAAAAAAAGTATGATGAATACATATGTTTAATTAATTTAAAATAACATAAAAAAGATAAATAAACAAATTTTGATATTTTCATATCTTTGTGTCTATATGCATGTTGTAGTATACTGATATGCCCGCCAGTTTGAGTCCTTATGGACCGCTTTTCTAAGAGATATAGGTCAGACAAGAGTGTTTCTCTATATATTGAATCCTGTTTCCCCCTTACTCTTGGACCTTCAAAGTAACCCTAGGGGGTACCTTTGTTCCTTATACATGATGTCATCAGTGATGTCATTTGAGATGTCATCAGTGATGTCACTGACCATGTCATGAGTGATGTAATATGTGACGTCATCAGCAGTGCATTGCGGGGGCGCGAGTTATAGTTAGCTGAACTAACTATAACGGGGAATTTCACGGGTTTTGTACGAGTGCAATGTCCAACTAACTATAACTTTCCCTAAAACCTATGGTTTTTTCAGTGAATTTCAAAGGTTTTTTAAATGCTAAACCCTAACTATAACAGGCCTGAAACCTATGGTTTTTTCAGTGAATTTCAAAGGTTTTTAAAATGCTAATTCCTAACTATAACAAGCCTGAAACCTATGGTTTTTCAGTGAATTTCAAAGGTTTTTAAATGCTAATTCCTAACTATAACATGTCTGAAACCTATGGTTTTTTTCAGTGAATTTCAAAGGTTTTGTAAATGACAATTTTTAAATGTATTAATTGTTATATTTATTTTTTTTGATACTGATTTACTACATTTTTTTAAACTATTTATTTTTAGATATTTTATTTTTAAATTACATTGTAATTACATTATACATTACATTACAAAATATACTTTCTCAGAATGAATTACTTTAGTTTAAATACTTTGCAAATAGGCAATAGACTTTTAAGTACAGTAGTTACAGTTGTTGCAATGGGCAACACAATTTCAAACACAATGCAACATTGAGCTCAATGTGAATTTCTAGCTAAATGCAATTAGTTACTTTATGGATTACTTTTCTAACCACAGGACTGGATCCTAGATTCAGTCCTGGGACATCTCCTGTAAACAGTTGAGTAAAAGCGTTTTGGTTACAGTAGTGATTTTTAAGGAATATTATTGTATTTTAAAAGTTGACACTTAGAAACTTTTTCACATAGAATCACCAATGTTATCCTATGGGAGGAAATTCACTTAGCAGGTAAGTAGTGTTATCGTTACTTTTTCTTACTCAGTGGTGGATCCTGGATCCAGCACTGGTGCATCTCCTGTAAACAGTTGAAAGAATGCGTTTTAGTACAGGCGATTTTTAAGGAATATTTGTAGTTTGTGAAAATCAACACTTTGAAACTTTTCTGCTGAAAACCAGACAATGGATTCCTACGGAAGGAAATATAAGTTACTGGTAAGTACGGTTAAAATTACTTTTCAGGATCAGTACTGGGCTGAAAGATGCAGCACTGAGGTCTCTCCTGATAACAGGTGAGTAAATCGGAATTCGTATTTTGGCTGATTTTAGAGGAATATTTGTATGTTTCAAAAATCGACACTTAGAAACTTTTTCAGCAAAAAGCAGGCAATGATATCCTATGGAAGGAAATTCAAGTTACTGGTAAGTACGGTTAAAATTACTTTTCAGGATCAGTACTGGGCTGAAAGATGCAGCACTGAGGTCTCTCCTGATAACAGGTGAGTAAATCGGAATTTGTATTTCGGCTGATTTTAGAGGAATATTATAAAGTTCCAAAACTCCACACTTAGAAGAATTTCCAAGTGAAACCAGTCAATGATATCCTATGGAATGAAATTCAAGTTACTGGTAAGTACGGTTAAAATTACTTTTCAGGATCAGTACTGGGCTGAAAGATGCAGCACTGAGGTCTCTCCTGATAACAGGTGAGTAAATCGGAATTCGTAGTTCGGCTGATTTTAGAGGAATATTTGTATGTTTCAAAAATCGACACTTAGAAACTTTTAGCAAAAAGCAGACAATGATATCCTATGGAAGGAAATTCAAGTTACTGGTAAGTACGGTTAAAATTACTTTTCAGGATCAGTACTGGGCTGAAAGATGCAGCACTGAGGTCTCTCCTGATAACAGGTGAGTAAATCGGAATTCGTATTTCGGCTGATTTTAGAGGAATATTATAAAGTTCCAAAACTCCACACTTAGAAGAATTTCCAAGTGAAACCAGTCAATGATATCCTATGGAAGGAAATTCAAGTTACTGGTAAGTATGGTTAAAATTACTTTTCAGGATCAGTACTGGGCTGAAAGATGCAGGACTGAGGTCTCTCCTGATAACAGGTGAGTAAATCGGAATTCGTAGTTCGGCTGATTTTAGAGGAATATTTGCACAATGGTGAAGGGAGGGGCGGGGCCTGAGGTGACATCTGTGCAAACGCGCCCGTGGCGCGTTTTAAGTTGGGGGATTAAGTCCCCTTGAATCATGAGGGTCCCTGGGGTCCAACTAGCCCACCCTGTACCTCCAGTATGCGCCAGGAGCTGCGTTGCAGAGAGGTGTTCAGAGGCCACGCCCTTTTTGCACCTCTCTGCAACGCAGCTCTGTGGCGCTTTCTGGACGTACCTGGTGGGCTAGTTCGCCCCCAGGGACCCTCAGGATTGAAGGGGATTTCATTCCCCATCTTAAAATGCGCCACGGGGCCTGTTTGCACACATGTCACCTGAAGCCCCGCCCCTCCTTCACCACTGTGCAAACGTGCCCCGTGGCGCGTTTTAAGTTGGGGGATTAAGTCCCCTTGAATACTGAGGGTCCCTGGAGTCCAACTAGCCCACCAGGTACCTCCAAAAGCGCCACAGAGCTGCATTGCAGAGAGGTGTAAAAGGGGCGTGGCCTCTGTACACCTCTCTGCAACGCAGCCCCTGGCGCATACCGGAGGTTCCTGGTGGGCTAGTTGGCCCTCAGGGACCCCCAGTATTCAAGGGGAATTACTTCCCCATCTTAAAACGCGCCAGGGGGCGCGTTTGCAGACTGCTGCAGGGAGGGGGCGGGGCCTCAGCACATGCCAGTCTTTTTTTTTTGTGGTTTTTTTTTGTTGCTTTTTTCTGCCCAGGGGGTCCTTGTGGGACCCCCTGAGCAGACCTAGGGGGTCAGGGTGTTTCTACCCTGCCCCCTTTGTGCGTTTGCGCACTTGTTTCTTGTGCTTTTTTTTTTAATCGGCGGGACCCGCGCACCCTAAGCGCATCCCGCCGATTTTGTAAAAAAAAAAATGCTTTTTCTGCCCAGGGGGTCCTTGTGGGACCACCTGAGCAGACCTAGGGGTCAGGGTGTTTCTACCCTGCCCCTTTTGCGCTTTGCGCACTTGTTTCTGTCCCTCGGTTCTACCGAGGGACAAAATGGCTGCCAACACTTCCTGATTTGGAGTGTTGACAGCCACTTGACAGCCAATTAGCATGCAGCTCGTGATCGGGACGGTGCGCGCAGGGTGCGCTCAGGATACGCGGACCCTACTCGGCCATAGATATATATGTGACTTTACTTTTGATTTTCTCAGGAACTACTGAACGGATTTACACCATTTAAGCAAAAGGCACGACACTGAACCAGGGCTACCTCTTTGCCAAATTTGGTGTAATTCCGTTCAGCAGTTCGGGCTGTAGCTGCGACTAAATGTTCCTATGGAAAATGAATGGGGAAAACGCGTTTGGGACCCCCTTTTCTCGGCCCGCTGACGAATCAACCCGAGACTTTCAGGGTAGGAGCGGAGCGGAGCGCCCCAACAAGTTGGAAGATTTCGAAGATTCGTCAACCGGCGCAAGAGTTATTTCAAATAGAATGTCGCGGATTTCCTATGGATAATAGGTCCTAACTATAACTATCTACTGGCGACCGCCAGTAGATAATATATATATTATCTACTGGCGGTCGCCAGTAGATAGTTATAGTTAGGACCTATTTTCCATAGGAAATCCGCGACATTCTATTTGAAATAACTCTTGCGTCGGTTGACGAATCTTCGCGAAATTTTCAAACTTTATGGCCCGCTCCGGTCGGCTCCTAACCTGAAAGTCTCGGTTTGATTCGTCAAGCGGGGCTGAGATAAAGGGGGTCCCAAAACGTGTTTTCCCATTTATTTTCCCATAGGAAACTTTAGCCACGGCTACAGCCCGAACTGCTGAACGGAATTACACCAAATTTGGCAAAGAGGTAGTTCTTGGTTCAGAAAGAACCCTTTTGTTAAATGGTGTAAATCCGTTCAGTAGTTCCTGAGAAAATCAAAAGGAAAATCACATATATATCTATGGCCGCAGTAGGGTCCGCGCACCCTCCCGATCACGAGCTGCATGCTAATTGGCTGTCAACACTCCAAACCGGGAAGTGTTGGCAGCCATCTTGTTCCTCGGTAGAACCGAGTAACAAGAAAAGAGAAAAACAAGTGCGCAAAGCGCAAAAACGGGGCAGGGTAGAAACACCCTGACCCCCTAGGCCTGCTCAGGGCCAAAAATTTTTTTTTTTTTTTTTTTTTTTAAATCTGCAAAAACGCGCTGGGTGCGCGGATCCTGCCGATAAAAAAAAAAAACGAAGCGCGGTATCCCGCGCTTCGTTGTTAATTGGCCCCCGGATGGGCCAAGTCCTGGGGGCATGCAGGGTTTATTTATAATATGTGGGGGGGCCTCTAGGGCCCCCCTAAGCCCCGGGGACCGCCACCCCCCGGGGATTTAAAAACAAATGGTGCGTGAGGGCTCTCGGCCCTCCCGCAGCCCCGGGGACCGCCACCCCGGGGCTTCTTTTATTAAATTAAAATTGCCTGTGTGGGGGGGCTCCAGCCCCCCCACAAGCCCCGGGGACCGCCACCTCCCCGGGGCACTAAAGATTTAAATATGGTGGTCCGTTACGGACCCCCAGAGCCCTGGGAATAAGTTGGGAGGGGGGCCACGCGGCCCCCCTCCCGGAGCCCTTGATGGCCCTGGGGACCACCACCCCCCAGGGCCGGCTCCTGCAGTGTCCTGGGGTGCCTACCCCCGGGACACTGTAGTTTGCTATGACAGGACGGGAGCCTCGCGGCTCCCGTCCTGTCATAGCAAACTGCTTTGGATATTGGAAGAGAGAGCAGGAAACCTGCTCTCTCTTCCAATATCCAAAGCACATTGCTTTTCCACACGGGGAGCTGCATGTTAGCACCTCCCCATGTGGAAAAGCAATACCGGCTCCCGCAGGACGCGGGAGCCGGCAGGGTCCGTGGGGAGTTGGGGTCCCCCCACGGACCCCAAAGGATAGGGCCAGCCCCGGGTGATGGGGTCCCCGGGGCAAGTAGTGGCCCGGCAGGGGGGCCACGCGGCCCCCCTCCGCAAAAATAATAAGAAATAAAAAATAAAAAGGCCGGCCCCGGGGATGGGGTCCCCGGGGCCAATAGAGGCCTTAGGAGGGGGCCACGCAGCCCCCTCCTCCAAAATTATTTTTAAAAAGTGGCCATGCCCCGGGGATGGGGTCCTCGGGCCGGAATAGGCCACGGGATGGGGCCACGCGGCCCCCTTCCCATACAGTATTTTTTTTTTTTAAAAAGGAAAAAGGCATCAGGCCCTGGGGGATGGGGTCCCCAGGGCCCCAAAAGTAAAGAAGGGGGCCACACAGCCCCCTTCAAAAAAACAAAAAGAAAGAAAAGACGCGATCGAGCGTCAGGCCCCGCCCTCTCCCTTAACCACTCTGCAAACGTGCGCTGTGGCGCGTTTTAAATTGGGGTAATAATTCCCATTCAATACTGGGGGTCCCTGGGGGCCAACTAGCCCACCAGGTACCTCCAGTAAGCTCCACAGGGCTGGGTTGCAGAGAGGTGGTCCAGGCCACGCCCATTTTTACACCTCTCTGCAACCCAGCTCTGTGGTGCTTACTGGAGGTACTTGGTGGGCTAGTTGGTCCCCAGGGACCCTCAGGATTCAAGGGGACTTAATCCCCCAACTTAAAACGCGCCACGGGGCATGTTTGCACAGTGGTGAAGGGAGGGGGCGGGGCTTCAGGTGACATGTGTGCAAACAGGCCCCGTGGCGCGTTTTAAGATGGGGATTTAAATCCCTTCAATCCTGAGGGTCCCTGGGGCCAACTAGCCCACCAGGTACCTCCAGTAAGCGCCACGGAGCTGCGTTGCAGAGTGTTGTAAAAGGGGCGTGGCCTCTGAACACCTCTCTGCAACGCAGCTCTCTGGCGCATACTGGAGGTACCTGGTGGGCTAGTTGGCCCCTAGGGACCCTCGGGATTGAGGAGGAATTAATTCTCCAACTTAAAACGCGCCACAGGGCGTGTTTGCAGACATGTCACCTCAGGCCCCACCCCCTTCCTTCACCATTGTGCAAATATTCCTCTAAAATCAGCCGAACTACGAATTCCGATTTACTCACCTGTTATCAGGAGAGACCTCAGTGCTGCATCTTTGAGATCAGTACTGATCCTGAAAAGTAATTTTAACCGTACTTACCAGTAACTTGAATTTTCTTCCATAGGCTAACATTGACTGGTTTCACTTGGAAATTCTTCAAAGTGTGGAGTTTTGGAACTTTAAAATATTCATCTAAAATCAGCTGAACTACGAATTCCGATTTACTCACCTGTTATCAGGAGAGACCTCAGTGCTGCATCTTTGAGCCCAGTACTGATCCTGAAAAGTAATTTTAACCGTACTTACCAGTAACTTGAATTTTCTTCCAAAGGCTAACATTGAAGGGTTTCACTTGGAAATTCTTCAAAGTGTGGAGTTTTGGAACTTTATAATATTCCTCTAAAATCAGCCGAACTACGAATTCCGATTTACTCACCTGTTATCAGGAGAGACCTCAGTGCTGCATCTTTGAGCCCAGTACTGATCCTGAAAAGAAATTTTAACCTTCATTACCAGTAACTTGAATTTCCTTCCATAGGATATCATTGCCTGCTTTTTGCTGAAAATTTTGTGTCGATTTTTGAAACTTACAAATATTCCTCTAAAATCAGCAGAACTACGAATTCCGATTTACTCACCTGTTATCAGGAGAGACCTCAGTGCTGCATCTTTGAGCCCAGTACTGATCCTGAAAAGTAATTCTAACCGTACTTACCAGTAACTTGAATTTCCTTCCATAGGCTAACATTGACTGGTTTCACTTGGAAATTCTTCTAAGTGTGGAGTTTTGGAACTTTATAATATTCCTCTAAAATCAGCCGAACTACGAATTCCGATTTACTCACCTGTTATCAGGAGAGAACCCAGTGCTGCATCTTTTAGCCCAGCACTGACCCTGAAAAGTAATTCTAACTGTACTTACCAGTAACTTGTATTTCCTTCCATAGGAATCCATTGTCTGGTTTTCAGCAGAAAAGTTTCAAAGTGTCGATTTTCACAAACTACAAATATTCCTTAAAAATCGCCTGTATGACTTAAACGCATTCTTTCAACTGTTTACAGGAGATGCACCAGTGCTGGATTCAGGATCCACCACTGAGTAAGAAAAAGTAACGATAACACTACTTACCTGCTAAGTGAATTTCCTCCCATAGGATAACATTGGTGATTCTATGTGAAAAAGTTTCTTAGTGTCAACTTTTAAAATACAATAATATTCCTTAAAAATCACTACTGTAACCAAAAAGCTTTTACTCAACTGTTTACAGGAGATGTCCCAGGACTGAATCTAGGATCCAGTCCTGTGGTTAGTAAAGTAATCCATAAAGTAACTAATTGCATTTAACTAGAAATTCACATTGATCTCAATGTTGCATTGTGTTTGAAATTGTGTTGCCCATTGCAACAACTGTAACTACTGTAATTAAAAGTCTATTGCCTATTTGCAAAGTATTTAAACTAAAGTAATTCATTCTGAGAAAGTATATTTTGTAATGTAATGTATAATATAATTATAATGTAATTTAAAAAATAAAATATCTAAAAATAAATAGTTTAAAAAAATGTAGTAAATCAGTATCAAAAAAATAAATATAACAATTAATACATTTAAAAATTGTCATTTACAAAACCTTTGAAATTCACTGAAAAAAACCATAGGTTTCAGACATGTTATAGTTAGGAATTAGCATTTAAAAAACCTTTGAAATTCACTGAAAAAACCATAGGTTTCAGGCACGTTATAGTTAGAAATTAGCATTTAAAAACCTTACAAATTCACTGAAAAAACCATAGGTTTTAGGGACAGTTATAGTTAGTTGGACATTGCACTCGTACAAAACCCGTGAAATTCCGCCGTTATATTTAGTTCAGCTAACTATAACTCGCGCCCGAGCAATGCACTGCTGATGACGTCACATATTACATCACTCATGACATGGTCAGTGACATCACTGATGACATCACTGATGACATCTCAAATGACATCACTGATGACATCACTGAAGACATCATCCACGTGATAATCTGATGCACCTCCTCACACCCTAATATAACCTTTGATACACCCACTCTAAATTACAGACTGCCATTCGCAAAACCATAGACACTCCAACACCAATAACTACATACCCACTCACTGATTCTTAGGTCTACACACACATCCACTCACTCACCCGTACAGTCACTCATACTTACGGTCACTCAGTACAGGACTATCATATGCACTCATACTCCTATATAGACACTCAAACACCGCCACTCATCCATAGAGGTACTTACACACCTAGTCAGTCATGCAAATAATTAAACACACTGCCATTTACTCACCTATACAGTTATACACACACCGTCTCACTTACTCATACAAATACTAGCTCATTCTTACGCTCTTATACGATCACTGATACAAGCACACACTCATCCATACAGTCACTCTCACAATCACACACTCTCGCTTATAGCTATTTATATACTCCAACACACATATATACTGCCTTTCACATATGTAGTTACTCACACATGTACCACTGGGACATACATTCACTCACTAACACACTCTTACACACACTTACCCACCCATACAGTCTATCACAGATGCACTCTTGAAACCATCCACCCAGTGAATCACCCACTCACACATCTATGCACAGAGTCGCACACACCCCACCCACACAAACACTCAGGCACCCATACAGATACTCAGACAACCAATCAATAACTCATATAGACACTCATGTAGCTATTCACAAACCCATGCAGCCACTTACACAGCAACAGACAGACGGATACAGACATTCACCCAGTTTAGTCACTAACCCATGCATTCAGTAAGATACGTTTAATCACTCACTTATAGAGTTAGTCACGCACCTACTAAATCATCCATTCAGACACTTATACACCCACTCATTCTTCAATACGCCTTTCCCTATATATATTAAACATATTTAAACTTTACAGAAACACACAGTCACTGGATGATGTCATCAGTGATGTCATTTGAGATGTCATCAGTGATGTCATCAGTGATGTCACTGACCATGTCATGAGTGATGTAATATGTGACGTCATCAGCAGTGCATTGCGGGCGCGAGTTATAGTTAGCTGAACTAACTATAACGGGGGAATTTCACGGGTTTTGTACGAGTGCAATGTCAAACTAACTATAACTGTCCCTAAAACCTATGGTTTTTTCAGTGAATTTGTAAGGTTTTTTAAATGCTAATTTCTAACTATAACGTGCCTGAAACCTATGGTTTTTTCAGTGAATATATATATATATGAACACACCATCCCACTCCAGCAAGGAAGAAGGCACGTACTCGAGGATGTGCGATATGGCTTTCTTTATTGTCACGGGTCTCACTCGACCCTGAGATTGGAGAGATGCGTTTCCGCTTCGTAGAAGCCTTTATCAATCTAATTAGTGCCATACATCTGTGAATTTATATAGTCCCACCCCCTCAAAGGCATCAATAAATATAAAAGAAATACTTTTGCGTTTTTTGCCGTGCACTAATATAAACACTCCACAATATATAAACACACCCCTGACATCAAAGAATGTGACTGGTGGAGTTACAAGATCACGTAACAAATATGCTTAAAAACGCATAGTGCAATGAATTTTAAAACATAATGAAGCAAAATGCAACACCATTCTATAATAAACATAATACGTATCTAAACATGCGCACATAATAGATCACCAGCCTTTAGAGGGAACATCACCTGTAAATAAAGAGAATGGCACTAATCACTCTACAAAATAAAGCCCTAGATATAGAATGCAAATAAAATATGCTTACATAACATCGTGCTGTATTTCATCCCAAGCGCTATTAAAACAAAGACCTTGTTAAGCCCGTCATATTACTTTAAATAAAACATAGAACTCCCGGGATTGGACCTGTGGAATGAACTGCGGAAAAGGTGTTGCAGTGTGCCCAAATGCGAGCGCTACAAAGTATTCAGTTCAGCACGAGCGGCAGGGAGGTATAAACAAATGACAGTCACACTGCGGAGAAACTTAACACAAGTGTGTGCAATTTCAGCAAGAGTGCCCGCCTACCGGTGAGCGTTCTCTTCCCCACAAGGACTACCACTCCCATAATGCCACTTGGCAGTCAAGTAATAATCAACAGTTCATGGGCCCGCCTCCATGTTGAAGTCCGCAATTGAACTTCCTAGTGCCGGGGTCAGTAAACACAAGTATATTAAAAAACGGTAACCAAGGTCTCTTGACAAGAGAATGTCTCAATGTCTATGGTGACAAGCAGCACTGGATGGAAATTTAAATATAGGCATAAACTCGGGGTCGAAGGAGAACAGTAGATAAAAATTACTTCCACCAAACAATCCTCACCGCTTCCGCATCGGCGTCCGCGGTGCCCAGTCACCAGAGTGCGCAGTATCCATGGCAAGGCCTTTCTAGACATTGAAAATGCAGACCCCGTGCTGGCAGTCGGAAAACCGCCCCGCTGCGGGATCCCCGTATCCCAACTGCTGTCATCCTTGATCCTTTTGCTGGCACGAACTCTGGGGGCTCCACCACTAGCATTACCATACTCCTCCAAAGAAAAATACGGTCAAGGGTAGAGCCACAAATCGACTAGTGTTACGTGAGCAGCGTTGAACCGCAACCGCTGTAATTTGATGAACACACCATCCCACTCCAGCAAGGAAGAAGGCACGTACTCGAGGATGTGCGATATGGCTTTCTTTATTGTCACGGGTCTCACTCGACCCCGAGATTGGAGAGACACGTTTCGGCTTCGTAGAAGCCTTTATCAATCTAATTAGTGCCATACATCTGTGAATTTATATAGTCCCACCCCCTCAAAGGCATCAATAAACATAAAAGATATACTTTTGCGTTTTTTGCCGTGCACTAATATAAACACTCCAGAATATATAAACACACCCCTGACATCAAAGAATGTGACTGGTGGAGTTACAAGATCACGTAACAAATATGTTTAAAAAACGCATAGTGCAATGAATTTTAAAACATAATGAAGCAAAATGCAACACCATTCTATAATAAACAATACGTATCTAAACATGTGCACATAATAGATTACCAGCCTTTAGAGGGAACATCACCTGTAAATAAAGAGAATGGCACTAATCACTCTACAAAATAAAGCCCTAGATATAGAATGCAAATAAAATATGATTACATAACATCGTGCTGTATTTCATCCCAAGCGCTATTAAAAGAAAGACCTTGTTAAGCCCGTCAATTTACTTTAAATAAAACATAGAACTCCCGGGATTGGACCTGTGGAATGAGCTGCGGAAAAGGTGTTGCAGTGTGCCCAAATGCGATCGCTACAAAGTATTCAGTTCAGCACGAGCGGCAGGGAGGTATAAACAAATGACAGTCACTCCGCGGAGAAACTTAACACAAGTGTGTGCAATTTCAGCAAGAGTGCCTGCCTCCCGGTGAGCGTTCTCTTCCCCACAAGGACTACCACTCCCATAATGCCGCTTGGCAGTCAAGTAATAATCAACAGTTCATGGGCCCGCCTCCATGTTGAAGTCTGCAATTGAGCTTCCTAGTGCCGGGGTCAGTAAACACAAGTATATTAAAAAACGAAACCAAGGTCTCTTGGCAAGAGAATGTCTCAATGTCTATGGTGACAAGCAGCACTGGATGGAAATTTAATAATAGGCATAAACTCGGGTCGAAGGAGACCAGTAGATAAAAATTACTTCCACCAAACAATCCTCACCGCTTCCGCATCAGCGTCCGCGGTGCCCAGTCACCAGAGTGCAGCCTTTCTAGACAGGGAAAATGCAGACCCCGCGCTGGCAGTCGGAAAACCGCCCCACTGCGGGATCCCCGTATCCCGACTGCTGTCATCCTTGATCCTTTTGCTGGCACGAACTCTGGGGGCTCCACCACTAGCATTACCATACTCCTCCAAAGAAAAATGCAGTCAAGGGTAGAGCCACAAATCGACTAGTGTTACGTGAGCAGCGTTGAACCGCAACCGCTGTAATTTGATGAACACACCATCCCACTCCAGTAAGGAAGAAGGCACGTACTCGAGGATGTGCGATATGGCTTTCTTTATTGTCACGGGTCTCACTCGACCCCAAGATTGGAGAGACGCGTTTCGACTTCGTAGAATCCTTTATCAATCTAATTAGTGCCATACATCTGTGAATGTATATAGTCCCACCCCTCAAAGGCATCAATAAACATAAAAGAAATACTTTTGCGTTTTTGCCGTGCACTAATATAAACACTCCACAATATATAACCACACCCCTGACATCAAAGAATGTGACTGGTGGAGTTACAAGATCACGTAACAAATATGTTTAAAAAACGCATAGTGCAATGAATTTTAAAACATAATGAAGCAAAATGCAACACCATTCTATAATAAACATAATACGTATCTAAATATGTGCACATAATAGATCACCAGCCTTTAGAGGGAACATCACCTGTAAATAAAGAGAATGGCACTAATCACTCTACAAAATAAAGCCCTAGATATAGAATACAAATAAAATATGATTACATAACATCGCGCTGTATTTCATCCCAAGCGCTATTAAAACAAAGACCTTGTTAAACCCGTCATATTACTTTAAATAAAACATAGAATGCATCAATGAGACTAATCATCATCCTGATCAAATATGCCGAGATCGATCGACTCGCTACCATGAAGGAAATTGAAAGAATCAACGGCGAGCTTGACAAATTGAACCACCAAGACCTCATTGCTAAGGGTCGCGAAGAGATCACAGTCAGGCTAAAGAAACAGGAGGAAGTCATCAAAACAAGGAAAGCGTTCAAGTTCGCACGGGACAAATGGACTATGAAACCAGGCAAATTTTTACTTTTGCAAGGAAGTTTGACACAGCGAAACGTCAACGGATCAACAAACCGCTCCAGCTGAAAGGGGTGCTCAAGGTAGTAACCCGATGTCTGATTCCACATCTATCTCAGATCCTAGCTCTGCGCTCGGAAGCGGCACCGACTCTGAAGATGGGCGTGACAGACCAACCCATGGTGAATCAACCACCAATAACCCCTGCCGAAGAGCTTGATTTTTTTAAGATTAGATCGGCGCCAAACACTGCGCCCATGACCTCCGAAGAAACAAGACACCGGCGCAACAAGGAGGAAACACCAACGATACAAGGCCAAACAACAACAAAAGACAGAACAACTGGCGTCAAAAATGAAGGAGAACTCCAACACCGTGATCAACATCAGATCAGCAAATTGCAATTGTTGCAGAATGCGGCGGCACGATTAATTCTTAAGCTCCCTAAGGGTCACCCTACGTCACATGGAATAAGAGCACTACATTGGCTCCCCCGTGAGGCAGAGAATTGAATTTAAGGCACTCTGCCTGGTCCACAAGGCACAATACGGGGGGGGGGCTCAGATGATTGTCAGGAAATGTTCAGGCCCTATATTCCTTCTCGAAACCTACGATCGGCCAGTCTTGGCCTGATCTGTACTCCCAAGTTCCGAAGGGCCAGATGGGGTGGTCGATCCCTGTCCAGCTGTGCGGAAAAACTGTGGAATAAGCTGCCAGTGGCACTGAGACTACAACCCAACCTTTTATCTTTTAGGAAAGCCTTGAAAACCTGGCTGTTTACTCCCGAGTAGATCTAGCTCAGCCCCTGCTTCTGCCTACACTCATCAGCGCCAAGACGCCTCGGCATTCGAGCGCTTAATAAGCTCCATATCATCATCATCACTAAAGCAGAAACTCAGATTCTTTCCCTTGGCCTCACTTTTTGTGCCGAAAGTAGTTTTAACTACAGTAGAACCCGTGTGGACATCTTTAAATTCATACGGAAATTAAAACTCATAAAGTTCTTTAAAATCAAGCATTCTAATCCCCCCTTGCCTTTGGTCTCTTCTGCTTCTGATGGCTGTGACAGGAACCTGACGGTCTCTGATATATCCACCATCCGGACTATGAGGGAACTAGAATCTGATTCCACTCAAGTGACTACGACACAGCTCCTGCGTGCTGAAGGTTTGGACACTGCTGTTAGGGTTTCTAGCCCTTTCAAACCCCCTTCCACTTTTACACCCATGATGCCTAGGGATGCCATCGATACCTTTAATGATGTTATAATTGAGGATCTCAAGGAGCTACATCACAAAAGCAAACACAAACGTTCCCGTAATCACAACAAGAATCTACATGCCCTGATCAAGAAACTACGCAACAACAACCAGATTGTCGTGAATAAATCCGACAAAGGGGGCAATATTGTTCTTTGGCCTAGACATCTCTACTTGGAGGAAGCACACAGACATTTGAGTGATGCCACTTGTTACAAGGAAACCACTATGCAGGAATACAACAAAAGCAGGATTACCCTCAAAAAGAAACTGAATAGTTTTAAAATGGAAGGCCTCATCAGTAAAGATGAATTCCTGTTTCTCCACCATGAAACACCGACATTACCTGTACTTTACTTTCTCCCCAAAGTGCATAAGGGTACCTCGCCTATTCCTGGTCGCCCTATCATTTCCGCATGTAACAGCCTATGCGAGAACAAGTCCAGATATGTGGATTTCTTTTTGCAGTACTTTGTTGTTTCCTTGCCCTCTTACTTACGTGACACTGGTGATTTCCTCAACAAGATCATGGGCCTACCTTGGTCCGACAACTACATCTTGATATCTATGGACATCACCTCCCTTTACACCAGCATCAAACACTGTGATGGACTACGGGCCTGCGAACATTACCTACAGGAACGCCCGATCACTTGTCATCGACATAATGATCTATTGTTATTCATGATTAAGTGGTGTCTCAACCACAATTATTTTCTATTTGACAGAACAGTATATCAACAAATGCGTGGTGTCGCCATGGGTGCCTGTTTTTCTCCCAGCTATGCATGCTTGCATGTCGGCTGGTGGGAGGAACAGGTACTCAGGGTGAACCACAGTGTGGTTTGGGGTACCCACATAGTCACTTGGCTCCAGTACATAGATGACGTCTTTGTTGTGTGGAATGGTTCTATTGAAAGTGCCCATGAATTTATTGCCTCCATTAACTGCAATGCCATGAATTTAGAATTTAATGCCCACATCAGCAAAAGTATGATAGAGTTTCTAGATGTCACAGTCTACATTGAGGAAGGGAAACTACACTCTAAACTCCACCGTAAGAACACTGCAGGAAACTCTACTCTCCATGCCACTAGCTTCCATCCCAAATACTTGATTGCCAGCATACCGTATGGGGAGATGCTCGGTCTGAGGAGGATATGTAGCTCAGAGTCTGATCTTAGAATCAGTCAGGAAGAGGCATATGATCGCTTTATAGCTAGGGGTTACAGCACCAGCTCACTCCAGAAAGCCAGAACCAGAGCCAACGCTATACCTAGGGATACACTCCTAGCTCCTAAATCCCTGACTGTAATGGATCTCACCAGCAGCACCCCCGAAACCTTGACCCAGGGCACAGTAGACACCCGCCTGATTATCACTTACAGTAGAGAGGAACAGGCAATCAAGTCCATCATTAACCAACATTGGCAAATTCTTCAATCTGACCCAGTCCTGGGCCCTTTGGTTGCCAATAGACCTACTATCACTTACCGTAGAGCTTTCTCCATGAGGGACGCCCTTGTTAAGAGCAGCCCTGAGGTCATCAACAGAACTAACTGGCTTTCGGATGCTAAGGGCTTCCGCAAATGTAACACATGCAGAGCCTGTAGATTTGGCGTCAACACTACCATAGTCACTGCCAAGTTCTGCAACAAGCCCATCACACTGCAACACAGATACACATGCTGGATGGAATTTGCAGTTTACATCCTTCAATGCAGCTGTAACCTCAAATATGTGGGCAGCACAAAGCTTCAGGTACATGTGAGGATATTGCAACATCTGAGGGCGATTGTCAACAATGACCCGAGTTACCCCGTGGCCAGGCACTTCAAAGAGGTACATAACAACAACCTCGAGCACCTCCAATATTTTGTGATTGATAGTGTGCCGATACTGAGGCGAGGGGGCAATCGTGAGAAAAAGCTGAGACAGCTTGAAACCCGCTACATCCTTGAGCTAGACACTAAGGCACCTTATGGCCTCAACAGTAGTGAGGACTTGTACAACTATCTATGAGCTTTTCATACATTGTGCTCTTTGTATAAAGCTGTTCTACTTCCATCATTCTCATTATGTTGGTCATATTCTGTGCCGATCTGTCCTTTCCACCTATGCTACTCCATATTGCCGCACTTGCTGTGATCCCGTTCATTACTCTTTCTGAGATTGTTTCTCTTTTCAACTATGCACTAATTATGTATGTCTCAATTCTTACCTCTTTTTTCTTCACCTTTTGTGCTTAGGGTATTGTGCCCCTTATTTTTCTCCCACTATGGAGTTATTATTTGCGCATTAGGCGGTAATATTTCGATCTTTTCTATACCCGGCTGGGTTTTTGAGCTTAGTTCCATGCTGAACTCTGTCTCTTGAGTACATTACTATTGTAATCCTTTTTATACGTCGCATTATGCACTGTGTCACTAATTATTATGTGGCACCACTTTTCACTGTTATACCTATTTCACTGCACGGTATCCTGCTGCACGGTGCGTGGGTTCATTGAGAGCGTAGTATTCTCGACACTGAGTTAGGATTTCCAGTCAGTGCCATTTTCTAGAGTTACCCCACCTTTTTAATACTTTCGTCCCTTATTAAACTATCACCATTAGTTGCATTTTTCGTTCCACGTTGAGCTGCCATCCGGCAGTTTGCCCCGGTTAATAAGCTATGGCCTTGCTGGAATTACCAATACTTAGGACGGCGTATTGTGGTCTCATCGCATGTCTGCCTCCCATGTTAGCCCCTAATTGGGCTTTCTGACAGATTCGCGATGGCGTCTATGTTGCCATTTTGTAGCATTAGGCGGTCATTTGGCCATCTGCCTCACATCGTTCCGAGATTGCACATGCATCTCACCTCTTTTAATTCCCCGTCTTTCCCACGTCCATTGTCCACGTGTGGCAAGTCTGGCAAGCAGCGCGTTTTTCTATTTTCTATTTTCTTTTTCCTTTTCCGCACCGCGCCGCCTTTCTGAGTCTTTCCTCTTTTACTCTTCCGGCACCATCTCATTAGATGTCATTGGTAACTCAACCATGACTTGGGGCATTGACGTGATTCCATGTGTATCTTTCTTCTGTAGTAAAATTACAGGAAACCATTATGCACTGTCACTGACATAATACCGCAGATACAGATATATATACATACATATATATATCAACAAAGATTCCCGTAATTTGCCAAAACTCCTCAATAGAAGCGGGCACCCACTCCAGAATGATGCGGTGTAAAATTAAATATTTATTTGAAGATTCAAGTGCTGTCCATGACGCGTTTCGGCTACACCAACTAGCCTTGATCACATGATTGCGCTACGGCATTTCTTATATTTAAATATGTAACAGCGTGATTACTTGCTAAAAACCCAGTGCTAGAAACTAACAACAGACTGCACCAACAGTTGTATAATTAATGCGTAACGTTGTATAATACACAAGTAAATATTCTACAGATATAAAAGAATAATAGAGCACTAACAGTAATAAGTTCTAAAATATTGGCTTAAATGCACTAAAAGAATATTGTCTTAGTAGAAATTCCTTCAAAATCCTGTAGACTTATTTTTCTCTATTGCACACCTCATTAAACATTTCATCTGGATTTGAAACAAAGTACCCAAAGTGATGTACACTATTAGTACCCACACATAAGTCCATAGATATAATAGTCAAATAAACCATTTGCTTATCTCTTAAAGTGCTAATGCATACATTCATTTAGATAGTTCTAAAGCAGGATGTATCAATTTAAACATGTTACTAATGCATGGGATTGAAATGTAAATACATTATAGATCAAAATTTATAGATCAAAACATTAACTATAGGAATAAACTACATCCAAAGCAGAATAAAGTGCATAGTGCACAGTCCTACTGCCTCTCATACATGAAATCGCATCAAATTTATACTATTAATTGAAAGTGCTTATTTAAATTATACAAAAGTTATTAATACATTGAATTAAAGTGCCAAAGTGCAAGAAAGTCTATCATCTAAAGTGCTAAGTGTTCGACAATACTAAAAACAGAGAGGAATTGCATTAAGAAGAGTTGACTCCAAAATATAAATTGTGGTGTAAACATCCTGGCATGATGGAAAAAGATCAAAGCTCTTTAGTCATGTGACCCTAGAATCATCTAAAACTATAATGTGAGATGTGTGAGTCAGAGAACACTGATCTATGTTATTAATCACAACTTCAATAGCTAAATGTTCTAGTGTATATACAGGGTCAAGGCCCGACTACAAGAAATTATGTAAATCGTCACTGATGTTAAGGCCATTAGGTGTCTTGGTGTCAAGTTCCAAAATGAATTTGGACCCTAATTGGCGTAAAGATTTCTCTTGATTTCCACCTCTTTTAGACGCCAGTATTGCCCCAATAACGTAATATTTGATGCAGCTAAGGTTGTTGTTATGCATGTCTTTGAAGTGTCTTACCACCGGGTAGGAGGAATCAGAATTTACAATGGCTCTCAAATGTTGAAGAATCCTGACGTGCAGCTGCAATTTGGTGCTGCCAACATAGCGTAGGCCATAAGTGCATTGGAGGACATATACCGCATAATCTGTTCTGCACGTATTATGTCCTCTTATATCTACTGGTTTGGAGCTAAAAACCGTAGTATAGGAAGACACATTAAAACCAAATTTGCACGCTCGGCAAGTGCTACATTTGAAAAAGCCATTTCTGGGGGACAGCCAACTTGTTTTAATGTCAAGCTCTGGATTGGTCTTAACTAGTGCCATACGCATCGATGAAGCTCTGTGCAAAGTTAATGCTGGTTTCTCAGGCAATGCCTCACCCAATGTCGCATCAGTAAGCACTATAGGCCGCTGTTGGTTACTAATGCCTCTGATATTCCTTGCCTGTTTACTATATGTAGTAATGAGTCTCACATTGGAATCAACTTTAGGACCCTTGGGCACAGCAATACAATCTGAATTTCCCAAATTGCTACTTTGGCTAAGCAATTAATTTCTAGTTTTGATTTTAGCTTTAGTCATTGCTTGATCTAAAATTTTGCTATCATAGCCTCGCTGTAAAAACCTGATTTTGTCCTCTTGCTGATGTTGAAAAAGATCTTTGTCTGAGCTACACACCCTACGAATTCTTAATAATTCCCCATACGGGATACTATTGATAAGGTGTTTAGGATGGAAGCTGGAGGCATGTAATACTGAATTGTCTGATGTAGGTTTACGGAATAAGGAGGATTCCAGTTTGCTATTTTCAACATATAGATGTACATCTAGAAAATTGGTGGCATGCTTATCAATGTGTGCAGTGAATTCAAGATTTGAGGAGTTTGCATTGATTTTTCTGACAAATTTGTGTGCTTGTACTTGTGTCCCTTTCCAAATGACAAACACGTCATCTATATATTGCCACCAACTGACAACATGAGTATCCCAAATGGAGCGGTGCTTCTCCATGAGGACCTGCTCCTCCCACCAGTCTACATGTAAACATGCATAACTGGGGGAGAAGCAAGCCCCCATGGCCACACCTCTAAGTTGCTGAAATATTTCATTCCCAAAGGAAAAGAAATTATTGCGAAGGCACCAATTGATCATTTTTAACAGCATTTTGTTATGGTTGAAAACTCTATTGGGCTGTTGTTTAGGTAATGTTCCACCGCCCTCAACCCATCCACATGAGCAATGCTTGTATAAAGCGAGGCAATGTCCATAGTTATTAAAATGTAGTCATCTGACCCAGGTAAGTTAAGACGTTTTCTCACAAAATCACTGGTGTCACGAATGTAGGATGGAATTCCAACAACAGACTCTTGTAGAAAAAAAAGTACAGAACGGGAAGTGTTCTCAAGTAGGCTCTTCCTTACAGATATGATGGGACGGCCTGGAACTGGAGACGTTCTTTTGTGGATTTTCGGAATGAAGTACAATACTGGCATGACTGGAAATTCATTATGCAGAAATAAATATTCATCCTTAGAAATAAGGCCTTCACATTTCCAGCCTATCAGTTCCTCTTTGAACATTTTGGTCATAATCTTAACCTGTTGCATATTCGATTTCTTGTTGCATGCAAAATCATTTAAGTGTCTGTGAGCCACCTTTATCAGATTTATTTATGACCACTGTTGAATTTTTACGCAATTTGGTCATCAGATTGAAATATTCTGTATCTCGAAATTTGTATTTGTTGGTGTGAGACCCCATTTGATAATTGAACTTTTTAAGTTCATCAACTACCCCATCATGAAAAATGTCCACTGCATCCCGTGGCATCATGGGCAAAAAAGTGGATGGAGGCTTGAAGGGGCTTGTGGTGGACACTGATGGATTTATGCCCTCCTCACGTAAGTCCATTTGGGTAGAAGATGGTAAGCTGTTGGTTCTGTTGTCATTAGAGAGCTCGTGTAGTGTTCGCAATAAAGTTGCATCAGCCACTTTGATCTTATCATCGCTATTGCTGGTCTGTTTTGTATCTTCAGTGGTACAACTTGTAGATTGCTTGATCTTATAGTATTTTGTCAGCTTTAATTTTCTTATAAATTTAAATACATCAATCCTTGTCTGACAGTAGTTAAAATTACTCTCTGGGCAATAAGTAAGCCCCAATGCCAATAAATGTGTCTCAGCTTGATTGAGTTGAATATCCGACAAGTTGATGACGGTGTTGTCATTGGCGTTTACCTCTTTTTCCATCTGAAGTTTGATTGTTTCTTGCTTTTTGTGTTTGTAACATTTGTTCCTTTGGCGCTGTCTCTGATTCCTTCTTTGTTTTGTAAGAAGTTTTGATTCCTGGGTCGCAATGTCTGTTTTTGTTCTTGGCCTAAAAAATCCAGCTTTTGGCCAAGGTGAGATTGCCCAAATCCTCTCCCTGTATATTAGTATTAGATCTTCCATCTTCGGAATCCGTTTTGCTTGGCAAAGAGCTAAGGTCAGATGCTGACGTCAAATCAGCTGTCCGTACATTCAGTTTTTCACTCTGTTTGCCCAGCGTCAGATTGGAGCCTCGTTGTCGCCTAATAGAATCAAATTTGGTTGCGAAGGTAAAAATTTGGCCAGTCTCATTATTGTTTTTGTCTCTCGCAAATTTGTAGGCCTTTCTTGTTTTTATGATTTCTTCTTGTTTCTTAAGTTGGTCTTTGATTTCGCTACGGCTTTTGCCAGTCAACTCACTTTGGTCAAGCTTATCCAACTGCTTATCCAACTCTTTGTTGATATGCTCAATTTCAATTAAAATAGCTTCACGATCTATTACAGCGTATTTTATCAAAAGACATACCAATCTCATAGAGGTTACTTTCAGCCCACTCCTTCAGCATAAGGGGATTTGGATTTTCAAAGCTGGGTGCTACCATGATGCGCAAATGACGGGGGATTCGACCAGCTTCACGATATTTTTGTAGCTATTTCATTTTCCACCACTTGGTCATTTCACTCTTCATATTTTTCTCGAGGGATTTAATGAATCCTTTTAAGTCATTATTACCACTGTGGCTAATTGATCCTTTGGTTTTACTGTTATCAGTAATAGACGGCAAATTTTGGAACAATTCCTCCGCTGCAGCCTCTCTCTCTCATAGTGCGTCATCAGACATATTGAAATGCACTTTAAATAAATGACCAGACAGAAATGCACTCCTGTATACTGGTAGCACAACGTTAGCACCTTCCCACCTGTCAAATGGTTGAACCTTACTGCATGTATCGCGATGTCTCCCGAGTCCTCCGACTATATATATATGTCATCATCATCATCAAAAGCTTTATTTCGACAATACATGTCATAAAAGCAATGTAAAATATAAATAGTTAAAACCATAAAATATCATATAAACATATATACATATTAGTGGAGCACCAACACAGCATGGCTTAAGCAAGACAAAATCCTCATGTAGCTCCATCAGTCAAGATGGATCCAATTGAATTTTGATACAATTTTCTTAATGTTACAGTGACTAGGATTTAATCTTTGATCATATGATCCACATCCATCCCAGGAACTTCGCAACAGAAATTGCATATTGTAAAGATGAATCTGAGCACAGTATTCTCAAAGCAACACCCCTGTCTCTAGTGCCTAGGTTCTTACAGGTCGGTTTGAGCCATTTTTTTTGCGGGCCCGCATAAGTGGGCAGACAAAAAGCACGTGAGAGTACGTTTCGATTTGGTCTGCACAGTTGGGGCATTTATTATCGGCAGTGGAAGACCACTTGTATGTAAAAGATTTTAGAGGGAGCAAACCTACATGGAATTGAAAACATAATCTCCTATCAAAGGGCTTCAATATTGTATCCCAATAATGCTCGCACCAGGGGAAAGGCTTGAATTCTAAAAACCTCCATGTCAATGAGGTACTCTCAGTTGCTCTGATGTTGTTTCGCCTAATCATTTCCCCATAGTGTTCTTTCATTTTTTATTTTGCAGGGAACTGAGCACCCATTGGGTTCTCCCATAGTTGTTGCATTCCTTTGTTGGACAATACTCCCTTGATGTCACAGGTCCAGCCGATCTTGGATGAGCAGTCAGCCTCAATGACATCCCTAAGAGCGTCAGCATAATTGGCCAGCTCAGGAGTGGACCATATTCTGCGTTAATATAAGATATGGCGAAATCTTGCTGTGTCTTCCAAAGGTTTTCGACCTAGGTCGTTAAGCAAAGGTATGGGGGGAGTGCTTTGTGGGAGACTAGTGATCGTTCGAAAGAACTTATTCTCTGCTATGACAAGAGGAATCAAATTCTCAAAACCCCAGAGTTCTGACCCATATAGGACCCAACTCATTACTCTGGTATTGTAGATCTGCAGTGCCGAGCTAATCGGACTTGTGCAAAGTTGTCCTCATGGAGCCTGACAATTAGAGACAACAAGTCTGTGGGCAATCCCAAAGCCTGTAGCACTACCCACAACATTTTTGCGTGAGACTAAGTCAAAGGCTGACTTAAGGTCAACAAAGGCAGCATACATGCTGCCCTTTCCTATCACGACTGTCCGCCAAAATATTAGCAGGAAGCGGACTGCTTGATCAATAGTGCTAACGTGCGCTCGAAAGCCCGCCTGTAGGGGAGATAGGATGTCATTGGTAGTAATCCATTCCTGAACCTTTGCCAATACTAAGCAAGCCACCACCTTTTGAACTGAATCTATTAGGCTTATGGGTCTATAGCTTCCTGGCGAGGACCTATCATCCTTTTTGTAGACAGGTATTATCTCAGCGCCCCACCAGGAATCAGGATTAGGGGCACCACAGGCTATAGCATTTGCTAGTAGTAGTATGTACCTTGCCCACATGTCCTTAATATGCAAAAATACATCAGCTGGAATGCTGTCGAGACCAGGGGCTCTCCCCCCCATGGTTGCATTATGGGCAGATCTTATATCTGATAGTAGAAAGGTCAATTGAACTGTATGCGAAGGAATTGTAAAAGGTTCGCTTTGCTGTTCATCTTCTTTAGCATATTGTCTTGCAAAGTGTTCAGTGCATGCATCAGGGGCTATATGATTTTGCGGGGGCATTGGTTGCCCCCTTTCCCATTTTACTAGTTGCCAAAAGTGTTGGAGGTTTTTCCTAGAGCATGCCAATTTTAGGTCCTGCCATTTATTTTCAACCCAATCCTTTTTGGCACTGCCCTGAGTGGTTTTATACGATTTCCTCGCTTGTTGGACACTGATTGGGTTTTTGGATTTTATAGCCTCTGCTAGGAGCTTTCTTGCTTGTCTACATTCTTTATTGTACCAATATTGCTGTGACTTGAAAGGATTGCCCTTGATATGGAAAGGTCTAAGAAAGTGGGTTCGTACATTGTCAAATAGTTTATTATGAGCAATTGTCATGGCATCAGATGCCATTGTGTTTGGCGGATACGCCTCTATCTCTGCTTTCACGAGTGCCACATCTCTACTTATAATGGACAAAGTATCTGGCTTTTCCACTACCTTAGTCCACTTTACTCGTCTCATGTCCTTTGAAGCTAGCAGGTCTCTAGTCAATGTCAAAATTGGAGGGGTTATTCCCTTGCTAGTTTTCAAAAATTCAATTGCAAAGCTCAGCGTATTGTGGTCACTCTCGACTCTCTCTATTATTAACATATCAATGAGAGCAGACCACAATTTCAGATCGATTAGAAGATAGTCTATACGACTTTCATGGTGTCCATTATTATAGGTATTGGCCCCCTGTCTGTCGGATATGGTTCTCCCATTAGCTGTCCTGATGCCCCTTTCCAGACACAAAGCTTTGAGTTGTAGGGCTGCTTCTGTCCATCTTTTCATGCTAATTTTAAGCTTGGGATACCCCAGTGTGCATCTTCCTCTCCTGTTAGATTATTATAATCTGTATCAAGTGGCTCGAACGTTGTATTAAAGTTCCCAGCTATTACTAGGGAAGATGTACCTGAGGAATTATTTAATAGTTCGTCAAGGGCCATCACAGTCATGGACCTCTGTCCACCTCTTGATCCTCTCGACAATAAAGATGTCAATATTGACATGAGAGCTACTCTGCAAACGAATACCAAGAATGTCAGGGCATTGTGTAGGTAGGGTCTGATCTTATAGTCAAAATCTTGCCTTATCCATATTGTTAGCCCCCCTGATGGCCTACCCATCATACCACGGGTTGCCAGAGTGTAGTAATTCAAGTACCCAAGATCCAATAATGGATCTACAGACCATGTTTCTTGAAATAGACAAATATCAAACAATTCAACTAAGCTGTTCCAATTCGGGAGGCACCCTTGGATCTTAAACCAGCTATGTTCCAAGACAAGAAGGATATCTGGGATACTGTAGGGTACAGGAATGAAACTGTACTATCACCAAGAACTGCGATGCTAGATTTGCCATTCCATTGACTCATTGGTTTAGTAAGGGAAGTGGTTTCCAAGGGAGGGCTTGCTGTTGGCTGCTGCTCAGTGGCCCTTCCAGTGCATACAGGGAGCAAGACCTGACTATGCAATTGGGAGGGTATCCATAAGCATCAATCTAGTTCTTGTGATGGAGTCGCCACGATTGATGGCAGAGGAAAGTGGTGCATACCAGGCTGTGATGTCATTTGTGGGAGCTTATATTTAACTCGGATGCTTGTGTTAACTAGGTGGGAAGTGCGAGCATCAAAAGCCACTAGGTTATCAACTAGAGCACTATGTGAGAGTGTCAATGCAATACAATCCAGGTACCTTGGAAAGAATATTGTTTAGCTCCTATTATGTCCTCCCTTATTATCGAACGACATCCCCTCACATGTCAAATCCATTGGGTGCATTTGTTCATTAATGAGCCCTCATTTTCTTTGATTAGGGTAATTTTGGTACAATTATCAAATGCACTGTTCATTTTTGGTCTAGTACCATCACTGTCTCTCGTGGGATTTGTGTCTGCCTTGTCGCATATGGAAGTGATCTTAGTAGGAGCCCAGGAGTAGCAAAGGATTTGGCCGACTGAGGTTGTCCTAAAGATATTTGTACTGGGCTATAGGGATATGTAACTAGCTGTCAATATGTGTATCTATGCATAGAAAATGAGTCTATACATGGTGCATTCGGGAACTGCCCAAGGGAACCCCCTGTAAACTCATCAGCCTGTCTTTCGAGGCGCATCTGACTTCGCTCGGGAGGTATACAATCTTTTAACTAATTTTTAATATGAAGTGCATCCAGTAATACGTTGTTAAGGGTGTCAGATAAACTGCTGATCCTTGCCCTAAGGGCACTAACTTCCTGATTTAGATCCCTAATCTGTTGTTTAAGATAATTTAGAGGCCCTTCTTCATGTTGTTATGGTAAATGGTGCAGTGGCAAGCTTATCATGCTCTTCGTTTATTAATGAATCAACTCAGGAGAAGGTTTGTTTGGTGCCGTTGTGTTGATCTCGAGGCAGCAAAGATATGGATTCGGTGGATTTTAATGGGTTTGCACTAATTTGAATTTCATTGGGCCTGGATCTGTATGTAGCACGCCCAGTTAGGTAGCTAGCTATTGTGTTAGATTTTTTGCTCTGGTTTGTTTGCAACCCCATTGCCCCGTCTGGATCCCCTTGGACACCATTATTACTTTCTAATGTTGCCGCAGCTTCTAGGCATTTCGTGGGTGGATGCTTCAGTTTGCTTGCGGTCTGTGGCACGCTCGGCTGAGAGTGGTCGGGGCCAATGAGGCTTTCCAATTCCTCTAGTAAATGGTTTATTCCTTCTGGGGTGCTTGTTTCTTTAGTTCCCACTTTTTTTGTTGCTCTATTCTTCTCTGGGCTTAATCTACAGCCTTGCGCTTTCCCATACTAGCTCAAATTATACACACTGAGTCCACAGAGCCCGCCCAAAGCAATTACAAATATTCCTATTGCAGGGTGTATTATAATGACATTTTTAAATTAAATAAAAGCAGTCCACGTCAAAATATTTGTTTGCCACAAATTCCAACAAAAGGGCAGGCAATAGATGGTACCATTCTTTATGTGGGGACAGTACCTTAGCAGGCCAACTTATGGGAAGGGGGGAAGCCCAACCCGGTCTCTTTCAGCCTTTAACAATCACAATCGCGAACAGGCGCTGGTCTGTGCCATGTTTGCAGATATCAGTAAAGTTTGGGACCAGCAAAGGCTTTTAGAGACCATAGGCACCAGCAACCGTGAACCTACAACTCGATCTGTGTCAGCTGCTGAAAGAACGTCTCCCAGGCAGTGGAGCCAGTAGAAGAACTAAATACAGGCTCCTCGCAGCAATTCCAACTTTAGTATCAGGCTCTATCCAAAAGCCCTGAGGATTTACTTGAATGTGGATCAAAGCTCGAGACCCAACCGGAGCCAAAATAGCCCCAAATGCTAGGTTTCCACTGCCAAGGGGGGTGGCCCTGCCCCGCCTCCTCTTGTCATCGATGGGTGCAGGACGGGCCAGCCCCTGGCCCAAGCTTGGCCCAGGCAAGTCCCGCGCGGCGGGACGGATGAACGCGCTATATAGCACTAATGCTGGTCAGGTGGGTGGGCTGCAGGGACCGCCTCCTGGGGCCCTGGGCTGTTGGATCATGCAGTCCACAGTCACTCCTATCATGTATATTGGTCCCAAGATGGCTGCTATCACTTTCTGGTTGAAGTGCTAACAGCCACCCAGATCTTACCATGAGATCTGTGCTTAGTCTCCGCCCAGATATACAAATTTGAATTCCCTTTAATATCCGCAAATCTATTGAACTGATTTACACCAAATAACAAAAAATGTGCTTTCTGGTCCGAGAGCTAGTATTCTGCCAAAATTTGTATAATTCCATCCAGCGGTTTGGACTGCTGTCATGTCTAAAATCCTTACGGGAATTAACATGGGAAAAATACTTTTTCTGACCCACCCTTTTTCTCAGCCCTCTCTTGACAGATCACCCCAAAACTTTCCATGCACATCTAGAATCACCTGCACTCTTTTTTTTTTGAAAATTTTGTGAAGATTTGTCAAAAGGCTCTATAGATATAGGCAAGTGAAAAAAATAGAGAGAGAGAGAGAGAGAGATAGATATTACATGGATCTGATGATCATCAAATCTGTTTGTTTTCACACGGAGATTTGGTCTGCTAAATATCCATGGAGAAATTAGGAATTACCAGGGGAATCTAACCCGAAGTTACTGATGCCTCCGGTAATGAAGTACTCCAAGTTCATTATCCGCAGGTATACGTCTTAAAGCCTAGAAGCGAAGGGCTACACGGAGGAATGCCCGAAGATACATATCTTAACATTCATTATCAATGCTCTCCGTCCCAAAAAATTTTAAAGTGCTGTTCACACATTTCATTCGACAAGGTCAAGGGGAGGTGTCGCTGGGACCAGCTCTTATCATGTAGGGGATGAGTATAGAGAGCTCATCCTTAGAAGGAAAATACATGGAAGACTATTGTGGTTTTGCATGATGCTAATATTTTTCTATTACAACATTTAACAAGGTAATGCATTTTTAATTGGGAAATTCAATGAAGAAGTGGTCACTTTACACGTACTTTAAAAAATGTCATATATAGCATTAAATTGAAAATTCGCCAGCGCGGGTAATCAGTTATCCGCTCCAATCTTTCACCTCCTGTGGGCAACTCTCAGGATGCTGTGAGGCGCGGGGGCTCAGACTGCCTGTTGCAGACGTTGCAGTGCCCTTCTCATCTTGGTTCGATTCTTCAACGTTCTGTTTCAAAGATCAATTAGAAAATTAGCTCCTTATAAGAGATAATTATGTCGCATTTTCAAATGATTCTCAGGAACGGATTCCTTTCAAGATGCTCACAGGCAGCTTAGTGGCGTGACTGCCACCTACTGTTCTATTGTACCATCGCAACAGCGTGATGCGTGTTATTTCAGCATCTTGACGGATAGCAGGCATATTCAAATACAGAGAAAACAGTATCTACCGACCCACTTGTCAGCTACCCAGTAGCTGGCAAGCAACTATGAATCAGATGTCTCGTGGCGACGCTGGTGATTGTGGGCCAGAGAAATGGTGGCACATCACATAGCAGTTATCGTGTTGCGGGTTCTGGGGCTGTTGCTGCCTTGCTGCATAGCATCGAGGGTTTCCGTACCACTGTCCCAGAGTCATGGTCACCTGTACTACTGCACACCGTATGAGAGAGAGAGAGTGTGTGTGTGTATGGGCGCGCACACTGCCTTGCGCTCTGTGTACTGTTGCAGAGCAAATGCCTCAATTATTGCTCTCTAAGGGGTTGCTTGAGTGTCCACAAACATTGTTTGGATTAAGAGCATTGAGCAGTAGCGGTCCGTGGTGGGAGTGCTGCCGGGCGGTGACGCGGGGTGGGGGAGGGGCAGGGTGGGGGGTAGTAAACTACGGAATACGGCCGCACAGAGGTAAGTAAACAAACAAATAAAACAAATTTAGTTGTGCGCGCTGCATCGCCAAATGCGATGCAGGGCGCGCAACGAAATTCGTTTTATTTATTTGTTTGTTTACTTACCTCTGTGCAGCCGTATTCTGTAGTTTACTACCCCCCCTGCCCCTCCCCCGCCCCGCGTCACCACCCGGCAGCACTCCCACCACGGGCCGCTACTGGCATTGAGTGCCCTCACGAGGATGGATGGAGCCCATCTGGGTACAATTCGCAGCGCCAGGTTGCCCAACCTAGCATTGGGAAGTACAGCCATATTCTGTAACCCTATTGGCAAAGCGCCAATGCAGTTACCCTTGCCCCGTAGTGCAAGGTTTCCTGAATTACAGGCAAGATTGTTTTTGTGCAGGAAGGGACATCCTCCTGCACCAAAACAATCCTTAGAGGCACTTTCCTCTTTCTATCAGTGCTGCAGAATGAAGCACACATGGAATGCCTCAAAATGCTACGCCTTCCCTAGCGAGGCGCAACGAGGAGACATAGAGATATTTCTCCTCGTTGCGCCTCGCTAGGGAGGTGTAGCATTTTGAGGCATTCCAAGGTTTGCTAGATTTAGTAAATCTGGGAATATGCCAAAATCCATGGGTGGATCCTGGGAAAGCCGCTTGCTCCACCCATAGAACGCCTCCCAAATTGTAACGTAGCGTGGCACAAGCAGCTACGTTGCTTTGCATTTCTTCACAAAGTCACACACAGCCATGCAAATCAGGCCTTACATGTCTTTGCAAATTCCAAATAAGCTTTTTCTTTGCCCTGCTTTGCCTTTCGGGATGCAAGGGTGACGCAAAGGTTTAGTAAATCCTGACTGTATATGATCATCTAATAAATTCTGGGTGAGTCTTCTTTGTTTCCATTGAACTAATTAATCATAACAAATAATCACATTTGAAAACAATGATTAGTATGTGAAACGGTCAGGATTGGAGACAGTGTCCATAAAGACCTGGAGTGAAGGGGCACCCTATGTTCACCTGACTCATATCTTTGTCCCATGTTATGTAACCCTGAACCAATGGTGGGCCAGATTACTCTGTATTTATACCACTGAAGTAAAATAATGAAAATAATGTGCAACCTCGTGATTGAATTATTCACATATGACATTGAGCCACACTATGTATATTAGAATATCAACCTGCACTTATATCAACTCCACAGAAATGATTTCCGAAATTTGGTGAAAGTGGATGTGGAGTTAAGAACAGTAAATCTAAACTTCCCTATGTATGCTTACAACGGCTACAATGGCAACCTCTAATTAGTCGACATTGTGGAACAAAAAAAAAAAAATATATATATAGATATATATATATATATATATATATATATATATATATATAACCTACTGGCGGTCGCCAGTAGGTAATTATAGTTAGGACCTATTTTCCATAGGAAATTCACAACATTCTATTTCCAATAACTTTGACGCCGGTTGATGAATCTTCGCGAAATTTTCAAAACTCGTGGGGCGCTCCGGTCCGCTCCTATCCTGAAAGTCTCGGGGTGATTCATCAAGTGGGGGCCGAGAAAAAAGGGGGTCCCAAAACGTGTTTTCCCCATGCAATTTTCCATAGGAACCTTTAGTCGCAGCTACAGCCCGAACTGCTGAACGGAATTACACCAAATTTGGCAAAAAGGTAGCCCTTGGTTCAGAGTCGTGCCTTTTGGTTAAATGGTGTAAATCCGTTCAGTAGTTCCTGCGAAATTTGAAAAAGAAAACACATATATATCTGGGCAGAGCCTAACCACACATGTCATCGTGAGATCGGATTGGCTGTCAGCACTTCATCCTGGAATTGCTGGCAGCCATCTTGTGACCAATATAAATGATAGTACCCCATTGAAATGCATTGTAGTGAATCGAAGATTTTGAGGGTTACCAAAAGGAGAACTATAAAGGGTGATAACAGACTTTAGTTACATTAGAATTCATTTGTTGATGGTACCATACTAATTTCAGGAATTGTGGTGTGTTCTAAGGTGATTTTACCCTGTGAAAAACCTTCTGCTGGGATATCATGAATCATGTTTGAGAGAAAACTATTTCCACATGCTTGTCCCATACAGTTTTGGAAGGTGCTCCAGAAGCTAAAATGAGAGCATATTTTCTGTAAATTCACATTATCTTTCTCAGTCATGTGAGAATGAAGTCTGACATTCTCAGTAAAACATGTACATCCAACAAGGGCAGAGACTGTCAGTTGATTCCTTTGTGTTCTACTGCAGCTTCCCAGAGTGTTCTAAAGAACAACTAGAGTGCTAACAGCCTTACTTATGACAAAGTATGGCACACCTGAAGCCATCTTGATTGGAATAAACTGGTAACTCTTAAAACATTTAATTTAAAAAGGAATAAATAAGGGGGTTCATTTTGTCATAGAAATTATGGTTAGTGCTGTAGAAAGAAAAATTAGGACATGTTTTAAGTGAGATCTCAAATATCTTCCTGTTATATTTCAACAGGAGCAGCCTGTCAGTTGATGCCTTTGTGTTCTGCTGCAGCTTCCCAGAGTGTTCTAAAGAACAACTAGAGAGCTAACAGTCTTACTTATGACAAACGTATGGCACACCTGAAACCATCTTGATTGGAATAAAATGGTAACACTTAAAAAGTAAAAAAATGAGCATTTTGCCATAGAAATTATGGTTAGTGCTGTAGAAAGAAAAATTAGGACATGTTTTAAGTGAGATCTCAAATATCTTCCTGTTATATTTCAACAGGAGCAGCCTGTCAGTTGATGCCTTTGTGTTCTACTGCAGCTTCCCAGAGTGTTCTAAAGAACAACTAGAGCGCTAACAGTCTTACTTATGACAAAAGTATGGCACACCTGAAGCCATCTTGATTGGAATAAACTGGTAACACTTAAAACATTTAATTTAAAAAGAAACAAAATGAGGGGGTTCATTTTGCCATAGAAATTATGGTTAGTGCTGCAGAAAGAAAATTTAGGGCATGTTTTAAGTGGGATCTCAAATCCTCTTCTATTTCATTAGAAAATTCTGACATGCAGACTGAAACAATCACTTTCAATACCAGCAGTAGACTTCCAGTTAACTCCCTGGTGAGCAGTAGCTTTACTACAGTGATCTAATGAACAACTAGAGTGCTAACATTCTGAATTTATGGCAAATGTGTGACACATCTGAATGCCTTCTTGATGGAATCAAAGTAAAAACTGAAAGCATTTCCTACTGAGGAGACTGCAGTAAATGACGAAATTAAGAAACTTCATAACAAATAAGTCTCCCAAGATGGCCACCAGAGAAAAAAGAGCCCAAATGTAGCACAAATATCACCCAGATGTAGCCCACATATAGCCCAATGACAGAAGTGTGCAAAACACTTTTTATTTTTAGTTTTTCTGCAGTTTTATATAGTGCAAACTGGTCAGGTATTGGAGCGTTACATCTTACTTGGACCCCTTATTGCGTATTTTGCACGAAGTACATGAGATTGATCTTGCGAAACATTGAACTTTACGATTCTGTTAACCTGAAGTTGCTCTGAACCGGGCTTTGTAACACCTGCTTTTACCTACTGGTTTTAATTAATTCTCACTGTATTGTATTAGGAAAGAGGATTTACTGTTTTTATGTACACTTTTATGATCTATGTTTCTAAATCAGATCAAATAAAGTTTAATGAATTCTATGGCAGGACGGAGGCGGCGAGGATTATGCATATCTTTCCTCACTTTATTTGCATAGCAGTTCAAAGAAAACGTAACACAACAATCATTAAACAAAAGACTACACAACCCATGAACCATTAGGGGGGTAGTCTCCAAGGCAACCATAGTCCAATCATATCACAATCCATCGTATATAATATCGTGACGTCCCTTCCGCTTCCTCTTTCTTCACTGCTCGTCAGTTAAGTGCATTCCTTACATTCTTGGCTTAATCTGACGTTGTTGCTGTTTGTTTAGCGGTTTCTTGTGCACGTTATTAGCATTATTGCCTTGGTATTGTTTCATATTCCCTGCGCAGCAGGCTCTTGCCCGAGCGTGTTCTCCCCCTCGCAGTTTCTCCCGCTGTGCTCTGCGCGCGGTGAGATCCTGTCAGGCGCGTCTGGTCCGAGCGAGGCAGCTCCGTCGAGCGCTCCTGCTGGTCTTTACGCGCGTTTGGGAATCCGGTCACTCCTTTAGTGTCCGCTTGATTCCTGACCAACCCTCGCCTAATTTTGACACCGCTACGCAGTGATTTCCCCACACGGCCACGTTAGTGACCAGCGCCACCTGGTGGTGGTAATTGGTATTGCGCCTCAGTCTATTCTTATAACAGCTTCGGGGAAAGCCCAGCTGTTGGAGCACCGGCGAGGGGGCTGTCTTAGGATTTTAAGGGCATTTGTTCTGTGCTCACACCCTCTGCTATCATGTCTTCTCCAGAAGACCATTTTTACTCCTCCTACCAGGAAGTGGAGGAGGAATGGCCCCCCAACTTCTCCCTCCAGCAGTGGACCAAGCCCTCTCTCTGGCTATTTCTAGGCGCTGGCTCCTCTTAGGGATCAGGTTGATAAGCTGGCGAAAAGCATCCCTGGGGTGTTCAGTGACCCAGATCTGGTGGTAGCGGGTCCAAGTAGCTCCCAGATGGGGAATAAAAGGGTCGTTAAGCATAACGCGGGGCACTTGGAAGGATTTGATAAACTTACGGAGACCTTCCTCAAGAGTGCGCGAACGCTAAAACATGCACCCTGCCGGGAGGAGGAGGGGCCCGGAGAAAATTGCAAAACTGTCACCACTATTGTAGACTCCGACGGCGGGTTTCCCTTAGAGGGAGAGGGTGTATCGGAGGACGATTTCTCCTCCGATGAGGATAAGGACTCGGGGCGTCCCTGGCGTCCAGAGTCCCACTCCTCTCAGTCCCCGGTTGGGGACGGGGTCCACTCGGACATGTTCGAGCCTTCCCAAATTTACCATCCTAGGTCGGCAGAGTGGACACCTGACGCCAAAGTGGCAGAGTATGTGGTGGGGAAAATCCATCAACCCCTTGAAAGGGAGGTCAGGAATAGGATGAGGGGAGAATGCCCCAGGCCCTCACTGAAGGGGAAGGTGGCACACACGCCTGAAATTGATGAGAAACTATGTACCTTTTTCTCCAAGTATATGAGGGATCCCAAGAAAGGAATTGATAGGTCTTGGACGTGGTAGGGCCCTTGACCCAAATTATTCAATTGACGGAGCGTTCCAAAGAGTCAGGATCCCTTTGTCCATGGATATTGTGGCTGGTTGGGCGCACTACCCTAAACCCTAAAACACTACCCCTCCACTACCCAAACACCACTGCACTACCCTAAACCCTAAAACACTACCCCCAGCATGACACCCTACACTACCCAAACATAACTGCACTACCCTAATCCTTAAAACACTACCACCAGCACGACTCCCTACACTACCCAAACACCACTGCACTACCCTAAACCCTAAAACACTACCCCCAGCACGACTCCCTACACTACCCAAACACCACTGCACTACACTAAACCCCAAATATACCCCCAGCATGACCTCCCACACTACACTACCCTAAACCCTAAAACACTACCCCCAGCATGACCCCCTACACTACCCAAACACCACTGCACTACCCTAAACCCTAAAACACTAACCCCAGCATGACCCCCTACACTACCCAAACACCACTGCACTACCCTACACCCTAAAACACGACCCCCTATGCTACACAAACACGACTGCACTACCCTAAACCCTAAAACACTTCCCACAGCATGACCCCCTTTACTACACAAACACCACTGCACTGCCCTAAACCCTAAAACACTACCCCAGCACTACCCCCTACACTACCCAAACACCACTGCACTAACATAAACCCTAAAACACTACCCCCAGCACGACTCCCTACACTACCCAAACACCACTGCACTACCCTAAACCCTAAATCTATCCCCAGCACGACCCCTACACTACCCAAACACCACTGCACTACCCTAAACCATAAAACACTACCCCCAGCATGACCCCCTACACTACACAAACACCACTGCACTACCCTAAACCCTAAAGCACTACCACCAGCATGACCCCCTACACTACTCAAACACCACTGCACTACCCTAAACCCTAAAACACTACCCCAGCACAACCCCCTACACTACCCATACACCACTGCACTACCCTAAACCCTAAAACACTACCCCCAGCACGACCCCCTACACTACTGCACTACCCTAAACCCTAAAACACTACCCCCAGCACGACCCCCTACACTACCCAAACACCACTGCACTACCCTAAACCCTAAAACACTACCCCCAGCATGACCCCTACACCACCCAAACACCACTGCACTACCCTAAACCCTAGAAAAGAAACCCCACCCCATGCCCAATCCCCCTTACCTCTCACTCCTCATGGTTCCTCTCTCCTCGTGGTTCCTGCTTCACGTCATCTCTGAGGGGCGGTGCACGTCGTTGTGAGGAAACGGAACAGCCTCTGTTTCCTTACAACGACATGGATCGTCTACATGTTTTAGAACGCATGGTCATTTACCATACATACCTTTGCAACAAAATTCGTTGTAAAGGCATGCGTGGTAAATGACCATGCGTTCTAAAAAATGCGTAGTAATGACTTCGTGATGTACAACGCATGCGTGGTAATGCATGCGTTGTAATGGTATCGCAAAGTAAAAAAGTCGTTGTAACAGCTGTTTACCGATCGAAGCTGGCCCCTGTTCTTCAGTGAGACGTTTATTTGATTAATTAGGAGGAAGGAATGTGGTTTACTTACAGAAAAGTGCATTCCCGGCTGTTGTATTGTGAAAGTGTCCGCGTGGCCTGGTTTCACTTCCGGTGAGAGAGTGGAAGAGTTTGTTTGGATCTAAAGGAGTTCTGTTGTTGGACGGGGCCGGTGCGACATGTCATCAGAAAACATAGCTAATGCAAAGCGTCCTCCCTGAAGTGTGGAGCAGTGCCATGAGAGGTCAACGAGTGTGCGTCCCACCGCAGTATGACCGTACCGCGTGACCCATGTGCCGCCTGCAGGGTACGGGAGGCAGAAGCGGCATCGCAGGTCCTCTTGAAGACCGTTGTAGCACTAATTCTACATTTTGGTACTAGGGCATTTTAAATTCGTTGTTCCTGCCAGATACAAAGAGAAGATCCTGTGTTATTCAGTGCCCTCGTTACCTTTTTTGTGGGTTGTGGTGCTTGTCACTTCGCTGCCCCGCCGGTGCACACTACTGGGCACCCCACCTCGTGTGCCATCTGCAGGGCCTCTGCCCTCGGATCACTGGTTTCTGTTTCTGGAGTGGCAACATAAACAGTTGCTCCCAAAGGACTAGCCTGAACACTTAGGTGAATATCCCCTGCACCAGCATTCCACGGAAATTCTTTCCTAGCTCTCCCACGTCAACGAGCACGGCTGCGCTCGCGACACCGTATGACATCATCGGAGCCATAAGAGGACCTCGTCGGCGTGCTGGCGTCAGTTCCACCCATTTTTTCCGTGCCACCGAGGCAAACAGGGGACCGAGACATTTTCACATGTATACATAGTATAATAAATATATATATATTCACTGAAAAACCATAGGTTTCAGGCACATTATAGTTAGAAATTAGCATTTAAAAACCTTAGAAATTCACTAAAAAACCATAGGTTTCAGGGGCGTTATAATTAGTTGGACATTTCACTCGTACAAAACCATAGAAATTCCCCCGTTATAGTTAGTTCAGCTAACTATAACTCGCGCGCCCACAATGCACTGCTGATGACGTCACATATTATATCACTCATGACATGGTCAGTGACATCACTGATGACATCACTGATGACATCTCAAATGACATCACTGATGACATCACTGATGACATCATCCAGTGAATGTGTGTTTTTCTGAAAATTAAATAGGTTTTATATATGTATATCTCAAGGTCGATGGAAGAATAAATGGGTATATAAGTGTCTAAATGGATGATTTGTTTTTGTAAAATTGATTGTATAACTGACTAAGTGTATCTTAGTGAATACATGGGTTAGTGAGTAATGTTTAAATATGAAAATATCTGTATCAGTCTCTCACTTTGTGTATAAGTGGCTGCATGGGTTGATGAGTAGCTACATGAGTGTCTATATGGGTTATTAGTTGGTTTTTTGAGTATCAGTATGAGTGTCTGAGTGTCTGTATGGTTCGGTGGGGGGTATTACTTAGTGCATAGATGCATGAATGAGTGACTCACTGTTTTTATGTGTTGAAGACAGCATGTGTGCAGGACTGTATAGGTGGATGAGTATGTGAATGGGCGTGTTAGTGAGTGAATGACTGTCTCAATAGTGTCTTTATGAGTAACTAAATATGTTTTAAACTAGTATATGTGAGTATTGGTGTATATAAGTGAGTATATGTGAGAGTGAGAGATTGGAAGAGTTCCTGTACAAATAAGTAGGTGTTTTTATAAGTGATTGTTTAAGAGAGTAAGTATGTGTAAGTTTCTGTAGAAGTAAGTGTGGTAGTGTGTGTATAACTGTATATGCAAGTAAATGGGTGTTTGATACTTTGTTTGCATGTGTGACTATGTGTGTGAGTAACTCTATGGATGAGTGGCGGTGTGATGTATAGGTGTATGAGTACATATGATGAGTGAGTACATGTATGAGTGACTTTATAGGGACTGTTGGTGAATGAGTGGATGTGTGTGTAGATCTTGGAATTACTGAATAGGTGTGTTGTAACTGGTATTGGTATGTCCATTGTTTTGAAAATGTTAGTTTGTATTTTTGAGTGTGTGTATCAAAGGTTATATTAGGGTGAGAGGAGGTCTGCCACGCTATCACAAGGATGATGTCATCAGTGGTGTCATCAGTGATGTCATTTGAGATGTCATCAGTGATGTCATGAGTGATGTCACTGACCATGTCATGAGTGATGTAATATGTGACGTCATCAGCAGTGCATTGCGGGCGCGCTGAGTTATAGTTAGCTGAACTAACTATAACGGGGAATTTCTATGGTTTTGTACGAGTGAAATGTTCAACTAACTATAACGCCCCTGAAACCTATGGTTTTTTTCAGTGAATATATATATATATATTTATATATATATATATATATTTTTTTTTGTGTGAAGGTTGCTATTCTTGCCATCTATGTTTTGGCATGCAATCCTATTCAGGCTAGGAAAAGCTAAAAGAGAAAGGTTTGGGGCCTTCAAATGAAACTACCCATAACAATCCATTATACAATGCTGTCTGCCGACACACAGATAATGATACTGATCTTTTGCTAAACTGAATTACATCAATGTGCGCCTGCTGCTAATTATGTATTAGTTTACAAACATGCAACAGAGTAATGGAAGAAATGCTTGAATTATTCTCAGGCATTGGTGATCATTCAGGCCGTGCACCTTTTAATAGTGTTTTTTTGCTTATTTTGCCCAGAAACCAGTCATATGCATATCAGTCTTAGTCCTGGTCAAATACCATCAGTTCATCTCAGGCTAGGTCCCTCCAGATTAAAACACAAGCAACTGTTTTCGGCCTACATGGCACAGTCAGCACAGGACCCTCATCGGGGCATATTCATTTCACTTAGGGCATCTACTGCACTAAACAGCAAAGTGATGAAATTAATGACTCAATTCATTTTAACCTCTGAAGGAGTCTCACAATTGTGATCTTTTCCCCATGTTCTCATCTTTACCCATGAGTTCATAGATAAGGTCGAAGGTCAAACACAGTCAACCAATCAATGAAACAGGTCTTATAAAGCGCGGCTAATCACCTATGAGGGTATCCAGGTGCTGAGAACCTGCTGCTTAGTGAGGGTTCATTTGAACCGCCAGGTCTTGAGTCCCTTCTTGAATTCCAACAGGGCGGATGAGGTTTGGAGGTGAAGGGGAAGGTTGTTCCATGACTTTGCAGTGAGGCAGGAGAAGGAGCATCCCCCACTGTTGCTTCAGCGGATGCAGGGAGTGTGAGCAAGGGAGAGAGAGGCAGAGCTCAGGTGGCTGGAGGGTTGGTGGAAGTTCAAGTGGTGATTGTTGTATGCTGGTCCTTGGTTGTGTAGGGCTATGTAGGTGTGGCTCAGTATCTTGAATTGAAATCTTGTCACAAGCCACTCACCTGAAACTCCAGGTAGTACCGATGGGGTGACAACTTGACACAACTCCCTCTGAGAACTAACCTCAGTACCAATGAAAGTGAGAAAACACTGTACCAATGGAAGTTCTCAAGGCTAAGGGGAGATTTGGGATGAGAGCGACAGAGAAAAAAATAAAACCACACTGGACCACAGCACAACTTCTCATTGGGGAACTGCGTCAGGATGGGCACAGGGGTAACAGGTATACATGGGATTGTGTGAATGTCAGGTATAGGTTTCTCAACACTCTACACTCTAATCAGGTGTAGTTACAAGGCAGTCTGGAATCTGTGGGGACAGTTACAGTTAGTACACAACAAATAACTTAGATCTTCACAGAGATAACATGAATTAGCATTTGCAAATACCAAGCGTTTTCTCTAGACACAGATGTGCTTACTCCAACGGTTCAACAATACTTGGGCATCGGCATTAATAGCGATCAGTCAATGGTTACTCCAGCATTAGTCCAACAACAAACTTTACATCTAATACAACTGTGATGTGCAGATTTGCCAAAAGTCACAATGCCCTAACACCGTATTTGCTGCTCAGCATTGGAATGTCCATAGCCAGTAAGCCGCACAGGCAAAAAGGATTAGTCTGTCCAATCAAAGTAACATGCCAACAAATCAAAGAAACAACAGTTGCACACAAAGTTTCACACTGAGCACAAAAGTACTACTGTTTGAGGAAACCAAGTTTGGCAGCATAGAGATGAGGCTGTCCTTCAAGTACTTGCTGCACAAGGAAGCACATTAGTGTGAGAAAATTGAATGTACCTTGTTTTTTTTCATCCGGATACGGCAGCCACAAGACATGTTGCAGAGAAATACCTGAAATGACTTCTTCTCTTTTTACTTTCTTGCAGAGCCTGGAACGGCGAAACTTGTTGCAGAGGAGACGCCAACGCGATGGATTGCAGGATGCGGAGCGGCAAGATGCGTTGCTATGGAGATGGAAGACGCTGCCTCCTGAGCCTGGAACGCCGACGGAAGACCCTACTTCACTGAACCTGGAGTGTTGGCGTAAGACGAGGAGCAATCTGGACTGGAGCACTGGTAAGCAGGAGCAGACAATGCCAAGCGCATTGTGCTGGGTGGCATGGTTTAAATAGCTGCGTCTCTCGCCAAAGCACATTTAGGGTGTGCTAGAGCCTTCTGCTGGTTGTTTACATTGCTGCATGTGATCCACATGGTTTCAGCGTTCGGTTGCTCTATCTGCAGCCATTTCAGTCATGTTTGGTCCACATATTTACTGACAGTTGGATTGTTTGGTATTGTTCTTTTCAGTTCCTACAACTGTCACCAGGAAAAAGGGCAATGCAAATACATTTATCACATAAATTAATCCTACTACTGCCACCAGGGAAATATGCCAATGATTACACGTTATTTGACAGTAGTGAAAATGCACAGGCATGTAAACAAGCATACGTTTAAGCAGCACACATTAACATTGGGGAGGAGGGGCACCACCCTGAATGCGACAACATAAGCATGCTGTTGCAAGTGGGAGCAGGGCCATGACACAACTCTTCTGAATGGTGAGCAAGTGAAGCTTCTTGAGGTGTGGGATAATGTGGGTTCACTTTGGGAGGTGAAGGATGAATCTGGCCATTGAATTCTGCATGGTTAGCAGTCTCTTCAGGAGGTGTGAGGTGATTCCTACGTAGAGTGCTTTGCCATAGTCCAGTCGGCTGGTGACTAGGGCTTGAGTGACGGTTCATCTGGTGTTGACGCGGAGGCATTTGAAGATCTTACGAAGCATGCGAAGAGTAAGGAAGCAGGTGGAGGAGACTGCGTTGATCTGGTTTTTCATGGTGAGCTTGCTGTCCAGGATGATGCCAAGGTTACCGTGAGGTCCTAGTTCGGGGGGCCACAAGGCGTCGCTCCACGGGGAGGTGTTGTTCCCGTTGATGAGCACTTCTGTTTTGCCTGTGTTGAGTTTTAGGTAGTTGACTTTTAACATTTCTGCACTTTTATCACACATACACATAGCTTTGCTTTTAGGAATATCTGTTTCATTTTGTCACGTTCCTGCAGCTGCCCATTTTTACAAATCATTTGGTCATGTGATCTATGCAAGACTGACCAGAGAAACTTTACCTTGTCACTACTAAATATCATCTCCCATTTATACAGGTGGACTAACTGATGAATCGTCAAGAGTGGTCCTATGCTTCTATTTAAATTTATAGTGGATATTATTTAGCATTCTGAAGACTGCTGGTCGACTGCTTCAGATCTTGCCTGTGACACAATTAAGGCTAAGAAGTGAGCTGGGTGGAGTCAAAGTCATGGGTTGAGTAATCAATGTCAAAGAGAGAGGGAGAGCTATTTCTCGTTTGTTCAGAAGGGGAAAAAAAGTTGAAAAAAGTGGGCCTTGAATTCCTTTCCAGCTGTTTAATTCAGGGAGAGAGTTCTAGTGCTACAGCCAGGACCAAACTGGGAGCCAAAACAAGTCATAAAATGTTCAAATGAGCCCCGCTTGCATCATGCAGGTGAGTGTAGTGAGCAAACCTGCCCATTTCTGGTGGATTTGGGGTTTCTCCCTCGAAGAAAGTTCAAAAAAATAGGTCCAAACTCAAAACACATATTAAAATATATTGGATAAAAGGCTGTATGATGAGCGGGCCACGTAAAGGGGTACTAATGAAATATTGCAATACCTCTGTCTACCCCATACTCAGGAGCACAAATGAAAGTTACTGGGCCCATTAAGGTTATGAGTAATGCAGAAATACTGCAGACCAATACAGTTTGCCTAGGGACAGAATGAAAAATGCAACAGGGAATTAGGAATAATTAGGGGAATCAGATGTTTTAAATCTGACCCTACTTATTTCCCATTTCTTAGAGGAACCTCAGGATCCAACTCCCAATGGTGTGTTTTTCTGTCCCTTACTAATCAGTAATGCTAACTCACAGGGTTACAATTTACAGTTCAGTTACCAAGGACATCGTAATGAGGACCCAAGTGCTTTAATCTCATACTTCAGTGCAGCAGCATTCCCAGTAAATCATCTCAAGGTCTGTTTGTGTATGGTAATTATATCTGAAATTATTAATTTTTACAAAAGGAAAACGCATGGATATGTGGTCACATTTGCATGTACAAAAATATTAACTTGGAAAGCTCAAAGCAATGACCATCTGCCTTATCAAAATCCTTTTAATTCTCGCTTGTTTACAGAACAAATTTCAAACACAGTTGAAATGCCCAGTATAATAATATCCCTTTCAAATATGGTAAATAGACACCTGTATTAAAATCCAACCATAACTGGAAACTTCATTGTTATATAACATGCTCTGGTAAAAGTAATATACATTGAAATATAGGCTACTGAAGATCCCTTTCAAGTGTATATTAGAAGACAAACTATGTAGTGGGGAACAGAGAACAAAGAAATATTGAACTGTTTTCAAACTACTGGAAGTGGAGAAAGGAATTCTCCAAGGTGGATCCCTGGATTGTCAGTAATATATGGTTAGCTCCCAGTTTTCTCTATTTTAGGACTCTGAACCTCTTTTTTGTGCTGATGGAAGGGTACACTCTGGAACTCTGGAATGCATGTCATAATCCTAGCTGGCATAGAGAGTACTTTTGGTTCTAAAGTACACTATTCACTGGAAAAAGTAATTTCAATCTACATCCCCACTTAACTCCGATTAGATGCAATCTGTGAATGAACAACATGATGGTGGTAACATTGGTGTATTATATATATATAGGGCTGTAATAATGATTTAATTCAGAAATACGGAGCACACCCACCGAAGGGATTATATTTCGTCCGAGGCACTACAAATCCCAGCGTGCATGCTGGTAATTGCACTCACCTGAGAGGCCCCACGAAAAGAAAAGTAAATCATGGGGAAGGAGCCTCGGTCTTCCGGTGCAAAGTCTTTCTTATCAAAGCCTGTGAGCAAGGGCCAGGAGGCCCGAAACATGTAAGGCGAATGATTTTTTTCTGAGGACAGATGCCAGGCATTGCTTTGCAATTATAAGAACTCTGTCGAGTATTTCCTGTTTGAGTGCGTCTTTGGCACTTTGGTTAAAGCAACCAAAAAATATATATATCTATATATATTACCTACTGGCAGTCGCCAGTAGGTAGTTATTGTTAGAACCTAGTTTCCATAGGAAAAGCATTTTTTGATTTGACAATAACTTTAGTGCCGTTTCACGAATCTTCGTGAGATTTTCAAAACTAATGGGTCAGTCACATCAGCTGCTGTCTTGAAAATTTCGGAGTGATTCGTCAATGCTTTTTCTCCATGTTAATTTCCATAGGAAACTGTAGACATGGCTACAGCCCGAACTGCTGAAAGGAATTACACAAAATTTAGCAGAAAGGTAGCTCTTCGTCCAGAAAGTACTCTTTTTGTTAAATGGTGTAAATCCGTTCAGTAGTTCGTGAGAAATTTTAAGATTTCTCAGGATATACAACTGTATCTGCGGTGCATCCGCGAACCCTCCCAATCTCGTGCCAGAGATCTGATTGGCTTCCAACACTTCAAACCAGGAAGTGTTGGCAGCATTCTTGTGACTCAATTGAACCAAGTCAGAAGCAAAAACGTTTAAAAAAAAGAAAAGGGGGCAGGGTAGAAACACCCTGATCCCCTAGGCCTGTTCAGGGGGTCCTACAGGGACCCCAGGGCCAAAATAAAAGCATTTTATTTTTAAATTTTCTGCGAGAGTCACAGTGGATCCGCGAATCCGGCTGAAAATGTAAAAAAAATGTAGGCCCCCAGGTTGCGTGCAGGCCCCCGCAGCCCCGGGGACCACCACGTCCCCGGGGCTAATTGTTTGAAGTGCGGAGGGCCAAGCTGCCCCCTGCAGCCCTGGGGACTGCCACCTCCCCAGGGCTATATTTTATTATAATGCATGGGGGGCTCCAGCCCCCAAACGCAGTCCCGGGGACCACCACCTCCCCGGGGCTATTTTGAAAATGGGAGGGGGGCCACGCGTCCCCCCTCCTGGAACTGTAAAGGGCCCTGGGAACTGCCACCCCTCAGGGCCAGCTCCAGCAATATCCTGGGGTGCCAACCCCTGGGACATTGCAGTTTGCTTGTGGATGGGGGGACACTGCTCTCGCTTGTTCAAAGTGGAGCACACTTTGCTTTTTACACCCAGGGAGCTGCATGTCAATAGTTCCCTGGGTGTAAAAAGCCATTTGAGATGTCATCAGTTATGTCATCAGTGATGTCACTGACCATGTAATGAGTGATGTAATATGTGAGGTCATAAGCAGTGCATTGCAGGGGCGCGAGTTATAGTTAAGTCAGCTAAGTAGAACGGCTGAATTTCACAGGTTTTGTATGAGTAAAATCTTCTAACCCTAACTATAACATCCCTGTAACCTTTGTTTTTTTAGTGAATTTCTAAGGTTTTTTAAATTCTATTTGCTAACTATAACGTCCTTGTAACCCTTGTTTTTTTCAGTGAATTTCTAAGGTTTTTTAAATGCTAATTTCTAACTATAACGTCCCCGTAACCTTTGTTTTTTTTGTATATATATATATATACGCGGCAGCCTGGCCGTGGAGGACGCCACACCCCGTGAGAGAGCAGGGGCCCAAGAGGTTTCGTATGATGCTGAACCTTAGGCACGGCTGTGTCTATAAAGAAGAAGACCGGAGATCTAAGTCCACATCCCACTGGGGCTGAAGAAAAGTTAAAACAATGACACCGAAGTGAAACGCAACCCACTGAGGTAACACTTATCAAACTACAGGCACCAGCATGCCAGAGACCAGAAACTCACCTGCAATGTGAACCGGGAAAGTATAAATCATTTGCATGCAATAGAAGGTGCTGTTGAGCACTGTCGTTTCAGCCGGAGTCACTCTCTGAAGAAGAAACCTTTGAGTTTTGAAACGCATAAGAGACTTTTCAGTTTGGAGCAACATTGACGGTTTTAATATCAAAGGCTTTTTAAAGCACACAGCTGTTTGGAGGCGTCTTTGTCTCAGGGCACTTTTTGTTGGATTAAATACGCGGCAGCCTGGTCATGGAGGACGCCACACCCCGTGAGAGAGCAGGGGCCCAAGAGGTTTCGTATGATGCTGAACCTTAGGCACGGCTGTGTCTATAAAGAAGAAGACCGGAGATCTAAGTCCACATCCCACTGGGGCTGAAGAAAAGTTAAAACAATGACACCGAAGTGAAACGCAACCCACTGAGGTAACACTTATCAAACTACAGGCACCAGCATGCCAGAGACCGGAAACTCACCTGCAATGTGAACCGGGAAAGTATAAATCATTTGCATGCAATAGAAGGTGCTGTTGAGCACTGTCGTTTCAGCCCGAGTCACTCTCTGAAGAAGAAACCTTTGAGTTTTGAAACGCGTAAGAGACTTTTCAGTTTGGAGCAACATTGCTGGTTTTAATATTAAAGGCTTTTTAAAGCACACAGCTGTTTGGAGGCGTCTTTGTCTCAGGGCACTTTTTGTTGGATATATATATATATATATATATATATATATATATATATATATATATATATATATATATATATATATATATATATATATATATATATATATATATATATATATATATTTGAATGTATCCCCTGCTGTGCATTGTAAAAATATTGCACGTGACCGAGAAGTTCCATGACAATATAGAGGAATGAGACCAAAGGACAAGTTACTTTATAAAGTGATAAGGTTACAAAACACCAATGAGACTTGCACTATCCTTACCAGGTACGGTACTCTATCCTATATAATACATGATCACACCATCACCTTCCCCACAAACCACTTAAATTATTGGTGCGTAGCTCTTTCATGTTAAAGGGAGAGCATGTTCACAAACATGAAGAATAAAAATAGAATTTCTGGTGCAAAAAAGTTGTTTGATATTTGTTGCAAAAAGATATTAGAAGCAGTTTAATAGAAGCTAATAAAAAAAATGTGCAGTAGAAACTAGCAGAAAGATTCTAACTTTGCTATAAATTACCCAAGGAGTGCAAAAAATAAACACATTGACTTAAATACCTCCTTTCTTCTTGTCAATGTACAGCTTGAAAAACAAAGTTTCCTTTTTCAGTTCTTTAAACAGATGATTTAATTATGCTCTAAGACCTGACCTGCCTGTCCTCTCAGCTGCTGGCTCTAGCAGCAGGCATTGTGACATCCGAACTCAATTTAATAAGTTATTGCAGTTGAGATCTGTTGTTATTTCTTTATACTCGGTGACAGGGTGTGTCACAAGTCACTGATTATAAGGAAATAATCATGCCTACTGCCTACATTAAGGTAGGAAATGCAGAATTTGACAACAGAATTTCCAAGATAATCAAAACACATTGTTCATCAACCTAGTTTGAATCTCATCCATTTGTGTATTTGTATTTACAATGTCGGTAATTTAAGGGGCTATACCGTCTTCCTTAAAGCTTCCCCTTTAATTATAAGTTTCTCCGGTAATCATTTGATACTGTTTGTGATACTGACTGAATATCGGATCTAGATGGCACAAAACAAGCTTCCTATATATTTTTTTAAATGTGGTATTTTTTTACTTCATTAATTTTTGGGGGAAAAACACATGGAAACCACAGTTAGTAAACCAAAATCAACTCTAGGTAGAATTAAAAAGCAAGAAGTAAAAGTGCCATTTTCAATCTTTTTAAATAATGTTCATTGCCAAAGTAATTAATTAACTGTTTCTATTGTTACCAATAGTTGGATCCGTCTGCACATTATAGAATCTGCTCGAAGCATATTTCTTTATTTCCACGAGAAATTCCACAAAAGGTATGTTTCACATACAATATGTAGTTCCTTTGAAAGACTGATTCAACATAGCCTCATGTGTACTACATGGAGTAAATGGAATACATCTCATGTGCTATATTTTTCCTACTGTCATGCATTGCGACAAAAGTCATTTTCACCTACATGGAAGATTCCGAAATAAAATAGTTCAGTTCTTTATGGTGCTGTTCTGGATTCACGATAATAGAATCATAACACATTCTTGTTGTAAAAGAGACAGTCGTGTCAAATATATTGCTTACACCAGTGTCAAGAGAAACTGCATCCCACTCGATTTCAGCAAATCGGGCAAATTAGCTGTTCGTTTGAGTAGAAGTCAGAAACCATCTATATCCAATTTTGATTTTTGAAATCCAATTACAGCGTTTATAAAGACGACCATGTCTTCACTGGATATCCGCAACTTATAAAATTTAGTGCAAATCTTCCGACTCCCATATTTTTTTGCAGGATGCTCAATTGAAAACGTAGAGTCATTATATCTGATGTATCCCTGATTTTCAATTGATTATGAGAGATTGTAATGTGCAGTGCAAAATTAATGTGTGGGGATTGCAGCTTTAGAACCATACATAAAATGTCCTTCTTATAAAAAGAAAAGTATTGTAAAATAGAACATTTAGGTTAAAGATAGAGAGGTCTAGCAAAAGAGACAATTGGCAACATCAATCCCACTCGTGCATGTCAGAGGAATCTGTACATATTTATACACATTAAGCTCAGGGGAAAATGTGAATTGAATATATTTCGACAAGCAACTAACCATGAAATCAATAATGAGTAATTCGGTGACCATTTTTCAACTTTACTGTATGCAGATTGCCAATTTATAAACATTCATGAAAAACCTTTGCAGATAACAGATATAAAACGCTTACTACCAAAGCCAATAGGTCTGGCAAATAATGTATGTAAACAGAAGTAATTACGAATGCTGTTTACATGAGTTACATACACAACTGTTGTTTATCACATGAAGTCCTGCATGTTGCCTTTGCCAGTTTTGGGGAAAAAGCAATAAAATGGATTGCTTTCTGTATGGAATGCACATACGAGTGCAAAAATCTTATGTGATAAAATGTGATGATTCAAAACAGTTGCAAAGTAATCCCTCGTGCATTCCCATGGAACCTTGGGAGAATGAATGACAGATCCAAGAGCCAATAGCATGAGAGGGTTATTCTTCTCTGGGTGAGGCCAAAGTCTACTCTATGTGTTTTTTAAGAGATGGAAATAAGCAGGTGCGGCCTGCACTCGTAATAGCGGTGGTGTGCTGGGGGGTGAGGGGGGAGTCGACAGACAACAGGATAGGTCAAATGAAATAAAAAACTAAATAAAACCACTTACCTTGCGCTCGCCGCATCGGCGATGTGGCGAGCGCAAGGTAAGTGGTTTTAATAATTTTTTAATTTAATTTTACCTATCCCGTCTTCTGTCAACTTCCTCCCCCACCCGCCCCGCCCCGCCCCGCCCCACTGCACTTATCTGTGCTGGCTGCGCCTGGAAATAATATGTCTTTCAGACTGCAGCGCTGTCAAGCCAGATCTAAAAAGTAGGCCTGGGTGAAATTTTAATTATGGCAGAGTAATCCGAGGACTTTCAGCAATTCTGCGTTACACTTGTGATATGAAATTATGAAATTATGCCTGGTGGCATAATTAAGAGCAATTTTGAGCAAAAATCCTATTGCAGGAGCACAGGAACAACAAACTAAGAGTGTAAGTGGTTGCTGGCTGCTGCTGTCTGTGTTTTGTTCCATTCAGCACTATTGTCTTTGTGCAAAATTAATCTTCTGGTCCATTTTAGACACAAGGGTGCATTTTGCACTAAGAAAATAGCTCTAAATGCTGGATTACACTCCTTGTGTAATTCTGTGTAGTTTTGCAGTAATTCCGCGTGATAACGCTAGGTAAAATTCCACACCCCCTGCTATAAGGACACAGCGGTGTCATTTTAAAATTGTGACAATAAATGTGACACTACTGTGCAATTTGTATGTCTGTTATGTGCTGGTACTACAAATACTTTAAGAATGTACAAGACAAATTTTATTTTTGTAGAAATTACTAGCTAGGACTCCTAATGACACCTCACGTAGTACGAGGGAGATCACAGATAAAGGATTTATAGTATAAAATGGCAACAGCACTCAACATTGTTGAGGCAGAAACAGAGTTAGGAGATAGTTTAAGGGAGAGGATTGCAAGATTAGAAGCCCCCTCCATATGTGGTCTTTAAAGACTCTGTATATGTAAGATTTTTGTAAGACTTTCATTTTAGCTATTTTTGATAATCCCTATGTGGGTTTTACACCAATGATGAAAATACTTGGGAAATGTTTATGTATTACAGTGTTTGTCTCTGGGGCTCAAGCAAGGTGTTTTCTCTTTAGGAGTTTTCTCTTCTAAACACAATGATTTGCCATGCAGCGCTCCATTTAATGAATAACTGGATATCTCTTCTGCATTTATTGTCCTATCTGTTGAGCAATTGGTTTAGTTACAAGAAGGCAAACACAAGGAGATGATGGATGGAGCACTGAAACTTTTCAGACACTCACCCCAAGTCACAGATCTGGGTTGAATCCATCATCATTCTTTAGCTCACTTCACCACCTCAGTTCAGACCCAGCTGTATGCAAATCAGTCTTGACCCTGTGCCTCATGGGAACAGTCCAGCCCGAACTGCCAAGCCAGGTCTTCACTGAACAGGAAACAAGCATCCTGGGACAGGTTTCTGGGTAACACCCTTCATCAGCCAGGCTAGCTTGAATCCAGTGGCAAAGTGAGCAAGGGACCCACGTCTGGGCATACCCTGCCAATTTAGGGCGAACAAAGCAAACACAAGGAGATGATGGACGGAGCAATGAAACTTTTCAGACACTCACCCCCAGTCACAGATCTGGGTTGAATCCATCATCATTCTTTAGCTCACTTCGCCACCTCAGTTCAGACCCAGCTATATGCAAATCAGTCTTGACCGTGTGCCTCATGGGAACAGTCCAGCTTGAACTGCCAAGCCAGGTCTTCACTGAACCCGAAACAAGCATCCTCGGACCGGATTCTGGGTAACACCCTTCATCAGCCAGGCTAGCTTGAATCCAGTGGCAAAGTGAGCAAGGGACCCAAGTCTGGGCATACCCTGCCAACTTAGGGCGAACAAAGCAAACACAAGGAGATGATGGACGGAGCACTGAAACTTTTCAGACACTCACCCCCAGTCACAGATCTGGATTGAATCCATCATCATTCTTTAGCTCACTTCGCCACCTCAGTTCAGACCCAGCTATATGGAAATCAGTCTTGACCCTGTGCCTCATGGGAACAGTCCAGCCCGAACTGCTAAGCCAGGTCTTCACTGAACCGGAAACAAGCATCCTGGGGCCGGTTTCTGGGTAACACCCTTCATCAGCCAGGCTAGCTTGAATCCAGTGGCAAAGTGAGCAAGGGACCCACGTCTGGGCATACCCTGCCAACTTAGGGCGAACAAAGCAAACACAAGGAGTTTGCTTTGTTTGCCCTGTCGTGTAGTTCCTATAGTACCCCTGCAGGACCTGCACGTTTGGATAACATAAACTGTGGGCTTGGTGTTAGACTGACTCTGTGCACCCCCACCGCGTATGTTAGCCGGATTTGCATTAGCTAGCTCACAGTGCCACTAGAATCTCCTCTTAACGGGGAGAAATTAGTTCCTGGCAACCTTAGATCATGACAACCCTGATCCCTCAGAATCGTGGAAACAATGTACTACTTTTCGCTCAGTCACTCGTTCTTACTTATTCGGTTTGTCTCAGAGAGTTACACAGAATAAACAGTCTGGGTGTTTCAATAAGTATTTATTGAACAGTTGTTATTCTGGTGTAGAATATATGTGCTGCAGCAACCAGCAGACAATAGCAGAGATATATTATCAGCAGCACGATAAAAGTGAAGGGATAGTACAGTTCTACCATATTGCAAGAATCATGATTACATACATGAATATATAAAATGCATTATAAAAGTGCGCGTACTCCTACGATGCCTAACTAGATGTACCTAAGTGTACCTAGCATGTGTGTAGGTCTAAAAGCCTAAGAGCCAAGAATCCTTCTAGAATTTAGTCAAACCCCCATACCTGAATAGAGAGAGTGTGGGACCCCGTCCTGGTCTCGAGTTGGACACCCCGTAAGGGCTGTGTTAGACCGCTGTCAGCTGGAGCGACTGCATGCAGGAGCCTCAGCGTCTCTGGTAAGTGTGTCAGTATGGAAGTCTCGGTTCCCTCTCTCTTACCGTGGCAAGATGTGTTGTATTTACACCCTAAAGTGTCTTGTCCCTCAGTATGGTTTTTATTGGTCTTTGTTAGACATGAGGAAGACGTCAGGGGTGAACTTTATACATATATATTATGCGGGAGATGTAGCTGGTGAATGCTCATGCATAATTTATGAGTACATTGTAGGCCTGTGTTCGGGAAAAACCCTGCAGTGTTCTAACCACAGACTAGATAACGTTCAACCCTCAGAGCTCGTTGTGTACTGTAGGGAACTAATGTAGGTAAAAGATCATGCCTATATTAGGGCATAGGAGATCATGACTATAATAGGGCATAGACGATTATGACCAAAATAGGGCATATATACGATTATGAATATTCACAAAAAAGAGGGTACGGAGTTCCTAAGTGGTCAGTTAACCACTCACAAGGTGGGTTGTAAGAAGTACCTCAGGTTATTCGGAGGGGGTTCCTCCTTTAGGAACTAGGGCCCTCACACACCAAGCAAGCTAGGTGTCATGCTTCATCATTTGAGCCTGCTCCTCGTCGGGCCGGGCGCTGCAATGCCCGACGGGCACCCTTAAAGGGGCTCTTTAACAGAGATCTTTTGTTCCTTGACGTATGGGTGCCGTGGGTGTGAGGGGCTAATGTGAGTGTAGATGTATAAAGTGGTGTAATAAAACAGGTAAGGGAATCCTCTGTGGTGAAGTTTATTTATGAGGGACCCAACCTGATTAAAAGTAGAAAGGGAGGGGTAACTATTTTGTTATAATGTGACAAAAATGTACTCAACTCCCAGATGGTCAACATGTTTCTCGCCCTCTATTGTCAAGGAGTGATCATTGGCGATTCTTCAGGACCGTGGATATATAAGAAAAATTGTGAAAAACTATCTACACGTGGGTGGTATGGTGCAACGCTACCTACCACTAATCATCCCTCTGGGACATTACCCTAGGAAAATGAAGCAACCTGTGGTACAAAAAGACAATGGTTTGGGTAAGCTTCACACTTAAGACATTAAAAATGTAATTCATTCGTACAGATCAAATGCTGGTCATGCATTTCAAGTTAAAACACTACGTGACTTTTCATAAGCAATCCCTTCATATAATCTTTAGTATAAGTGACAACACCATGGTGGTGAGTGATGTGTAAACTTACCTAGTTAGGTATATAGTAATGCCTCATCAGTTGCAGTGGAGTTTAAAAGACACAGTGAGTGGTGTCTCTATATTGTTGGAAAAAGAGACACATGTCATTTCAGGGGTCAGTGTCATGATTTAGTGCGTCTTGTCTATGCAAAATAAAAAGGAACATGAGGGTCGTGGTTAACCTTCATGTAACCTAAGAGAGTGTTGTTACATCCTCTCCAAACCCCTTTCCGGGGAGCCGTGGTCACATACCGAAGACCCTGGAAAGGGTCCTCTTGCTCTGCACACACAGTAAGTGAGCGCGACCATCCTGTTGGTTGTGCTGTAGAGGACCCCGGGGTCTAGGTCTTGCGACAATGCAGCCTCCCAAGTTGGTGGTAAAGAATAGAGGGTGGGTGGGAGGGCCCTTCACTCCGCTTAGAGGGTACAGTGCAGGATTAAGCCCCGATATCCCTTACCTCCATATGTCGCAGTAGCCAGGTGGAGCCTCCAATCAAGTACGCTAACTTACCTGCTCCCTTTCGGAGCCCGTCGGCAGACCTACCCCGCTCCGCTGCCTCCAGGAAGGTAACTCATTCCATCAAAGGACTGGGTTAAATATCCTCCCTGATAGGCATCGGTGCGCTCGCGGGAGAGTCGAGTGGATACAGCTGGTGTCGGAACGTGTCATGCGTGTGTGCAACGTAGTCACGTGACACCGTAAACATGGCGGCCATCTTGGAGTGGGTTTAGGTGGCCATGAATAGTGCCCTGTCAAAAAATGTTCATGGCTTGTATCAGGAATAAGCACAGATTTGTAGAGGTCAATGTCTCTCAGAATTCGAGACATAGTCTTAACAACCCAAAGGCCTCCTGTGAAGTGTTGTCTGGGTAATGTAGAGGCAAACAACATTCCATAATTTTGTAAAAACGTATCCATATCGCTCGTGTAGTAGTGTATAATCAGTTTAGGAAAAATTATAAATCTCGTCATGGGTTGAATGGATGATACAGCCCATGTGTTGTTAGCAACTAGTGTTGAAAAGTGTCATGCGCATGTATAATGTAGTCACGTGACACCGTAAACACGGCGGCCATCTAGGAGTGGATTTTGGTGGCCATGTATTGTGCTCCGTGAAAATTATCCACGGGTTGTGTTGGGAATATGAACGAACTTATAAAGGCCAATGTCTCTCAAGGTTAGAGATGTAGTCTCAACAACGAAAGGCCTTCTGTAAATCGTTGTCTGGGTGAAGTAGAGGCAATCAACATTCCGTAATTTTGTTAAAATGTGTCCACAATGCTCATGTCGTGGTGTCAAATTATCTAGGAGAGAATATATAATTTCATCATGGGTTGAAAGGATGATATAGCCCTTGTGTATTTTGGATCATGAGAGTGGGCTCAATAACGCAATATCTGGGAGTAATTGTATTGACTCCTGTCAGTTGAGCTTAAGTATCAACTGGAATCAGTAAAGCAGACCAAGATCATTGTGGGTGTCATCAGTACCAGTGACATAATTCATGAACCCACTAGCGATCGTAGGCACTGGACTTGATGGTTATTCCAGATATTATCGCAGGTGTTATGCGGAGTAAGCAGTTTTTATCTCAGATGGAGCTCCTAGTGGTATGAAAGAAAGTTGTGGGGAAGTTGGACTTAATCATTCGTTCAGTGTACCCCAAGGGGTTTCATCATTAAGGCTGCAAGTGGTTGAGTCCAGACGGTATACCCATCTTTGCTCCAATCTGAACAGGGCTTTTTGTGTGATTTGTTGATGGGCTTCTAACACTACCCAGCTCAGGCTCTCAGGAGAATGCCGGTTCTCTGTGAAATGGGTGTAAAGTTTCGTGTGCGTCTTATGGCAACGAATGTTACTCTTATGCTCAGTTATTCTAATCTTGATGGTTCTCATTGTCATCCCTACATAGTTCTTCCACATGGGCATGTCAGTAGGTATATGCAGCGTGTTGTATTGCAATTAGTATGCTTAGTCAATCTCCAGGTGAACCTATCCATAAGTCTCATTTCTTTAGTCGGTTTTGTCTGGGGTCATACAACACAGGACCCAACTGGAAATTGACTAAGCATACTAATTGTAATACAACACGCTGCATATACCTACTGACATGCCCATGTGGGAAGAATTATGTAGGGATGACAATGAGAACCATCAAGATTAGAATAACTGAGCATAAGAGTAACATTCGTTGCCATAAGACGCACACAAAACTTTACACCCATTTCACAGAGAACCGGCATTCTCCTGAGAGCTTGAGCTGGGTAGTGTTAGAAGCCCATCAACAAATCACACAAAAAGCCCTGTTCAGATTGGAGCAAAGATGGGTATACCGTCTGGACTCAACCACTGGCGGCCTTAATGATGAAATCCCTTGGGGTACACTGAACCAATGATTAAGTCCAACTTCCCCACAACTTTCTTTCATGCCATTAGGAGCTCCATCTGAGATAAAAACTGCTTACTCCGCATAACACCTGCGATAATATCTGGAATAACCACCAAGTCCAGTGCCTACGATCGCTAGTGGGTTCATGAATTATGTCACTGGTACTGATGACACCCACAATGATCTTGGTCTGCTTTACTGATTCCAGTTGATACTTAAGCTCAACTGACAGGAGTCAATACAGTTACTCCCAGATATTGCGTTATTGAGCCCACTCTCATGATCCAAAATACACAAGGGCTATATCATCCTTTCAACCCATGATGAAATTATATATTCTCTCCTAGATTATTTGACACCACAACACGAGCATTGTGGACACATTTTAACAAAATTACGGAGTGTTGATTGCCTCTACTTCACCCAGACAACGATTTACAGAAGGCCTTTGGTTGTTGAGACTACATCTCTAACCTTGAGAGACATTGGCCTTTATAAGTTCGTTCATATTCCCAACACAACCCATGGATCATTTTCACAGAGCACAATACATGGCCACCAAAATCCACTCCTAGATGGCCACCGTGTTTACGGTGTCACGTGACTACATTATACACACGCATGACACTTTTCGACACTAGCTGCTAACAACACATGGGCTGTATCATCCATTCAACCCATGACGAGATTTATAATTTTTCCTAAACTGATTATACACTACTACACGAGCGATATGGATACGTTTTTACAAAATTATGGAATGTTGTTTGCCTCTACATTACCCAGACAACACTTCACAGGAGGCCTTTGGGTTGTTAAGACTATGGGGCCGATTCCGTATCGAGCCGGAAATCTCTCCGACCGAGCCGGACCCGGAGAGATTTCCAACCGAATCGGACCCGTGCAGCCCGACCGAACGAGTACGATGCGTCCGTATGCTATCGTACTCGAGTCGGTCGGACTCCCATTGAAGTCAATGGGAGCCGGTCGTACAACGCGTACGCGGGCTCCCATTGCCTCAATGGGTGCGAGGCGAACAAGGGCGCCCCCTACCGCGTGTACGCGGCGAAGCGACTTGCGCCATACACGCACAGGTAGGGGGGACCCATGGGTCCCCCCTGTGTGCGACTCGCGTTGCTACGCGAACAGGGGGGTCCGACACAGACCCCCGAAGTACGGCTCCGACTGCTCTTTCGAGCCGGACGGCGCGTGTCGGTCGGACTGCTCGCGGCGCGCATCGTACTTACCCGGCCGGGGAACGTCTCCATTGCACGGTGCGAGTCGTGTCCGAGCGAATCGGTCGGTGCGGTTCGACCCGGGAACGAGTCGGTCGGAGCGGTTGGGACGCCCGAACGAGTTGGTCGGCGATTTCGCATCGTACTCGCTCGTCCGGACGCGCGTACGGATCGGTCGGGAAATAGGGCTCCGAATCGGATCCGGTTAAGCCGAATCCGATTCGGAGCCCTACCGGCCGAGATCGGAATCGGCCCCTATGTCTCGAATTCTGAGAGACATTGACCGCTACAAATCCGTGCTTATTCCTGATACAAGCCATGAACATTTTTTGACAGGGCACTATTCATGGCCACCTAAACCCACTCCAAGATGGCCGCCATGTTTACGGTGTCACGTGACTACGTTGCACACACGCATGACACGTTCCGACACCAGCTGTATCCACTCGACTCTCCCGCGCGCGCACCGATGCCTATCAGGGAGGATATTTAACCCAGTTCTTTGATGGAATGAGTTACCTTCCTGGAGGTACCGGAGCGGGTTAGGTCTGCCGACGGGCTCCAAAAGGGAGCAGGTAAGTTAGCGTACTTGATTGGAGGCTCCACCTGGCTACTGCGACATATGGAGGTAAGGGATATCGGGGCTTAATCCTGCACTGTACCCTCTAAGCGGAGTGAAGGGCCCTCCCACCCACCCTCTATTCTTTACCACCAACTTGGGAGGCTGCATTGTCGCAAGACCTAGACCCCGGGTTCCTCTACAGCACAACCAACAGGATGGTCGCGCTCACTTACTGTGTGTGCAGAGCAAGAGTGCCCTTTCCAGGGTCTTCAGTATGTGACCACGGCTCCCCTGGAAAGGGGTTTGGAGACGATGTAACAACACTCTCTTAGGCTACATGAAGGTTAACCACGACCCTCATGTTCCTTTTTATTTTGCATAGACAAGACACACTAAATCATGGCACTGACCCCTGAAATGACATGTGTCTCTTTTTCCAACAATATAGAGACACCACTCACTGTGTCTTTTAAACTCCGCTGCAACTGATGAGGCATTACTATATACCTAACTAGGTAAGTTTACACATCACTCACCACCATGGTGTTGTCACTTATACTAAAGATTATATGAAGGGGATTGCTTATGAAAAGTCACGTAGTGTTTTAACTTGAAATGCATGACCAGCATTTGATCTGTACGAATGAATTACATTTTTAATGTCTTAAGTGTGAAGCTTACCCAAACCATTGTCTTTTTGTACCACAGGTTGCTTCATTTTCCCTAGGGTAATGTCCCAGAGGGATGATTAGTGGTAGGTAGCGTTGCACCATACCACCCACGTGTAGATAGTTTTTCACAATTTTTTCTTATATATCCACGGTCCTGAAGAATCGCCAAAGTTCACTCCATGACAATTATGGGCGAGAAACATGTTGACCATCTGGGAGTTGAGTACGTTTTTTGTCACATTATAACAAAATAGTTACCCCTCCCTTTCTACTTTTAATCAGGTTGGGTCCCTCATAAATAAACTTCACCACAGAGGATTCCCTTACCTGTTTTATTACACCACTTTATACATCTACACTCACATTGGCCCCTCACACCCACGGCACCCATACAGCAAGGAACAAAAGATCTCCGTTAAAGAGCCCCTTTATGGGTGCCCGTCGGGCATTGCAGCGCCGGCCCAATGAGGAGCAGGCTCAAATGATGAAGCATGACACCTAGCTTGCTTGGTGTGTGAGGGCCCTAGTTCCTAAAAGAGGAACCCCCCCTCCGAATAACCTGAGGTACTTCTTACAACCCACCTTGTGAGTGGTTAACTGACCACTTAGGAACTCCGTACCCTCTTTTTTGTGAATTGAGTATAGGGCATGTACGTTGGACCTATTCAAGCCCTTTTTGTCCCTCCCCTTTGTTTGTAGACATATACGATTATGACCATAATAGGGCATATGCGAATATGACCATATACGGTATATATGAACGCGTCTATATTAGGGCCTCTATATGAAACATAACACCCACCCCACTTTCGAATTGGATGACAATGACCATACTTAAAGTCTGGACAATTTAAAATTCTTTCTTAAAAACAGCTAAAAACATGGTTTTAAAAGGACAATAAAAATCTTTAAAAATGTTAAAAGTCAGCTATTCTCTAGTTGCCACTTGAAAAAGTCAATTCTGTCTCACTTATAAAAGTTGCATTACTACAAGCAGAAGAAAGTCACTCTTTCTCAAGTGAAAGTGTCAATTTAGGAAATGTTCCAAATTTAGGTCGTTTATTTATGAAACGAAGTGGAGAAGCCGAATTCTTTCCCAGGATGCGATGAGCCAATTCATGATTAAGTGTCCTGGCTTGGAGATACAGCATAATCGGTATTAGGTGCTGCAGACGAGAAATCCAACGCCTCACAGAGAACGTCAATTGCACATAGATGGAATTCAGCACTCCCAACAGTCGGTGCTGCGGCAGCTAGTGCGGCAGTTGTTACCTGAGTGCCTGTGGAGGAGCCACCTAACCCAGCAGGAGCAAACGGCACCTGTGGATTCTCAAGGAATGCATTAATCAGAATTGGAAGACGCTGGGGACAACGCAGAGCATGGGCCTTTAGGGGGTCCAGCAACGCATCCATGTCCGGAGGCGTATCTGATGGAAACGTTAGGCAGAGATCCAACGTGCATTCTTCTCCGCAAAACAGGCATCGAAGAACAGGTAAGATGCAGTCCACCCAGACTGGTCTAAACGATAGAAACCAAGAGGCGTTCAGTTCTCTTAGGCAAGGTATCCCCAGAAGCTATACCATGCGTTCACGGTACTTCCGCTCCATGAGTACGTTCGCCATTTCCTCGGAAATTGGGCCGTCCATTGCGTAGCAGTAAGATTACAATCGGGACTCCTGCAATTAGGAACAGGATAAGCGGGAGACCTCCAAAGACACTGCCCAATACGGAGTGTATAAAATTTGGGATTACTCCGAGGACTGTTTGAAAGGTGCTTAATAGTCCTGACCCTATGGTCTTAAATAGGTGTACAATACCGCTCGTATCAGACATGTTGAAGATACTACCCACCATTTCTGCGAAATGAAAGGGGCAGTTCATACGTATAAGCGCCTGTATCTCAGTTGAGGTCCTTGCAACTTGAAGTTCAAAGGTTTCTCGAGCAGAGGTTAAGGGCACGGGTTGCTGTAAAAGCATGGCTTTCAGTCTGCTCAAAGTATCAAATTGTATAAAGGAAACATTCAACGAAGGCCATAACGGCACCTCCCTGACTGTGTTCAGTGGCGGAAACAATACTTGCATACAGCAAGTAACCCTGGAGTTAACAGTGACCAGATAGGCGACGCCCGGAAGCATCCCACAGCAACCTTGATCGTTTAGCATCAAGTAACTCCCAAGTTTCCTTAATGTAACCCTTACCCATTTTTACATATTTGCCTGCCTGTCTTTGCTCAAGGCAAAATTGAAACTGAAACGTAGTGACCGGCAGAGCGATTTGGCCATGAATTAGCCATTCAGTTGATGGTAATTTGGCTACAGTGAATGGTAACCTCTCCAGTTTCTCAATACGCAGCATTGTATATTTGTCTCCCCTTTGTGCCATTTCTGTCTGTTTATCAGTTAGGTTGTATTCTGAAAACAGAGACGTAGTGTTTATAAAACGCCAGGGCACATAGCCTGCACGCAGAGATTGCAGCGTCCAGCTTAACATCATAATAGAATGCAACTGAGCTTGCCCGTGTTGTAACAAGGCCAAATCTTGTTCTAAAATGTCGATTGCTGAAGATACAATGTTGCCTAAGGAGTAAATCCTGGAGGTCAAAGTTGTTAACCCATTATCCACTACAGCTAATGCGTTCTCTAAGTTAATACGGTCTATTTCCCGTATTCTTTCTGCGGCCTCCTGTTGGGATATTTTCCAGTTTTCATTATAATAGGCATAAATGCCAGCATATATGAAACGTTTCTGACGTGTTTTCCTTGGGCCTGACAAGAAATCCCTAAGGTCTATATCAGGTGTGAGTAAGGTCAAGTGATGTTTTACTTCTGTGAGTGTTGAGTTCTCTAGCCAATCAAGGCACAACTTCCCAACACTATAGGATGTCACTACCCCTGGGTGTTGTCTTTGTACATAGCATGTATCTGGCCTACTGATACTAAACCCCTCGGTTATCCCTAGGAATCTCTGTTGACATGTGTTTGTGTCAATGGGCCAAATCAGCCATTCCGTCCAATTGGGATCTGACCTGTTGTACTGGAGAATGTCATCTAATCCTACCCCATGTGTAGTTGAATTCTGCCCCCCACCCATCTGTGATGGTGCTGGAAAACCAGGCGAGTTCATTTCCTTGTTCTTGGCTAATCCAAGACAGGATGTCTGTTGCATAGTGTCATTTAGAAATATCATCTGCTGTGGAATGAGGCATGCTTTATAAAGCACTTCTGTTCCCTGGACTTGCCAGTCCCTAGAACCCCAGATTGATTTTAAATCTATAGTTATGTTATGTTATGTTAACTGATTTTGTAATGCGCGTAGCTACCCAAAAAGGGTTTCCCAGCGCAGACCGAGAGGAACCAACAAATAAAAAGAGTAAGTACTATTGATTAAACAGCCAAGCTTTCACTAATTTACGAAATTTTAAGTGAAGTGTTTCTTTATGGATCGCTATGGGAAGAGAGTTCCACAAGAGAGGACCAAGATAGGAAAAAGAACGGCCCCCCATTCTTGTGAGTTTGGTCCTGGGAACCATGAATAATTCCTGTGTCGTAGAGTGTAACAGTCGAGAGGGCTGATAATGGCGGACCAGATTTTGCAGGTATTGAGGGGCAGTCCCAATCTTAATCTTAAACATATAGTCCAGGGCTTTAAACTTAGTCCGACTTTCCACTTTCAGCCAATGTAAATCTCTCAAAGCATTGGAGATTGAGGTCATTCTAGGGATTTTATAAAGTAACCTAGCGGCAGAGTTCTGCACCACTTGGAGCTTACGTAGCACATCTTTGTTTGCTCCCAAAAGAAGAATATTCCCATAGTCCAGTCTAGAAGTAACAAGTGCCTGGACTACCGTCCTTTGAGTAGCATTGGGGAGCATCCAAATGATTTTCTTCAACCATTTTAAAATGGTGAAGCAAGTGGCTGCAGTTTTTACCGCATGTTGTTTCATGGATAATTTATTATCCATAATGAATCCCAAATTACGGGCTTGAGCGGCGGGCGAGGGTAAGGGTCCCATTTCGCTGGGCCAATGTTGGGGTCTCAAAGGTCCTCATTTTTTCCAAAAATGAGGACCTCCGTTTTTCACCATTGAGCTTGAGTAAATTGGTTTTCATCCAAGATGCAATGTTGCTCAAGCCCATTTGGAGAGTTGAGGGGCCTTGCACATTTCCCGCAGATAGGGAAACAATTATTTGGGTGTCGTCAGCGTAAGAAAAAGAGACAACCCAGCCTCCTCTGCAATCGCAGCCAAAGGTTGTAAATAGATATTGAACAGAAGGGGACTTAAAATTGATCCCTGAGGTACCCCATAAGGAGAAAAAAGAATTTTAGAAGAAGCTCTCGATGAAAAACTTGAAAGGTCCGTTTAGATAAAAATGAAGTCAGCCAGCCAAGTGCTGTCCCGGTAATGCCAAGTGACTGCAAGGATTTGATTAGCACGGTATGAGAAACCGTGTCAAATGCGGCACTCAAATCCAACAAAATGAGGGCCACCGTGTTACCAGTATCTAAATGTTGACGCAGCATTTCGGTAACGCCAAGGAGAGTCGTCTCAGTCGAAAAGCCCGCTCTGAAACCAGACTGAGAGGGGTGTAAAAGTTCGAAGATTCAATAAATTTGGATAGTTGCAAATTTACATGTTTTTCCAAAATTTTGGAAAAATAGGAAGTAGGGAAATGGGCCTGAAATTAGATGACTGATCAGGATCAGCATTGGCCTTCTTCAGCAATGGAAGGACCATAGCATGTTTCCAATCGGACGGAACCGAAGCCTCTTGAAGTGAGGCATTAAGTAGTTCCATAACAATTTCCAATGAGGGCTGCTCAAGTTGTAAAAGTATAGGAGCAGGACGAAGATCACAGGGAGATCCTGATTTGATACTGCCTAAAATTTTTTTGAAAGAATTAATATCAAGAGGCGCCCATTTTTCCAATTTCATCGGAGGTTCCACTATAAAAATGGATTTAAAAGGGGAAGCTAACTGAATCGGCACCAAAGGCCCAATTTTATCCAATGCCTGATATATTTTGCTCCACTTTACTTACAAAAAAATTGGCAAGAGTGTTGCATTGAAATTCATTTAGAATAGGAGAAGTGGGCTGCGTATCCGAGCCAGCCAATTTTTTCACCATTGCAAACAAAGTGCAAGAGCAATTTTGTGCATTGGAAATAGAAGAGGAGACATATTCCGCTCGAGCCAGTTTACATAGAACATGATATTTTTTTAGAGCAGTTTTATATGTGATTTTAGAATCAGGGGAGTAGTCTCTCCTCCAAGATCTTTCCAATGCTTTACATTTACTTTTTCGATTTTTAATTGTTCAGTAAACCAGGGAGCAGGGGACGATGATTAGACAGTTTTTTGGCAGAAAGTGGAAGGCAGTGATTAACTGCATTAGAAATCCAACTGTATATAGTATCCAGAGACGATAGTGATAATGAACCAATATTTGGAATATTGTTGGACAAAATTTGATTAAAAATTTCCAAATCCAGTTTTCCCCAATTTCTAAATTGCGATTGTACTTCAGTTGCAGGTATGAACAAGTTAGGTGGAACTGTACATTGAAACTTAATCGCAAAGTGATCTGACCAGCATAATGGAAGAGCAGAAAAACTTTGAATATAAGATAGATTAGAAAAATTGGATCTAGTAAGTGTCCAGCCGTATGCGTCGGGCCACTGTTGCAAAGTGATAAATTCATTGCAGAGAGGTCCGAAATTAATGTGCTGCTAATAGTACATTCCGTATTATCAAGATGGAGATTTAAATCACCCAAGATGGTAAAATTTGCCATTTTGAGTAAGAGTGGGGCAATCAAATCTGGCAATGACAACGCCCAGGAGCCAGCAGGTCCTGGGGGCCGATAAATCAGCATACCAGAGAGAGTAAATTGCGAAGTCAAAGTAAGTTTGAATAAAGCTTCTTCACAACCAACAAAAGGCAGGTCTTCAAACTTGCAAGAGTAACATTTTTTAAATATTAATGCAATGCCTCCTCCTACTTTTAAATTTCTATCTTTTCTAACTATGGCATAATTGGCAGGTAAGGTCATAGCCACATCTGGTCCTGAACTAGCGTGTAACCAGGTTTCCGTTAAATTAATTGCATCAGGCTCTTCATTACTCAACAGATTAAAGATATCCTCCTTGTGTTTAGGGAGGGATCGACAATTAATATTCCAAAAATTAAAAGATTTGTTAGAAGAAAGACAATGATTTTGATGAGGTGGAGCGTTAACTGTAATTGTGCTATTGGATTCATTTAAGAAGTTAGTACGAAAAGTAAAATTACAATCCGGACAAATAATCGTGTCTTTTAAAGGACAAAGAACGCTACAATCTAAGTGGTGTTTACCATTGAGATTCATCAGTTGTTCAGAGGAATATAGAATCCTCTGTCCTGAAGATGCTACACTCTGAGCATAGTTTATGGCCCCTGGTCCCGTTCGGTCTCGGACGGGCGCAGACGGGCTTGCCTTTGGCGCGCCTTCGGCGCGTCCGCTGCGCGTCCGGACCATGGCCTTTAAATCAGGCAGTGGGCGTGCGGCGTGCAACGAGTGGAGCGCTGACCGCAAAGAGCGCGTGGGTAGCAGGAAATGGCCGCCTGGGACCAAACGAGTCTCGATAGGAGTTTACCGTTTAAAAGGAGTATAACACACTCCACATTAATCAGAGCAAGTGACAGAGTAAAAAAGATTAAAAATTAGCAGCAGACAGTAAAAATATCCCCAAGCAAATTCAATTCTCAACCAGATTCCCCCACCACATGTAACAGTGTTAAATAGTGTCCTTCCATAGGTTGAAACCCTGCGAAGACAACTGGGCCATAAAGGACGAGAGTAAATCTGTTTGGTGTTAGTCAACATAATTTTCTGTGCTGATGTTGTTGCCACTTTGTAATAAAATGACTTCGGGTCAGATGTATTAAACCCTGAAAAGTATGTGAATTTCTGTGCAAAAGTTTGCGAACTACCTTTTGGAGGTGTTGGGCAGTGTTCCCACTGGTAATATTCAAATACATTTCTAGGTGTTATAGATTTGTGCAAGAAATGATGACCATAATGTTGGTAACAGTACAATGTATCATAGTCTGAAGTACCTTCTAACATTTCATTGTTCGGAAATGCTGCAGTTTTTCTCTAAATCAGACATCATATTGTTTACAGTTTCAGTGTCCCAATCATCAGAAAATGTACTGGAGGTAATGATATCACTTAAAGAAATTTTAAATACATGTTTAAGCTTTAAAAGTTCAGTCGGACCGAATATATCAAAATCAATCTTGTCCCATACTATACCGTCCGGTATAGGAACTGCTGTGATGTTCACTGAAGACAAGTCTCTTGGTTCACGATGTGAAGACTGGTGTGGTTTTAAAATCAAATTGACTCTTTGGGCTGTAGAGCTCTGCTGAAGATATCGTCCATTAATAAGCATACTAAAAGTTATTGTTAAACCTAGCCAGAAAAGAAAAAATAGAATCCCAGTGATATACCATAGTTCTATCCAAGGTGACACCAGGTAAGTCTTTCTAAAAAAGTTCAAAAAGTCAATGAGTTTCTGTTTTTGTGATTTTTGGCTGGCGTCGTTTCCGGCTCGCTTGGATCCAGTGAAAACGTATCAAAGTTCATGAAATAGCCAGAAGCAGTTCGATCAATTGTTGGAATTGCATCGGGTTTGTTGAAATTGGATTTTGCTCTTGACGAGGCATGTTGACGTAGACGTCTGTAGTCGGTCTTATTGCAACTTGGTTGTTAAGTTGATTTTCTTGTTGTTGAAGTGGAACGAGTTCCATAGCACTGTTGCTTAGTCCTTAATTCCGTACAGGTGGCTCTTCAAACGTGATGAGTCTTTCTGTTTGAACTTCTTGGATTGTAGTGAGAGGAGGGTGTCTGCTACTGTGGAGTCCACAAGGCCTACTGTTTAGTATTGGCCACATAGTGTGGTTTGATTAAGTCGATCAAGTCAAATCTTTTCTCCTTTTTCCCGGCAAGAGGTGGCAGAAGTACAGTTCTTGAGCCTTGGATTGCTAGCACCGGTACAGCTGTTCTGTAGGATGGTCTTTCTTTTCTGCAATCTTCTCTCTGACCAGATCCCCAACTTTTGGGATCCAGACAGGTCTTGCCGTTATTGCCTTGACTTCCTCAGTGGCGGTCTCTTTTAAGTGGACGTTGCTTTGTTGTGTCCTGGATTCATTTAGATCCTGTAAAACAGCCAAACAATCATGGATATCAAATAGTTTTTCATCCGCCACTGCGCCTTCACAATCAAGATCAGGTACCCACATTCTTGTCCCAAATAGGACCTCGTAAGGAGTGACACCCCCTAGAGAGCTTCTTGGCTGATTGTTTATTGCTCTTTGGACCCCATAAAGGTGATCGACCCATCTACCGCCTTTGCCTAATACCCTAGCTGTTAAAGATTGCTTTAAGTACCGGTTTTTCCTCTCCACAACCGAATTTCCCTCAGGATGGTACGGAGAGGAGTACCGCAATGCTACACCCATTCCTTCCATGGCCTCTTTGTAAGGCCGAGAGCTAAACGCCGGGCCACAGTCTGAATATAACGTGCCAAATGCGTATGTGCCGATAAAGACTCGCAAATGCTTTATAACAGTTCGAGCATCAGCACAGCGCTGAGGCCAAACCCATAGGAATCTAGAGCAGGAATCCACTGCAACCATGATATATTTCTTGGCCCCATCCGATTGTAGGGGTCCGCAGTGGTCCAAATAAACACATGCGAGTGGTTTGTCTGATTTTAGTAATGGTGTCTGCGCTGGGCATGCTACGGTGGAGCCTTTCATCTGCTGGCAGATGTCGCACTTTAAGACATAGGGGTCGATTCCAATTCGGGCCGGAAGAAGCACCGACCGACTCGGAGCCAGAATTAATTCCGACCGACACGTACCTGTGGCGCCCGACCCGCCAAGTACGATGCAAAGCGTGCAAAATCCGACCGACACGTACGGAACCCAAGCCGAACGACCGAGCCGCACGGAAAACAGCAATCCGGCTGGAAAAACACACGAATCGAACCGACCGACACGCACCCGGAACAAATCCGACCGAAACGTACCTGCGAACTCCAAACCGCAAAGTACGATGCAAGGCGCGAAAACCACGACCGAGTCGTACGGAGGACAAGCCGTACGACCGACACGCATACAAAACTGCGAGCCGAAGTAACACAAAACACCACGACCGACGCGTACGCAGCATAGAAAATTGCACAAACACAGCGTGAACGGAACGGAGAAGACCGTATGAGACAACTGCAGGGTCCGACTCGGTCAAAAGAACGTTTCCAACATGCACAGAAAGTACTAAGGGAAAATACACAAAAAAGGCCAAACAAGCAATTACAAAGCCAATAAATACTGGGGGTGGGGACAGAGAACAAAGACACACCCACAACTCCACCCATATAAAGGACACAAATCCCAACCATGATCCTTTGCAAATGCTATTCACCTGCCAGCACTCAACAGACAGCAACCACACACCCACAGCTCATCCCTCACACAAGCCACACACCATCAGCACACCAACAAATAGCTACCTCACATACACCCAGCAAAACACACACTCACACACCTTCACCTGCACACCAACACACACATCACTCACCATCACCACCATGCCCCCAAAGAAGAATCACAAGTTCCTAGATTGTGAATTGGAAGTCCTGGTAGACGAGATCCTCAGGGTAGAGCCACAGCTGTTTGGCGCACTGGTCCAACAGACACCCATCTCCCAGAAAACAAAGATGTGGGAGAGGATCATCAACAGGGTGAACGCACAATCACCATGTCTGCGCACAAAGACTGACATCCAGAACAGGTGGTATGACGTGCGCAGGAGGGTACGGGAGCTGCTGAAGAAGGACTACCTCCTGAGCCAATACACCGGCAGTGGCCCTCCTGCCAAGCCAGTATACCTCAGGCCCTGGGAGGAGAAGGTGTGGGCCATCCTTCCGCCAGTGAGCGTCTATGGACTAGAAAACATCCCAGAGCCTGGTGAGTACACAACAAATGTACACAATATTCTGCCACAATACACACACACATCACTGTCAAGGGGAGAGTCAAACCATGCACTCATAGCAATTACACAGCAACTAGAACAGAATCATCCCAAAATGTGTATGTCAGTCAGATAAACACAACACATGCCATCTCAAAGTTACATGTAACCGTGTCATCACATGTACAAACACAACTACAACTACAGCTAGGCAGTGGCACAAATATAACTAACAAACACATCCAGACATGTAGCCACCACTACAACACCAACACACACTGAAAGAAAGGAATTCTGTGTATGCTGGGCAAGTCAGTGTAGCCAATAGCATCATGGGAGTCGTAGTCACAGATATTGCTCACCCCCACAACTGTCCCATCAACACCACTCACAACCATGCTCACATCACAGGGAGTGGAAAAGGACTCACAAGATGGCTGACACTGGGTACTGCTGTGGGGAGCACAAGGCCCTGCTGGCAACTGTGCAACAACCAACAGCAGGACACCACTGACTGACATCCTGAAAGACAACTTCCACTCCCTGCAATGCAAGCACGTTCCATGGTGGGATATCTGGCTGGGTGGGAAGGAGGACTCGCAGCACTGACCATAGTCACAAGCACCTCCCCTCACACACCCCCTCAACACAAACTCCACATAACCCACCTGGGAGAATGCAATGCCTCACATCCTAACTCAAGATCCCACAAAGAACCACCACCCTGGGTTATGTTGTGTGAAGCACAGGGACACTCTTGGGACTTTTAGCCAAACAACTGCCAGGACAACACTCCCAGCCATCCTGTCAGCACAGGCAGCCCACCCCACAGGGAAGCAGAGTCAAAAGGAAGGAAGCATGGGCATGCTGGGAAGGGGGGTGGAGGCAATAGAATGATGGGAGTCGTAGTCACAGCTCAACATCCCCCACCACATGGCCCAGCAAGCTCACACTCATGCATGCACATCCCACAGAGAGTGGAAAGGCCCATCAAAGATGTATGACACTGGTGCTGTGTTGTGGGGAGCACAAGGGCATGCTGGGAACTGCACACCAACCAACAGCAGGACACCACTGTCAGCCATCTTGCCATTGCTCTCACACCCACACACACTGAACTCCCCACAAAAGCAAGTAAGTATGGGAATGCTGGGAAGTGGGGTGGAGGCAATAGCATGATGGGAGTCATAGTCACAGACATAGCTCACCCCCACAACTGTCCCATCAACACCACCCTGAACCATGCTCACATCACAGGGAGTGGAAAACAACTGACAAGATGGCTGACACTGGCAACTGCTGTGGGGAGCACAAGGCCCCGCTGGCAACTGTGCAACAACCAACAGCAGGACACCACTGACTGACATCTTGAAAGACAACTTTCACTCCCTGCAATGCAAGCACCGTCCATGGTGGGATAACTGACTGGCTGGGTGGGAAGGAGGGCCGGCTGTCAACAAAATACAACCAATGCAGACCATGTTCACACCCCAACAAATACATAGAAATGCCCAAATAATGCAGGACAATGTGCTACACCAATATCAACCCCTGACTGTGACAACTTAGGACAATGCAATGTACAGGCCTGCACCCAGAGGCACAGTCACAACTGTCAGGTGTGTCAACCATTGATGCCTGCAGAAACATAACATACATTGTGTGTGTCTCCCAAAAACAGGTGATGATGGGGACACAGCAGCAGACGCTGAGGAGTCCCAGTCCCAGGCTCAAGAGGATACGGAGCTCACTGGTGTCGAACAGCCTCTGCCCTCCTCGGATGAAGAAGACCAACCTGGCACCTCCGGTGCAAGTCAACATGCAGCACCAGCAGGACCACCAGCTGCAGCACCAGTGTCATAGGGATTCTGCACACACAGAGCTATGCACAGGATAATAGAACCTCGGAATATAGTGGTGAGCCAACCATAACCCTTAGCACCTAAAACCCCAACCCAACTAGCCTTAGCGTCCCATTAGCACCAATGTACCAATGATTAGACAACCCAGAACACGGTATCTCTCTCCCAGGACTCGCAGAAGCAAGAACACTCTTTCGTCACTCACTCGTACCTGTCCACAACATGCGTAAGAAGAGACACTGTATAGGTTAAAATGTTTATTTCAACTTACGTGCTCTAAGATACAGTACACGTGTCAGTACTACTAGCATAATACATATGAATAATATAATCAGCATAGTTACAACTCCATAGAATACGAACGGGGAAAGCATCTCATAAAGCAGTGGATATATGTCTAACTAACATTACCACCCTCCCCGTGCTGGAAGCCAGTTTATTATAAAAATAGAAGACCTCTGTGCTTTGACTAGCGAACCCCCATACCTCAGTCTCTAGATGCAAAACTACATCAGCAGACAATCACAGCTCTTCTCCCCGGAAAGGTTGTCTCCAAGTGTCTCTAGAGCGGACCAACCGCAATATTAAAAGCACACTAATTTTTCCATGGCAGCTGTACCTCGTGTTATGTCTAGGTGTGAGGGACTGGCCAAATCAGCAAGACAAGGAAACGTTGTTATTCGACCTTGTACATGTTGTGCAGTCTGAGCCCAAAGTGAACAGGAGAAAAGGTGAAAGATAGAAAATGCAGACAGTGCAAACAGAACCTGGCAAGCGCAGAGGTCGATAGAACAACGGCCCAGAGTAACGTGTGCAAAGGAAAGCATTATGGCAGCCAGGCCCAAGACAACTTAGCGAGGCAGGCCAGGGCCAGGAAGCCACAAACCACAAGACACCCTCCCCTGGACAGTCCATCAGCCAAGCCAAAGGACGAAGACAGTGTTCAAATGGGCCAAGCAGAACAAAAAGGTCTGTAGGCTATGTAGTCCCAATGAGGGAGTGGGACTAAAAAAAAAAAAGTGTCCAATGACAAATGTGAGCCTCCAATGCAGGCCATTCAATCCAGGAGCGGGTAAGAGCAGAAAAACGCAATAGCATCCAGGAGGACATCATTGGAAGTGTCAGAAAACATAGACGCCATCCAGTCCATCAGAGCAAACGAGCAGGAATGTTCCTCAGAGGACGGAGCATCCAAAAGCAATGCGGGACAGCTTGCGTGATATTCAATATAGCTCTGTTGTAGGAGATCCTGAGCAGCCGCCCAGATATCCCATTGTGCCAAAATCCCAAGTGCAGCCGCACGCGTCATACAGCCAGTAACGGAACAGTCCTGTTCATGGGCCTCTAAGGGACCCACCAACCGAACAAAATCCGGAACAGACAACGACGAATTGGAGAGGCAATAATCCATGGTCCAGGTGAAAGGACAGCGGATGCAAGATATCACAGGTTGCACGCAAGTGAAATACGCAAAGCGAAAAGAAAGGGTATATGACACACTGATGGTCGCCAATGGCAGGACACCGAAACTGTCCAGGAGACGCTCACGGAGCAGCTGGAGGCGTTCGGGATCGAGAAGGGCCCATCGGGGAGCAGCCATTGCGCAGAAAACAGACCAACAGCAAGACACCAGCCGCCAAGGCGAGGATTAATGGGAATCCACCAAAGACGCTGGAGAAAATAGAATGAATGAACGCCGGTATCACACCGAAAATAGTTTGAAAGGTGGACACCAGGCCGGACCCCACAACCTTAAAAAGTGCACCAGACCCTCAGTGTTTGATGCGTTAAAAATACGATGAATCAACTCCCCGAAATGTTGGGGGAGGTCAGTGTTCAAAAGGGCCTGTATTTCACTGTGGGTACTCGCCACCTGGAGAATGAATGTCTCCCGGGCGGATGTGAGCATAACCTCCTCATTCAATAATAGGGCCTTTATTCTGCTCAACTTATTGAAATCTGCCTCCATGGTAGGAATGGAAGGCCAAATAGAGTTATCAACGATGTCGTGAGGGGGAGGAAAAAGCACATTCTTGCAGCAGACAACTCTGTGCGAAACCGTGACAATATACGGAATGCCGGCCTGTAAGCCACAACAGTCTTCGTTATTTAAAAGCAAATAGCTACCATTAGTAAGCAAAGTAAAGGTGGGAGAAATAGCAGGAGCAGGAATACCTTTCAGCACACATGCAAGATTTGGAACGGAAACGCTACAAGCTCCGTGCAGCTTAATATGTTTACAAATAAGTGAATGACCTACAGTTGAATCACAAGACTCCCCCGTGAGAAAAACTTCCTTGCCGTCTCTAAGGCATTTATACATGAAAGGCAAGGACCAGAGTTCATGCAGGAAGGCACTACCCAAAGGCTGGAAACGGCCCACAGGATAATGTTTCATGCATGAGCTAAATTCAAACAAGGAAAAAGGTAAAGCGATAACCCCATGAACTAGCCACACAGCAGAATCTAGTTCCGCTACAGAGAATGGTAAAGGATCCACTTTCTCAATATGTAACAAAGTGTAAGATGCATCTTTCATGGACATGAACTGCTGTTTTTCAGTCAAATTAAAAGGCAGAAATAGGGCGGTGGTGTTCAAGAAATTCCAAGGAACTTTACCTAACTTAAGGGTTTGCAAAGTCCACGCAAACTGCATTACTGAACGCAATTGATTCTGACCATGGTACAATATAGAAACATCATCTTGTACAATATCAACAACAGAGGACACAATATTCTCTAATGTGTAAATGCGGGAAGACAGGGTATTTATACTATTGTCAACAACAGCAAGCACCTTTTCCAAATTTGCTTGGTCTATTTCCCGAAGACGGGATGCAGCTTCCATTTGTGATAGCTTCCAGAGTTCATTATACGCTTCATAAATGAATCTCTTTGGTCGTGGACCACGAGGCCCCAAAACAAAGTCGGACAGCTCAATATTGCCTGAAAGGAGGGATAAATGCTGTTTAACAGAATCTAGGGACGAATGCTGCAACCACTGTTTGCATAATTTACCAACAGAATATGTGGTGACAGTACGGGAATCAGAAAACCTCGGATCAGGCCTGTCCTGTTTGTATCCAGGAACTGAGCCGTGAAAACGCAGTTGGCATGCATTAGACGATATGGGCCATACCAACCAGGGTGACATTGATACAAGTGTAGAAACATTGAATGAATTGTCCTGAAACATGGCCTGCAAAGTTGCAAGGGACATATTAAAACGCAAACTATCATTGGGAGCGCTTGACAGGGATGGTAGGGAAGGTGCGTTTAATTGTTTAGTAGTAGCCAAACCCCAACACGTAGACTGATAGATGGAAGCATTTAGAAACACAATTTGGGCCGGGATAAGGCAAGCACGGTGCAAAGCCTCTGTGCCCTGCACCTGCCATGGCTTTGAGCCCCAGATTGATTTCAAATCCACAGTGTCCCTCCAGTACTCATAACCACCCACAGCTAAGGCTTTCAAAAAGGAACCCGAATAAAGTAATTTTGTGTGGGTCAACATGATTTTCTGAGTTAATGGGGCATTCAGTTTAAAATAATAGGACCCAGGGTTTGATCGATTGAAATCAGTGAAATAGGTAAATTTATTTCTAAGAGTCTGGGAGCTACCTGGTATGGGGTTTGGGCAATGTTCCCATTGGGTGTATGTAACAGGGCTACGTAGTGCACTCGGTTTGTGGAGAAAATGGTTGCCCCAATGCTGGTAGCAGTACAAATCGGCATAATTTGCAGAATTCATATACAAATCCTCAGCATTAAAAGAAGCATAATATTTTAAATCAGCAAATAATGCTTCAACGGCATGCACATCCCAATCATCAGAATGAATATTACTTTTTACTACATCACCCATCGAAACTCGAAGGACATTTGGTACATTAATAATTTCTGTCGGACCATGGATTTGAAAGTTTACCGCATCCCATACGATGCCATCAGCAACTGGAAAAGCTGAAATGTTCACAAACGTGTGGTCACGCTTCATGATGTGAGATGAGGAATGTGGTGCCAAAGTTCCAGTAACACTGTTCACAGCAGAGCGTTCAGGTAAATAGTGACCATTGATGAGTAGAAAAAACACTGTGACAAAGCCAATGGACATGAACAAAAAAATCAAGAACAGCACCAACCAGAGATATGTCCAGGGTGGAACCAAAAAATTGTCTCTAAACCAGGATACAAAAAGACTGAACTTGGACGGGACATTTGAAGAGGTGGAATCCGAGTCAAAGGAAAAACGTGTCGGGCTCAGTGGCGTTGTTGGTTGGTGTGCCACCGACTCTGTTGCGGGATAGGTATACTCGTCCTCGTCGATGCAGGGGGATGCAGGGGGTTCGAATATATTTTCAGGCAAATCAACCATCTCCATGGTAACACCAGTGACCGTTCGGGCAGGAGTGCCTCGAACACATGTCCGATAAATGGCAGGACAAGAGACCGCTGGTGTAACACTATTCAGGATCGGCCAGATGTTGTAGCTTGACATTTTCCACTGAGATGTATCTGTTCTCCTTGCGACCAGGAAGCGGTGGTAAGATTACTGTACGTGTTCCCTTCAAGCCCAGAACTGGAACCGGTGCACGAAAAGAGGGGCCGAATTCTTTTTGTTCTCCACCTTCTCTCGAACCAGGTCGCCAATCTTCGGAAGCCAGCCGGCAACCGGAATCTGCAGAGCGGGGTCTGTGGCTGAAGGCAAATGTGCAATTGCAAGTTTGTCTCGGGCTTCTTGTAAGTCCTGTAACATAGCAGAATGGTTATCTACATCAAACTTGGCGGATTGCGCCGCCATGTCTAGACCATCAAGGTCAGGCACAAACATTCGTATGCCAAAAAGCATTTCGTATGGGGTCCGCCCACCCAGAGGTCTTCTAGGGAGATTATTAAGTGCACGTTGTACGGTATACAAGTGGGCCAGCCAGTTCCTGCCAGTACCTATAACTCTAGCTGTCAAGGATTGCTTTAAGTCACGGTTCATTCGTTCAACGATAGAATTGCCCTCAGGCCTATACGGAGACGAAAATTTCACCCGCACCCCCAATGAACCCATTGCGTCCTTGTAAGCCTTAGAGGCAAACGCCGGACCTTGGTCAGAATGGAAGGTGCCGCATGCGAAAATTCCCACAAAGACACGCAAATCCCTGATGACATTTCGAGCGTCAGCACTCCGTTGTGGCCAGACCCAGATGAACCGTGTGCACGAGTCCACTGCCACTAAGATATATTTATAGGCAGTGTCTGAAGAAAATGGACCGCAGTGATCCAGGTAAACACACCCAAAGGGTCTGTTAGAAATGCCTAGCGAGGTCTGAGGTGGTCGTGTAACCGTGGAAGGCTTGATCTGTTGACAAACGTCACAGGAAAGCACATAGGTACGGGTGTCTTTATACAAACCACGCCACCAGTAACGCTGCTGTAAGATGGAAACTGTCGCAGGCACACCAGCATGAGCCGAAGCCATGCCTTCGTGCGCTGCCGTTATCAAGGAAAACCTGCGGTCCGCGTTGGGGATCAGCCGATCCCCAACACCGGGTATTGTTACATAAGGAGCCTGTTCGGGACCTAACTGATAAGAATATTTGGAAGGAAAACCCCTAGGGTAATTAACGCCTTCCTTTGTCGCAGCAATAGCTGCCAAGATATCGGTGTCTATTTTAGACATGGATCTAGTAACTGCTGCTACTGAACACGTGACTACTGCTGATTTGGCAGCTTCATCTGCCAAACTGTTACCAACAGCGTGTGCGCCCACCCGCTGATGGCCTAGGGTGTGTACCACCTGTGTGAGCGGCAGACGTTGTTGTAATTCTGCCACTTGAACCCAAAGCGTTTTATGCTTGATTGTGTTGCCTTTAGCGTCTCTATAGTCGTTTTGCGACCAAAAGAACAGATTGTCATTGTATGATTGAACACAGTAGTAAGAGTCGCACACAATTAGAGTGGTCACATCAGGATTAACGAACTCAAGTGCAAGCACCAAAGCGCGCAGCTCGGCCAATTGTGCGGTACTATCCCCGAGTGTCTGAGTGTGCACTACAGAGGATTTGAACTCTCCGTTCACAAAGGTACCTGCAACAATAGCACATGCGGCTGAATAAGCATGCTTGGACCCTGTGGCTGGTTGTGCCGAACCATCAGTGTAGATCACACAATCGTAATCCTCAAGCGGCAGTAAAGACAAAGGAGGAGGATGAACGAATTCATACTGTAAAAACTCCTGAGTCTGAAGAGAAGAATCGAAAATGAAAGTGACATCCGGAGACGTCAAAGATGTTGCCCATTGAATCCAACGGGGGTGCAAAGCTTTAGAGTTCGGTACACTTGCTTTGGTCACTGCCTCTAAGGCAGGATATGGTGTTACCACCAGTATGCGTTTTCCCTGTGCCAGTGCGCGCTCCTTTAGAATCGCTATTTGCACTGCTGTTAGAACTTTTTCTACAGAGGAAAACCGCATTTCCGCGGAAGTGTACAGATGTGACTTGTATGCGATGGGTACTGTATCACCTTCGTTAAAGGTTAAGTACGTGAAACCCACTGCCCCTGGTATGATTCTAATCACCAAGTTTGTGTGGTTATCACGCGTCAAAAGAAATTTAGACTCAAGAAGGTCAGTCTGTAAAGACTGTAGAATGGAGGTATGCTCCGGAAGCCAACAAGACTTCGAAAAAGTAGGTTGTATCAAGGCATACAGTGGCTTGATACGCTGGGCGTATTCGGGAATGTATGTACGCCCGAAGTTCAAAAACCCAGCAAGGACTGAAGCTTCTTCAGATTAGTAGGAGGGCACAGAAGTGCACATTTCTCTAGGAAATGGGGGCTAAGCCCTTACCTTCATTGTTGAGCTCATAGCCCAAGAACAAAACGGTAAATTCAGCAATGTGAGATTTAGCAAAGTTAATTTTGTAACCTTGAACCGCAAATTCAAGAATAATGCGGTCTACTCGGGTCAGATGCGGAAACAATTCGTCATCTGTCAGATAAATGTCATCTACGTACGAACATGCGTCTGGATCTATGCCGTCTAACAAAGAGACAACACGAGCGGCGAATACGCCTGGACTATTCTTGTAGCCCATAGGAAGACGCCTGAATTTGAACATTTTACCACCGGAAGTAAAAGCACACCATTGGCCACTCTCCGGGGCTAAGTTGTGCGTGTAGAATCCATTTGAAAGGTCAAGTGTCGTTTTATATTTTTTACGAACAAGACTGTCTACAAGCGCAGAACTATGGGTATTTTGCACCGCAAAGGTCCGACAATGAGAGTTCAAATGCCGGTAATCCAACACTAAGCGGTACGATCCATCGGGTTTAGAAACCGCGAAAAGGGGATTATTCATAGGTGATACGCAGGTTTCGATTACTCCCTGATATTCCAACTGAGTCAGAATTTCGGAAACGGGGCCTTTGGCTTCACGTTTTATGGGATATTGGGGTTGTGGCTGCGGTAGTGACCGCAAAGGTATTTCATGGGGGGAGAATCTTCGTCCCAACCCACGTGGTTGCGGTATAACGCAGGAGCCAGGGACACAGCCCACTCAGCTGCCAGAGCCTCCGCTTTGTCCTTTGGGACATGTCGAGAAAAGCTCGGAAGGATTACCTCCTCCCCTGTACGTGCAGCAAGAACGAATGGGGGTGGCCAATCCACCTCCGCTAATAAAATGTCATATGAAGAGGTTAGATTTTCCCAAAAAATCCCTTTAATAATACGCTGTATATCACCTTCAATTTGAATGACAATATTAAAAAGTCTATCAGGGGGTGCCACTCTGGTGTCAGCTGTCTCGACAGTAATGAATGTTTCAGTTGCTGTCGCCTCCATATGAGGACGTAGCGCCTCCCGCACTATGGTAACTTCCGCGGCGCTGTCTAGGAGGGTTACTGCCCACGTCCAATTCAGGAGTCTCATTCTCACCGTCTGTGGCATATTTCGCTGTTACAGCGGCAACTTTCTTCTTCTGAAATTGTGGTCGAAAACGTTGAAAGTCTTCTGCTTTTCCTCTGACTTGTTGTCGAGGTTGGTCTCGTCCCTGGGGAGCCTCTCGGTCCCTCCCTCTATCCTGGCGGTCTCCTCCACCGGCCTGTGACGAAGTCTGTGCCTGTGAAGAACGAGGAGAACGCGCATCAGGGATCTGAAACCTATCCGGTGATTTAATTCTCGCTCTATCGCGTAAATCATAAGTGCGTTCAGAAGAGACTGAAACCGGGGATGCGCCTCTCGACCCCGGCTTCTTTTGTTGCTTACCCTGTTTTTTCAGCCTCCAACTCTTTTTAGTGAAGACTGGTTTCTCATCTTTCTCAGGCTGAGATTTGGTTTGTTGTTGTTGTTGCGATTGTGTTTGCTGTTTTGCAAAAGGCTTGTTGCCCAGGCTATTTCTGCCAATAGTTTTGTAAGCCTGGGTAATAATTTTCGGTAATTCGCGAGGCCTGTCCAATTCTGGGACCAAAGCCAAAGCATTCGCTACTTGAAAGTTCACGGCATCGCCCTTGACATTCGCAAGGATCAGCTCCGCTACTACTTCAAACACTCCCACCAGTCTCATCCCTAATTCCACAGCCGCTTCAGGGCCATGTTCATCCTGTACTTTTTTAATTACTGAGGGGAGAACTGTCATGGAAGGAGTACCAAAACACTTAGAATATACTGCTGCGAATACCTTACCCCAGTTGTCACATGCTGTCAACTCGGGAATTAAGTCTTTTGGCAAACTAATCGTAAGAATGCGGTGTTTATCCACCGGGGTTGTGTGTGGAAAAACTGCCTCCAACTGGTCAAATTTTTCTGCAAGCCAATAAGGAAAATCATCCTTATTTTGTGGACGTTTGCCCATCACCGAATTCACCATGACAGGACTTATGGTCACTCCGCTTGCAGCAGCTGGTTGGCCGGCAACTCCAGGAGCGGCTCCATGGATGCTGCCTGTAACATATCGCACTAAAGCTCGATGCACTTGCACCAAAGCCGCATACATAGTGCGCAGTTCCGCGACTGGTATAGTCATATAGCGCGGATGTGGGGTGTACCCGGCCAAAACAGGCCAAGTGGCCCCCTCAATAGATAAGGGGCCTAAACGAACCGTGGTAGTCGGTTGTGGGAGGGCGCCATTAAACCAAACACGGTGCTGCCAAGCCGTGAGCGGTACTTCAAGAGTAGTATAAGGTCGATAGACAGCAGGAACATTAGTGGGTTCATATTCATGGAACAGATTATCGTTCGCGTCCACCGCTGGAAAAGTGATCCAAGAGTAGAACACCTCAAAGTGGAAAGCCGGATCGGCTTGAACCACAAAGACTAGTTCGACTCCCGTGTCTGGCACTCCATACACCCGTAAGTGATCCCGGAGTGCTGTGCGGCTATGCGCCGCTATGTCTATACCCGCCATTACTAACGGGATTATTCGACAACCTAACAAGAGGCAGCACAAAAAGGGTTATGATTAAGAAACCTTTTTTAACAACTTCAAGCTTGAAAGAACCTACAAAAACTTCAATATAGGAGGTATCGCCGTCACACACGCTTCCGGAAGCGTACGTGAGGGGATTGTGGACAAGCACAAGTACTACTCAAGCGTCTCGCAGATAAGCTGCCCCACTCGTTGGTCGCGCCATGTCATAGGGATTCTGCACACACAGAGCTATGCACAGGATAATAGAACCTCGGAATATAGTGGTGAGCCAACCATAACCCTTAGCACCTAAAACCCCAACCCAACTAGCCTTAGCGTCCCATTAGCACCAATGTACCAATGATTAGACAACCCAGAACACGGTATCTCTCTCTCAGGACTCGCAGAAGCAAGAACACTCTTTCGTCACTCACTCGTACCTGTCCACAACATGCGTAAGAAGAGACACTGTATAGGTTAAAATGTTTATTTCAACTTACGTGCTCTAAGATACAGTACACGTGTCAGTACTACTAGCATAATACATATGAATAATATAATCAGCATAGTTACAACTCCATAGAATACGAACGGGGAAAGCATCTCATAAAGCAGTGGATATATGTCTAACTAACATTACCACCCTCCCCGTGCTGGAAGCCAGTTTATTATAAAAATAGAAGACCTCTGGGCTTTGACTAGCGAACCCCCATACCTCAGTCTCTAGATGCAAAACTACATCAGCAGACAATCACAGCTCTTCTCCCTGGAAAGGTTGTCTCCAAGTGTCTCTAGAGCGGACCAACCGCAATATTAAAAGCACACTAATTTTTCCATGGCAGCTGTACCTAGTGTTATGTCTAGGTGTGAGGGACTGGCCAAATCAGCAAGACAAGGAAACGTTGTTATTCGACCTTGTACATGTTGTGCAGTCTGAGCCCAAAGTGAACAGGAGAAAAGGTGAAAGATAGAAAATGCAGACAGTGCAAACAGAACCTGGCAAGCGCAGAGGTCGATAGAACAACGGCCCAGAGTAACGTGTGCAAAGGAAAGCATTATGGCAGCCAGGCCCAAGACAACTTAGCGAGGCAGGCCAGGGCCAGGAAGCCACAAACCACAAGACACCAGCAGGACCACCAGCTGCACCCCCTGCACCCACCCCTCCAACGACTGTCACCACAAATACCATCCCTGCCGACATGGACAGAACAAGGAGCACCACCAGCACAGGGACCCTGGACCAACGTGGGGCCATGGACACCACCACCACCACCAACCCCCAAGGGGGACCAGGGTCATCTGTGCGTGCCACTGCACGCACTGCACATGTCGGCAGGGGTGGTCGGAGGGGTGGGAGACAGAGGTCGCTGCTTGCAGAGGTGTCTGGTGTGCATGATGACCCACAACTGGCATGCATAGCCGATGCGTACCAGTCCAGCACCGGAGATCTCAGCCAGGTAGTGGGGCTCCTCAGGGACATTAAACAGCAGCAGGCTGTCCATCATGCCCGCTTGGACTCACACATGTCCCGCGTGGAGTCCAAGTGGGACACACTGCAAGAGATGACGGCGGTGCATAGGGACATATTACAATGCCTCCGCCAGATGACCAGCAACCAGTCTACACCTCCCTGTGTGCCAACAACATCTGGTGCTGAAACAACTGCAACTGCCACAGGGAGGGAGGATGACTCTGGCGGAGAGTCCCCTGCACCGCAGCAGCCTGTACTTGAGGGCCCCCCCCAAAGAAGAGGGGCCATCCGAGGAGGGGCAAGTGAGAGGCCGATGGCCAAGTGCAACCCCCAGGAAGCCTGAACCTGTTCTGGATGTTCACCTTTGTGCGCAAACTGTTCACCCTGTTGACGGCAACACAACTCCCACACATGACATGGGGAGTACAAGTTGGACCAATGTCTCAGACAACTGTGGCCCCGATACTGGGGATTTTGTCTACCAGGACTTTCAATTCATCTAGGAACTTCTGATTGCAATATAAATGTACAGCACTAACCATCCTATGCACTATTCACACAAATGTATCACAATAAACACACTAATACACCATACTTGCCTCTGTTGTGATTCCAACGTGGGTGCTGTCATGGGGATGATGAACTGCAAAATTACACTGTAAGCGAACTGCAACAGCAAGTACAACACAGGCATGTGAGTAATGGCAACGTGACACATATGAGGGAGACACACCACCAGGGCTACACAACACATACACACCTAGGCCATCTGACTCATTGCCTACACTGATGTTGCCAGGAAAGACGGTGCAATGCACAGACACCACACCTATTCCCAGTTGTAGTCAAGTAGCCCACAGGTGCAGTAATCAAAGGGCAGTCAATTGTGTGACCACAGACAACGCACATCACAAAGTGAAGCACAGGTTTATTACACAGTTGCAACATGTCGTAACCACTACAGATGCAAGGTAATCCCACCTGCCAGCGGGCACACAGTCAACAACTGTAGAAGGAAGGAAGTCCATGGGTGTGGCGCACATCACCTGTAGCTACCACCCTGGAAGTACAATGACGTCGTCGGTGGACACAGTTGACCAAACGAATCTGAAAGTACCCTGTGAAGGACAGAAATGACACACAGTCAAAAGCAATGGAGAACAGGACAGAACAGCAAAACTCATGCATAATACATGTTACAAGATACCCACCCAGAACCAAGTTAGCATGTCAACACTGTTGGGGAGTACAGACCACCTGTAAGCACACATCGCTACACACATCCAGTCAAGTAGCCCATGGACACACTCCAACAGCACCAGAGCACCACCTACACATATCATGCCAACTCACATCATTGACATGACACCTCAGGATACTCACATTCAGCTAAAGAAGTTGGTGATGAGCTGTGTGCGGACATCACCATCATCACTGGCATCGTGGTCCAGGCCAGGATCCTCCACAGGTGGCAGATGTTGGTCATTGTCATCCTGGATGAGAGGCAACTCCTTCTGCACTGCCAGGTTGTGGAGCATGCAGCAGATGATGATAATCTTGCACACCTTCGCTGGGGCATATGGGAGGGACCCTCCTGTCTTGTCGAGGCAGCGGAAGCGGCTCTTCAGGAGACCAAATGTCCGCTCAATCACTCTCCTGGTCCGACCATGTGCCTCATTGTAGCGCATCTGGGCTGGTGTCACAGGGTTCCTGAGGGGTGTCAGCAACCACGGCATGTTGGGGTATCCCGAGTCACCTATGGACAGACAAGTGCACATTAGCTGACTTGGAAAAGTGGGCGGAATACTACAGATCAGATCACACACAATGGCACAAAGTCAGTACACACCGACAAGCCAGGCACGCTGGTTCTGCATCTGTGCCATCATCCTGGGGATGCGACTACTCCTCATCATGTAGGCATCGTGTGCTGAACCAGGGAAATGGGCACACACGTGTGAGATGGTCATATCTGCAAGACACACCACCAGTGCATTGACCGAGTGGTAGTGCTTGCGGTTATGGTAGGCCTGCTCCTGGGCCTGTGGTGGTACCAAAGCCACCTGTGTCCCATCAATGGAGCCAATGACATGCGGCATCCTCCCCAGGGCATAGAAGTCACTCTTCACGTCAGTGAGTCGTTGCAGTCTAGGGAAATAGATGTACCAGTTCAGGTATAGCAACATTGCCTCCAAAACATCGCGGAGCACACGGCTGAACATGGTCTGTGACATCCCACCAGCAGTCGCCACAGTATGTTGAAAGGTACCGGTGGCAAAGAAGTGTAGGGCTGCCATCACCTTCACCTTGGGGGTCAGCGCTGTAGGATACGGCCGGCCAGGCTGCAAATGTGGGGCCAACTGCACTGCCAAATCCTCAATCAGCTGCCTGGTGAAGCGGTACCGCCGGATGCTGTCCCGTTCCACCATCATTGCCAGGTCTGGGAATGGTCTATGGACAGCAGGAGCCCTGCAGTGCAGAGGAGAAGAAAGCAAGATTGTCAGTCACCCCACATATGCGGCATTGAACACACTCAATATCACATCATACATCATTATGAGGCACAACTACATGAAGTGTGCAGTTCCGTAAGGACATGTATGGTACATACATGGCCAACATCTGTCAACACGGTTCAACAAGTGGCATCAATAAGTCCCAGGTTGGCCCATTGGATATCATGAGGCCGTGTCACAGTTCCCATCTCCCGCTGCCATGTCACAATCACCACCCACAGTGACATGTGAGGACAGATGTGCCCCAGGCATCACAGCTCAACGACAGGTACATTCCCAGGGACCCTGTATTGCCACATGGACACTGGCATTACATGGAGTATCATGTATACACCACAGCAAAACAACCATGACCCCACAGGTAGTGGTTCCACTTGCCTCTGCAGGACAGACATGGACGTCTGTGACACACACACGCACAACATCAAAGTCCATGCACACACAACGTGGATGTGGAGACTGTCTCCCATTGTGCACATGAAATCAGAGACATTGTAAACACTACATGCACACAGACTGTGGAGGACCATCACTATTGTGCCACTGGGTCACCCTGGCTCAAACATACCGTCCCACATGGGACTCACGGGGTATGTGACATGACATACACATACACCACCGTGAAATGTGACCATGGCACATGCTCAGATATGAACAGTTGCACATCACAGTGGTCATGTACACGTAACACCCAGGATCCTGTCCCCATGAACACGTGCACAGCCTGGGGGTGGCTGCCCCCAGGTGACACCCACAGGACAACATGTACACCAACATACACACAATAGGAAATGCAGCCTTACATGCCTTATGATACAGTTTGGACAGGCTGTGGTGTTGTAGGTGTGCCCCTCACTCCCTGGGAGCTATTTGTGGCTGGCATATGTACATCTGAGACAGGCATGGTGACATATGCCAGTCACTTGTACAGGGATGCGTTGAACAGCAATGGACCGATCGGTGCACCCGGCCGGCCCATTGCATTCAATGTGTGCGGGTACGCGTTATACCCCTGTACGCGTTGAACAGCAATGGACCGATCGGTGCACCCGGCCGGCCCATTGCATTCAATCTGCGCGGGTACGCGTTGTACCCCTGTATGCGTAGAACAGCAATGGACCGATCGGTGCACCTGGCCGGCCCATTGCATTCAATGTGTGCGGGCACGCGTTGTACCCCTGTACGCGTTGAACAGCAATGGACCGATCGGTGTGCCCGGCCGGCCCATTGCATTCAATGTGTGCGGGTACGCGTTGTACCCTGTACGCGTTGAACAGCAATGGACCGATCGGTGCGCCCGGCCGCCCATTGCATTCAATGTGTGCGGGTACGCGTTGTACCCCTGTACGCGTTGAACAGCAATGGACCGATCGGTGTGCCCGGCCGGCCCATTGCATTCAATGTGTGCGGGTACGCGTTGTACCCCTGTACGCGTTGAACAGCAATGGACCGATCGGTGCACCCGGCCGGCCCATTGCATTCAATGTGTGCGGGTACGCGTTGTACCCCTGTACGCGTTGAACAGCAATGGACCGATCGGTGCACCCGGCCGGCCCATTGCATTCAATGTGTGCGGGTACGCGTTGTACCCCTGTACGCGTTGAACAGCAATGGACCGATCGGTGTGCCCGGCCGGCCCATTGCATTCAATGTGCGCGGTACGCGTTGTACCCCTGTACGCGTTGAACCGCAATGGACCGATCGGTGCGCACCCATTGTCAATGGCCTAGCCGGGCAACGGACGCGTTTCGAAATTCGAACGAGTTGGTTGCTGGAAATTCAGTTGGTCACCCACAACAATGTTGCAAAATCATGTATGTCATGAAGTTGAAGATTTGAAGGATGCTGTGGGCGTGTATTGGTGCTGCTATTCCATGGATTGGCCAGATTCAGAAGATGCAAACGACTTGGACCTATCACTTTGGACACATGGGACAGTATCTGCCTCTGCAGCACATATATATTGCTGGCTGTTCCCCTGAGAGCTCACTTGCCTGCACTACATGCTCCAGGACGACATCTGCCACTGCACTGCTGCTGTCTCTGCCCCTCTGGACCCTGCAATGGCACGTACTGTGGAGAGAGCCCCAGCCTTCAGCCTTGAGGAGAACCAGGCCCTGCTGGACAGCCTACTTCCACAGTACAGCAAGCTGTATGGGACACCAGGGGAGCAGGTGAGTGTTCTGTGCACTGCCTTTCTGAATGTGCATTTTGTCTGACTAGCAAGGCTGAAAGTCTGCACGCCACTGGCTAGCAGGCTCACTGAGTAGTTGTCACCCCCATAGTGTGTAGTGACATGCACTGGACAGGTATGGTGCAGTGACAGTGCATTTGAACAAGGTTTTACTTCCCATGCAATGATACCATGTAGTGACTTCTGGCAAACTGTCCATGGGCAGCGTTGCACTGCCTGTGTACATCATATGCCCCTGTGATTGAGACATGTATATACAACTGTGTCATGCACGGATATGTTGCATGTGTAGTAATGGCCTTTTCACTTTGTCATCCTCACAGGTTAATGCCCATCGGAAGCAGGAGATCTGGAAGGACATCGTCCGGGCTGTCCGGTCCGTGGGGGCTACAAGCGCCGGATCCGCAACTGCCAGAAGAGGTGGCAGGACCTTCGGGCTGGACCCGGAGGATTGCACGGGTCCAGCTGAAGCTGTCACCTCCTCGCAGGAGGGGCGGAACACGGACCCTGACCCCCACATGCTCCAGATCCTGGCGGTGGTGTTTCCAGACCTGGATGGGCAGCTGAAGGCCAGACAGCAGCAAGGAGGGGGTGAGTCAAAGACTGCACTGTGAACTCTGTATTACATGCTATGTGCCCTCCTCTGGCCTGGTTAAACTGCCACAGTACAGCAGTCATGTTGTCCAGGAGCCATGTCCCTCTATTGTGCACTGCCCACTCCTCATCTGATACCCAGGTGTGGCCCTTACATTCAGGGAATTGTGTCACTTGGGACTGTGTCCTTGCAGTTTGCTTCACTCAAGGTGGGGGACAGCATCTGTTTCCCTAACTCTGTTGTGGGCATCATGGGTGGGTCCATTGTTCACACAATGCCTGTGTTCGGACATGTAATCTGCGTGTTGCTTTGATATGCGGTCCACTTGCTGAGCTGAGCCACCACATGTGCCTGGGGTATCTGGCACACACCCATGCAGCGGGTGGGAACAATGTTTGGGCCCCAGGAGTGTGCAGATTACGTGTGTCACACATACATAGCCAGCTATCCACTCTCCAGGGCTCATCCCTCATTCATGTGGGGCAGGACAGTCATGCCTACTCCAGCCCATCCAATACACCTGTACTCCCACTCCCGTGTATCAGCTGACACGTTGTGCGCAGTGATTTGACCCCTCAGGTGTCTGCCTCTGTGTCAGTGTGCTGTGGATTTGTTGCAAGGACTGCTGGGGTGTTTCTCGGTAGGGGCTCAGCATGCCACTGGAGATGTGACCATAGGAGACGATACTTGTGTGTCACATAGGTGTTTGATCAGCTGCCCGTGCAGACTGGGGTATGCGAATGTGAAGTTCAGGCAGCTGTTTCCCATTCACAGCAGATTGTGAGGGGCTCAGGTTCAGAGGGTAGTGTCACAGGTCTCCCATATGTCCAATCGGTATGACCTGGACAGATGAGGGTTAAGAAGATGTGTTGTGTGGGGATGTACATGTGCACTTGTGCAGCTCCAGGACTTGCATTCCCCATGACCTACTATTGTGACACAGTGCAGAGTGTTGTTGTCTGGCTGCCAAGTCATACATCACTGAGACAGTGATGTATGACTTAGCAGTCATGCCTCCGCCATGGCATGTGTCTACTTATTGGTGATCCTGCAGGGGAGTGACATGTGCTACATGCACACCATTGTGGCGATGGCTATCAGGACATGGGTGCATCATGGTGTCTGTCGCTGGTATGCATCACATGCATTTCCTATTTGACTCTGGGCATCCCTTTCATCCGGAAACCTGTACTGAGTCAGTGGCAAGAGTTGTGATGTGTGCATGTCCACATGCTACACCGTGTCCTCTGCACTGTCCAACTACTGTGTAGGTGGTGCATGTGTCCACACTGGGGTGTTGCTATCCAACAGACACCAGACAGATGGGTGCAATGCCATGTGGGATGTGAGTGCCATGGTTGGCATCAGACTGACAATTGGCTTCTCCTGTTCAGTTAGGGCACTTTTAGCAATGTTCAACTAATGATGCCAGGGCTTGCTCTGTAATGTGCTGTGCTCACAGTGGTGTGTGCGTTTGGTGCAGGTGACTGATGTCTGTCTGTTTCCCCATTGATTGCAGATACATCCACGGCCACGGAAGGGGACAGCTCCACGGACCAGGAGGAGCCGGAGAGCCAGACTGGGTCAGCAGCCGAGGAGTGGTCGGAGGGACCCAGTGGCACGGAGGGCGAGGGGAGCCACACCGAGGAGTCCTCAGCAGCATCCACCTCAGCTGAGGACCACAGCGGCTCAGAGGATGACTCCCTTATGAAGGCGGGTGTCAGCAGCCACCACACCCCAGCTAGTGTTGCTGTCCCCGCCACCACCAGCACCACCACCGCCCTCCCATCGGCTCCCATTCCCCAGGTCCGTGGAGGCTCCCATGTTCGGGAGCGTGTCTCCTTCGGGCCAGGCACCGCACCCCCTGTGTCCCCTGCTGCCCTGAGTGAGGAGTCTGTGTACCTCCTTCGCCAGCTCCATGTAGGGCAGACAGCCATGCTGAGTGTCCTCCATGCGCACACCGCTCTGTTGACTCAGCTGGTGTCGTTCATGGAGGGCATCTCATCGGGCATGTCTGACCTACAGAGGGGCAATAGGTCCATGGACTCCTCCCTGACGGCAGCAGTGTCCCTCCTCAGACAGTCCCTCACCCCTCCTGCCTCTGCTCCATCCACACTGCCCAGCACCTTACCCGTCCCAAGCACACACACACCGGCACAGGCACACACCAGCACACACACGTCCAGCACACAGACACACACGCCACAAACAAAACGCACACGCACGCACAGGCAGGGGACTGAAACCAGACTCACAGGGGATGGGGCCCTGGAACACACACACACGCATCCACAAGCACTGCGCAGTCCTCAGTTGCCTCTCCCTCCAAAGCACCCTCCCTTGCCTCACCTGCAACCCCAAAGTCACAGCGGCTCTTCCTCTGTGACCTCGGCCTCATCCCCTATGATCCAGCTGCTCCAGCATCCAGGGGGAAGAGGAAGCCCACCCACACGGAGCAGAGTGCCCCTCACCCCCGGACACCCTCCCCCAGGCGCAGACAGACTGAGGCCCCCACCCGCAAGTCCCCCCGGAGTCGTAAGAGCAAGACCCCGCCGCCGCCCTGCAGCTCAGGCACCAGGTCTCCTTCCTCCATCCCTCAGGCCCCCACTCCACAGGTGCCCCCACCACACCCTGCCCCAGGTTCCCCCACCCACAGATATACCATCCCCAAGAGGATCCGGCCTTCTCCCCCTGCCTCTTGCTCTCCCGGCACCACACCCCCGCTGCGCTTGTCTGTGCCACTGATGTAGTGAGGGTGTCCTCCCCTCTGTCCAGCCCACCTTGCCTGTTCCCCATTCTCCTCCCCTGGAGGTAGGCACTGCACTGGAGTCCACTACCACCCTGTCTGACTTGGGCACTGCAGTGGCGGACCTGTCCACTCCATCTGCAGGGTCCACTGCAGTCGTGCCGGCACCCACAACATCTGAGTCATGCCCCCAGTTGTGCCGGCACACACCATGTCAGACGCCTCCACTGCAGTTGTCAGTGGCTCTCCAGCACCCACCACCCCTTCCCTGCCTCCTCCTGGTGAGCCCTGATCCTGTCCCTGCGGTGCCTGGCCTGCCCCCCCGGTTGCCCCTCCTAGTGGATTGTCCCTGGTTTTGTGCAGTGCAGGCATGCGTAGGGTGACATCTGCCACTGTCACCCTGTATTGACTTACTTGATGGACTGGCCATTGGCCTTTGTTGGAGCTTTACTGTTCTCTGAGTTTTTGGACACACATATGCTGAATAAAGCAACTTTCTGTTCTCTAGTGCTTATGCTTCTGATGTACATGTTGTTGATGATGCTAACCATGCCCTTGCTGCAGTGATGGTGATATTTGGTCTCATGATAATGAAGTGTTACTGTGCAGGAACACATGTGGTCCAGGGGGAATGTGTCCTATCCTGTGGTGTATCCATGTCATCCTTAGCAGCATCTGAGGGTGTCATGTGTTCAGTATTTGGCAATGGGATTTCCTACTTACATTAGCAATTTCACATCTGTGGCTTCCACCCCTGCACATCTGTTGTGCCTGCCATTGTTCAATTCGTCTACTTCCCTGACCGTGTGGCCATCTCCACTGGACATGCAGGTTTGGGCATCAATGGGGAAGGACTCATCTGTGTTGTCAGTGCAACATTGCTATACAAGTGTGTTGGATCTGTGCTGATGATTTCGTTGGCACTCCCATGACCAGGCTGATGTGACGGGAGCCTTCATTTGGTGCTAATTGTTGATTGTGTGACCAAGTGCTCAGCTGACATGATGGGGCCCTACTGAGGCAACATATGGCACAGCTTTCCTCACACAGGAGTGGAGTCCCCTCATGGCAGTGTGTACTCCTGTGACATTGCCTGCGCCCAAGGTGTGTGTTGTATGAGCATGTCTGTGTGTTCACTTCCGTTTTGCTGTGCATGCTGGGATCCCTAGTGTTGTACCTGTTTGTGATGCTTGCTGAGTTGACCTATGTTCCCATAAAAAGTCTTCTCCCTGGGTTCTCTGTGATGTGGGTGCATGGCACATTACTGGTCATCAGGGTGTCACCCATAGGTGTGTTTGCTGTAAGGGCTGAGTTTGTGTGCAGACGCAGATGGGTCACAGTCAGGTTTCCCCTTGGCACTTGTTGTTTACACCTGTCATGTGATTTCCAGTTTGTGTTATCTTTCAGTGATTGTGACACATTGTGTGTGTGACTGCTGGCACTCCTCAGGGTCCGGGCTGCAATGTTGGTTGTTGTCTATGTGTGTTCTTTGTGGGTGACCTTGGCTTCTTCATTGGTGTGTGACTGTGGCTGGGATCCCATTGGTTGGTGTGGTATTGCCGTCATGTCCATGTACAGCGTAGTGTGCAGTGAGTCAGACATTCAGGAGTCTTGTTGAGTGGCCATGTGTGATGTGTTTCTGCACCTTGGTTCCCACCCACCACCCTGGGATTGTCATGGGTGCATGTGCAATGTCACCAGTGCATGTGTGCTTCCCTGCTGCACATTGTTGGAGGTCGAGGTGTGTGGTGTTGAGTGTGTGCAGATGAGAGTTGTTGCCCGGCTAGACCCCTGCCTCCATGTTGGCCATGGCTTACTGGCCGTGCTGATTGATTTGTGCTTGTGTAGGTGTGATGGTAGTTTGTTGCTCAGGACACATGACTGTGGTTCACAGTGTGAACAACATTTAGCTTTGTCATCACAGTGGGATTGTAATGTAGCCCAGGGTCACCACATTGTGGGGGCCCTGGGGGTAGTGCTGTGGTGTGTCTGTGTCTTGCTGTGTCAGTTGCTGTTCCTACATGCTTGTGTGATTTGTGCTCCCTCTCATCTGACAATGCCTGATTGCCCACATAGGGGATTTGGATCCATGAGTTACCTTTGTGTGGCACTGTATGCACATCTGTGTAATTGGTATTCAGGCCTCCTCATGTGTTGTGTGGTTGCCTGGGGACACTGGCACCCCCTCACCTGTTGTGTTTGATGTGCAGTGTGGGTCTGCCTGTTTGTGTTGTGCATCTGCACCACTGCATTGGCATATCTTAGGTGTGCCATTGGCTGTATGTTGTTTGGTGGGTTTCCCCTGCTGTCCCTGGGACTCCTAGGTCATCGGTCAGCACAATGATCATGGTTTGTGTGTCCCATTGCTGCCATGGTATGGTATCTGTTCACCTCACATCTACAGTCTCCACAGGGTATCTGCATTTGTGTGCCCATTGGTGCAAATATGTGGGTCTGCATTCTGATGGTCACTTCTGTCATTGTGTCATTGATGAATGTTGACAGTGTCAGCCCCCATGGGTGTTGTTTGTCTGCACATGGCCAAAGGTATGTCTTATTTGCACTGCAGTATTTGCCTCCCCAATCTATGTTGCAATGGGACACATGCACTACTTTGTCACTGATGTGTTTTATGTTCTGTGACCAGGAATCATCCATGCAGTTTGGCAGTTGCAGCTTTTTCTTTGTCAACACTTGCATTTTGGTCACAGTGATGATGGGGGTTTGGACCCCATTGCCACAATGTTCAAAATGTGCTTCAGCTATGGACACCACACTTACCTTTTGGTCACTGTGATGATGGGGGTTTGGACCCCATTGCCACAATGTTCAAAATGTGCTTCAGCTATGGACCCCACACTTACCTTTTGGTCACTGTGATCATGGGGGTTTGGACCCCATTGCCACAATGTTCAAAATGTGCTTCAGCTATGGACCCCACACTTACCTTTTGGTCACTGTGATGATGGGGGTTTGGACCCCATTGCCACAATGTTCAAAATGTGCTTCAGCTATGGACCCCACACTTACCTTTTGGTCACTGTGATGATGGGGTTTGGACCCCATTGCCACAATGTTCAAAATGTGCTTCAGCTATGGACCCCACACTTACATTTTGGTCACTGTGATGATGGGGGCTTGGACCCCATTGCCACAATGTTCAAAATGTGCTTCAGCTATGGACCCCACACTTACATTTTGGTCACTGTGATGATGGGGGTTTAGACCCCATTGCCACAATGTTCTGAATGTGCTTCAGCTATGGGCCCCCACACTTACCTTTTGGTCACTGTGATGATGGGGGTTTGGACCCCATTGACACAATGTTCAAAATGTGCTTCAGCGATGGACCCCACACTTACATTTTGGTCACTGTGATGATGGGGTTTTGGACCCCATTGCCACAATGGTCATGGCCTGCTTGCATTGTGGGGGCCACACACATATATGTGTGGCACATGTGATAGGGGGTCACATTGTATGTTCAAAGTCATGTTCAGTGTTGTAGGCATTTGACACAGTCTACACACGCTTGTCATGGTGTTGGGGGATGTCTTTTTCTTGCATTCCCTAGGTTGTGGTGTGCTGGTTGTGTCATGCATTGTCCATCCTATGAGTGGGGGTGGTGTTGGTGGTAGGCATCCAGCCCCCATGGGTAGAGGTGGTAGTAGTGACAGGCATCCAGCCCCCCATGGGTAGAGGTGGTAGTAGTGGTAGGCATCTGGCACCCCCTGGGTAAGGGTGGTAGTTGTGGTAGGCATCCAGCCCCCTGGCTAAGGGTGGTAGTAGTGGTAGGCATCTGGCACCCCCATGGCTAAGGGTGGTAGTAGTGGTAGGCATCCAGCCCCCTGGGTAAGGGTGGTAGTAGTGGTGGGCATCTGGCACACCCATGGCTAAGGGTGGTAGTAGTGGTAGGCATCCAGCCCCCTGGCTAAGGGTGGTAGTAGTGGTAGGCATCTGGCACCCCATGGCTAAGGGTGCTAGTAGTGGTAGGCATCCAGCCCCCTGGCTAAGGGTGGTAGTAGTGGTAGGCATCTGGCACCCCCATGGCTAAGGGTGGTAGTAGTGGTAGGCATCCAGCCCCCTGGCTAAGGGTGGTAGTTGTGGTAGGCATCCAGCCCCCTGGGTAAGGGTGGTAGTTGTGGTAGGCATCCAGCCCCACAGGCTAAGGGTGGCAGTAGTGGTGGCAATCTGGCACCCCCATGGCTAAGGGTGGTAGTAGTGGTAGGCATCCAGCCCCCTGGGTAAGGGTGGTAGTTGTGGTAGGCATACAGCCCCCTGGCTAAGGGTGGTAGTAGTGGTAGGCATCTGGTACCCCCATGGCTAAGGGTGGTAGTAGTGGTAGGCATCCAGCCCCCTGGCTAAGGGTGGTAGTAGTGGTAGGCATCCAGCCCCCTGGCTAAGGGTGGTAGTAGTGGTGGGCATCTGGCACCCCCTGGCTAAGGGTGGTAGTAGTGGTAGGCATCCAGCCCCCTGGCTAAGGGTGGTAGTAGTGGTAGGCATCCAGCCCCCCTGGGTAAGGGTGGTAGTAGTGGTGGGCATCTGGCACCCCCATGGCTAAGGGTGGTAGTAGTGGTAGGCATCCAGCCCCCTGGGTAAGGGTGGTAGTAGTGGTGGGCATCTGGCACCCCCATGGCTAAGGGTGGTAGTAGTGGTAGGCATCCAGCCCCCCTGGCTAAGGGTGGTAGTAGTGGTAGGCATCTGGCACCCCTATGGCTAAGGGTGGTAGTAGTGGTAGGCATCCAGCCCCCCTGGTTAAGGGTGGTAGTAGTGGTAGGCATCTGGCACCCCATGGCTAAGGGTGGTAGTAGTGGTAGGCATCCAGCCCCCCTGGCTAAGGGTGGTAGTTGTGGTAGGCATCCAGCCCCCCTGGGTAAGGGTGGTAGTTGTGGTGGGCATCTGGCACCCCCATGGCTAAGGGTGGTAGTAGTGGTAGGCATCCAGCCCCCTGGGTAAGGGTGGTAGTTGTGGTAGGCATCCAGCCCCCTGGCTAAGGGTGGTAGTAGTGGTGGGCATCTGGCACCCCCTGGCTAAGGGTGGTAGTAGTGGTAGGCATCCAGCCCCCTGGCTAAGGGTGGTAGTAGTGGTAGGCATCCAGCCCCCTGGGTAAGGGTGGTAGTAGTGGTAGGCATCTGGCACCCCCATGGCTAAGGGTGGTAGTAGTGGTAGGCATCCAGCCCCCTGGGTAAGGGTGGTAGTAGTGGTAGGCATCTGGCACCCCCATGGCTAAGGGTGGTAGTAGTGGTAGGCATCCAGCCCCCTGGCTAAGGGTGGTAGTAGTGGTAGGCATCCAGCCCCCTGGCTAAGGGTGGTAGTAGTGGTAGGCATCCAGCCCCCCTGGGTAAGGGTGGTAGTAGTGGTGGGCATCTGGCACCCCCATGGCTAAGGGTGGTAGTAGTGGTAGGCATCCAGCCCCCTGGGTAAGGGTGGTAGTGGTGGTGGGCATGTGGCACCCCTGGGTAAGGGTGGTAGTAGTGGTAGGCATCTGGCACCCCCATGGCTAAGGGTGGTAGTAGTGGTAGGCATCCAGCCCCACAGGCTAAGGGTGGTAGTAGTGGTAGGCATCCAGCCCCCCTGGGTAAGGGTGGTAGTAGTGGTGGGCATCTAGCACCCCCTGGCTAAGGGTGGTAGTAGTGGTAGGCATCCAGCCCCCTGGGTAGGGTTGGTAGTGGTGGTGCGCATCCAGGCCCCTGTGTGCATATGTGGCATTGGTGATGGGCATCCCGCCCCTATGGTGCTGCTGTTGCTGGTGTAAGTAAATTCTGCATCCCTCTGTGTGTGTGTGATGTGTCGTGTACGTGTTGTATGTTTTTGTGGTTGGTGTCTGACTTACCTTCTGCGCCGTACGCGTCCGTGCCTGTTCCGGTGGTAAATGTAGAATATTGGTAGGATCGGAACGAAGGGATTCATGGTTGGTTCGTCTCGTTCGTCTTTCTCGTTGCTTCGCGTCGTCCTCGTCGCTGGCGCGTTCGCCTCGTAGCCGTGGATCGTGTTGTGGCACGAATCGGAGCTTATGTGCGCCTCTCCCGGAAGCTTTGACGTGCTGGACGTAGCGACGGGTTCGGCGCGTACGGAAAGCGCATCGTACTTGTCTGGCCGGACGGGGCTGCATTTTCCCTTCCGTGCGACTCGATTCGGCGTTTCCGGATTCGCCTCGGTCGGAGAACAGGACCTGGATTGGGTGAGTACGACTCGGCCGGATTCTATGCTGTTGTGCGCATCGTACTTACTCGTTCGGAATGATGTACGGATCGGTCGGGAAACAGGCATTCGCATGGCTTTTTTCCCGACCGAATGGTATTGGGTGCGCCTCCAACCGAGATCGGAATCGGCCCCATAGTCTTTTGTCTGCTTTGTTAACCCCGGCCACCAATAGCGCTGTTTCAATAAAGTAATACATGCTGTAACGCCTGTATGCGCAGAACCCAAACCCTCGTGTGCTGCTAGAATTAAGCCTTGCCTATGATCCATATTTGGTATTACTCTATCCCCACTCCAGGAATCTGAGCATATGGAATATTTTGTGCATCTAACTTGTAGGAGTACTTGAGTGGAAATTTTTTAGGTACTGCTGTGCTGCCTTTGCGTGAAGCATTGACAGCTACCAAAATCTCGCCGTCTATTCTCGTTTTTGAACGAGTGATTGCAGCTGCGGACACTGTGCGTACAGCCCCCTTTGCGGCTTCATCAGCCAATGAATTCCCTTCAACGTGAACGCCATCACGCTGATGACTCAGTGTATGTATCACATGAGCCCTTGGTAGTTTGTTTCTCAACTCCACTACCTGTTCCCATAGCATTTTATGCTTAATTGTGCCACCTTTTGCGTCTTTAAACCTGTTTTGTTCCCAATGATGTAAATATTCATTGTATGACTGTACACAGTAAAAGAAATCACACACAATTAGTGTGGGGAATTCGTGTTCCGTATTTACTAGTGCCAGTATCAGTGCTTTTAATTCTGCTAACTGAGCCGTGCAGTCTCCTAGAGATTGTGTTTTAGTGCTACTTGGATGGAACTTTCCATCGCGCATGCGACCTTTAACGATTGCACACGCTGCGCTGTGTCCAGTCCAGTATTTGTAAAGTGCGAACAATTACCCGAGGGTGTCAAGGCGCTGGGGGCCATTGGGAAGATTAAGCGAGCTATTGCCCAGAGTCACATGGTGCTGGGCTGATCTGCCGCCGGCACCGGGGATCGAACCGAGAGCCCCCGGTTTCCGGAATCAGTCGCCCTGGCCGCTGCGCCACACCTCTGTAAGCTTGCTTACTCCCTATGGCCGGTTGAGCAGAACCGTCAGTGTAAATAATATATTCATACTGATCTCATTTGGTAGAGGATATTCTTGTTCGTAATGCAGAAATGCTTGTGTTTTTAAACTTGGATCAAATCTGTATTCAACATCCATTGCAGTAAGGGAATTAGCCCATTGTATCCATCTGGGATGTAAGGCTTTCGCATTTGGAATGCTAGCCTTTGTAACAGCCTCTAAGGCTGGTACTGGGGTCACGACTATTATGCGCTTTCCCTGAGCCAGAGCTCTTTCTCTTGCTACAGCGGTCTGCACTGCTGTCAGGATTTTTCTGTTGAAGTGAAACGCATCTCTGCGTTTGTGTACAGGTGTGATTTGTATGCGATTGGTACAGTTTCACCTTCATTGAAAGTTAAATAAGTGTACCCGCTATTACTCGGATCACTAAGTTGCGTACGTTTACGCGTGTCTGTAAATGTTTTGAAGCTATCATGTCTTCCTGTAGTGAATGTAGGATATTTGTATGTTCCTGTGTCCATTGTCTGACTGAAAAATCAGATTTTATTAAGTCGTAGAAAGGTTTTACTCTTTCTGCGTAATCCAAAATGTATGTTCGACCAAAATGTAGGAATCCCAGTATTGATTGTAAATTTTGTAATGATTTTGGAGGTTGGAGCAGCTCACACTTTTTTAAAAAGTCAGCTGCTAGGCTTTTTCCTTCACTTGACAGCTCATACCCTAAAAATAGGACATTGAGATGGGCAATTTTTGATTTTTTGAAATTAAATTTATAGCCCTCAGAGGCAAATCCCATAATAATGGTGCTTACCCTGGTCAAGTGCCTCGGTAAGTCATCGTCCATTAGATAAATATCATCTACATAGGACAATGCTTCTTCAACCTAATCTTGGAGTAACTCTGTTACCCTTGCTGAAAACAGCCCCGGGCTATTCTTATACCCTTGGGGCAACCGACAAAATTGCCGTTTGGACCCTAGCGCTGAGAATGCGGTCAAATACTTGCTTTCAGGCGCTATATTTTGGCAGAAAAATCCATTTGAGATATCAAGTGTTGTTTTGTATTTTTGTCGCACAATGTTATTCATTAATGCGGCACTGTGTGCATTTTGAACTGCAAATGTCTTTGTGCAGGTGTTTAAATGTCTGTAATCTAAAACTAGACGATATGTGTTGTCGGGTTTTGATACAGGAAACAAAGGATTGTTCATAGGTGAAGTGCAATTTTCTATCACCCCCTGGTATACAAGTTGATCTAGGATCTCCCTGACTTGTTTTTTAGATTCCTGCTTTATAGGGTATTGCCTTTGGGCATTTGGGGAAACTTTTAACAGGATCACGTGGTGGGTTGACTCCTCATCCCAACGAACATGATTTTTGTACAATGCTGGAGCTAGGGCAACCGCCCACTCCTGCGCATATGCATGTTTTAAATGTATGGGAACGAGATCGGAAAATGCTGGAAAAATTACCTTTTCTCACTTAGGGCACTCCATGACGAATGCTGGCGGCCAGTATTGCTCTGCTAATAGGATGTCACATCCAGATGACAAATTTTTCCAAAATAGACCTTTAACTTTTCTGGGCTTGTCCCCCTCCATCCGGAGTGTTATCTCATGTAACTTATATGGGACACTTACCCGAGTATCAGGTGTTTCCACTGTGATATACTCACTCAGCTCCGCTGTCACCAGAAATTCCTTCAGGTTCTGGCGAGCTATTGTTACTTCTGCTGCGCTGTCTAGCATCGTCAGAGCCCATTCCCCGTTCAGAAGCTGTGTCCTCAGAATTCTGGGCATGTCTGATCTTGAGACCCGCTACCTTCTTCTTTTTGAACTGAGGTTTCTGTTTTTGTTTATCTTCTTTTTTAGGTGCGTAGTCCGCAGCGCGGTGCGTGTCTCTGGACTTTCTACGCTCCTCTGACCCTCCTTCCCTCTCGGAGTTTTTTTATGAACCCTGAAAGGAACGAGAGGAACGTGTATCAGTATCTTGATACATGTCAGGTTTTTTAATATTATCCCTATTCCTGAAGTTATACCTCCTTTCAGAGGGCTCCTGTTGAGGAGACCTACCTCTGGATTGAGATCTGCTGTCTTTAGACTTTTGTTGTTTTTTATTTTCCCACTTCTTTTTAGAAGAAGTAGGTGTCTGCTTTGTAGTGTCCTTTTCAGGACTGCCTACCAGTTGTGGTTTTAATGCTTTCCCACCTATACTGTCTCTGCCTAGTTCTGCATATGTAGTTTCAATTATTTTGGGTAGTTCGTGTGGTTGATCTACTGGACTGAACTCCCTTAGGCGTTGGCGGATCGCCACTGAAGCTGCTTCCCCCTTAATGTTAGCTAGTATTATGGCTGATACCTGTTCGTAGTTACCTAGTAACTTCATCCCTAAGTTAAGGGCAGGCTCTGCTCCGTACTCATTTTGTATTTGTCTCAATACGTCAGGTACTACTGCTAATGACGGGATACCATGCGTTTTGGTATAGATGGCAGCAAAGACTGTACCCCAAGAGGTGCAGTCCTCTATTTGTGGTGTGATCCCCATGGGCAAGCAGATTGTTAGTATTCTGTGTTTTTCATAGGTGGTAGTATTCGGGAATACCGCCTCAAGCTGAGTTATTTTCTGAGCTATCCAGAATGGTATTTGTTCGCGTTTTGCATGCATTTTGCCCATTACCGCGTGTAATGTTTGTGGAGTAATTTTATTTCCTGTACCCTGAACTGGAGTACTATTTGCTGCACCTGGTGCAGGTTGGATTGTTAAAGTCCTCATGACAAATTGTGTCAGGTTCCTGTAGATTTTAATTAAATCTCTGTGTTGTATGAGTAATTCTGGCTGCGGCATTGTGCCAATGTCAGGATGCGGTGTGTAAGCCGCTAGTATTGGCCATGTGCCCTGTCTCCTCCGAGCAGGCCTAACCTTACTCTTTCTCGTATGCGGGGTAGGGCGCCATTAAACCAGTAATAATGTTCCTGGTAAGTGAGTGGAATCTCTATGTCCTCAAATGGACAAAATTCCGTTGGTGCATTTCCTTCCATATAGTAGTGAAATGTCTTTGTTATTGCATTTGCTGCTGGGAGTGCAACCCATGAATAGAACACCTCTGTTTTATTTGATTCGTGTGCCTCAATCACGAAAACTACAATGACACCCTTTGCTTGTAAACCATTTTCTAGTAGTCTTAGGGTGACTGTCATTCTGAATTTTGGTGCAATCTGTATTGCATCCTCAGGATCGTCCTTCTCGTCTGACGGGGGCAGTGGCATTCGTAGTGGATCTAAGACCGGGGTAGTCATTGTGTATAGAACACAGACTAAAGATTCAAAGAAACTATGATAAGGTTTTTAGGCACCATTTTAGGAACACTATGTCCTTTCAAGCTTGAATAACCAACAGCCAATAAATAGTATTTTCGTACTAATCAGCTGCGGCGGATCTTGTGCCCACCCACTCCAGACGTCTCTGGGGTTTTGTGAGTAGGTGCTCTGAGAATAGCACAACTGAACTACTCAGATTCTACTGTTAAATAAGTACCAAACCAACGTTGGTGGCGCCATGTCGTGTAGTTCCTATAGTACCCCTGCAGGACCTGCGCGTTTGGATAACATAAGCTGTGGGCTTGGTGTTAGACTGACTCTGTGCACCCCCACCGCATATGTTAGCTGGATTTGCATTAGCTAGCTCACAGTGCCACTAGAATCTCCTCTTATCGGGGAGAGATTAGTTCCTGGCAACCTTAGATCATGACAACCCTGATCCCTCAGAATCGTGGAAACAATGTACTACTTTTCGCTCAGTCACTCGTGCTTACTTATTCGGTTTGTCTCAGAGAGTTACACAGAATAAACAGTCTGGGCGTTTCAATAAGTATTTATTGAACAGTTGTTACTCTGGTGTAGAATATATGTGCTGCAGCAACCATTAGACAATAGCAGAGATATATTATCAGCAGCACGATAAAAGTGAAGGGATAGTACAGTTCTACCATATTGCAAGAATCATGATTACATACATGAATATATAAAATGCATTACAAAAGTGCGCGTACTCCTACGATGCCTAACTAGATGTACCTAAGTGTACCTAGCATGTGTGTAGGTCTAAAAGCCTAAGAACCAAGAATCCTTCTAGGATTTAGTCGAACCCCCATACCTGAATAGAGAGAGTGTGGGACCCTGTCCTGGTCTCGAGTTGGACACCCCGTAAGGGCTGTGTTAGACCGCTGTCAGCTGGAGCGACTGCATGCAGGAGCCTCAGCGTCTCTGGTCAGTGTGTCAGCATGGAAGTCTCGGTTTCCTCTCTCTTACTGTGGCAAGATGTGGTGTATTTATACCCTAAAGTGTCTCATCCCTCAGTATGGTTTGTATTGGTCTTTGTTAGACATGAGGAAGACATCAGGGGTGAACTTTGTACATATATATTATGCGGGAGATGTAGCTGGTGAATGCTCATGCATCATTTATGAGTACATTGTAGGCCTGTGTTCGGGAAAAACCCTGCAGTGTTCTAACCACAGATATGATAACGTTCAACCCTCAGAGCTCTTTGTGTACTGTAGGGAACTAATGTAGGTGAAAGATCATGCCTTTATTAGGGCATAGGAAATCATGACTATAATAGGGCATAGACGATTATGACCAAAATAGGGCATATACGATTATGACCATAATAGGGCATATGCGAATATGACCATATACGGTATATATGAACGCGTCTATATTAGGGCCTCTATATGAAACATAACAGCCCTTAGTTGGCAGGGTATGCCCAGATGTGGGTCCCTTGCTCACTTTGCCACTGGATTCAAGCTAGCCTGACTGATGAGGGCTGTTAGCCCGAAACCAGTCCCAGGAGGCTTGTTTCCGGTCCAGGTAGACATGGCTTGGCAGTTCGGTCTCGACTGTTCCCATGAGACACAGGGTCAAGACTGATTTGCATATAGCTGTGTCTGAACTGGGGTGGCAAAGTGAGCTAAAGAACAATGATGGATTCAACCCAGATCTGTGACTGGGGGTGAGTGTCTGAAAAGTTTTGGCGCTCCGTCCATCATCTCCTTGTGTTTGCTTTGTACCACCATAAACGGGCTCACCTCCCTACAAACGAATCTGCGTTTCGCATGGACAGATTCATTATGCAACCATCCGGTTATCTCAGGGTCCTTTAGGGCTCCCCTAAACACTCCTCCCTTTTTGGTCCTACGGCTACAGTGGTTACCATTTGGCAAGCGTCTCTGAAAGCACTGGGATAGAGGAGCAAATTCACACAAGCTACACCCCTATGGGACACTGCGGCACTGGGATCTCTGGGCACGCAGCTGGGAATCAATAAATAGGACTTAATCGGTCTCTCCAAAGTGGGAAATGTCTGGGCCCATGGATACGTCGTCCCATGGTCGGACCTCCACTTGTGACTATCAGCTAGTTCCCGCTGAGGTCTACAATTACATCCAGATACGCCACACACTCAGGACTGTCTTGCCTAAGGGAACAATGCTCCCAGAGACCTTGCCCTTAGAAGACCGCTTATTAGCTATATGTATAGAAATATATATATATATATATATACAAACACAGTTTTTCGGACGTTCCGGAAAAAATGCAAGGACACCTTCAGAGTTGCAGTGTAGGAATTTTACTGACTGCACCAGCAACGCGTTTCAGCTTACGCCTTGATCACGCTAAAGGGCTAAACAGTACCACCACATTATAAATCATATGTGAAGACATAGTGAAAGGACAATTCATTACACCATATGTGATAAACATAGTGAAAGGACAATTCATTATAACATGAAGAAATAGCAACACATGGTGGCCATCTTAACACAGTTCATTATGATTGTATAAATATACAATATTGACTTAGATTCACATAAAATTCATTAGTCCCACTATATAATCGATGAAATTGAATAAATCTGAAAATAGGTATGAGGGCAGCAAATCAAGTATATAGAAAAAACATATAAGCAACTGACTGATATACATCAATTAATGAATATAGATAATATAACCCAATGTAGTAGTCATAGTCAGTAATCTTGCTACCTGATGTAGCCAATTAACAATTCTGCCCAAGTGGGCGAAGGATTAAGTCCAATAAGCAAAGCTGCCCACATAGATGAAGAATTCCATACATGATATATGTGTAAGCGGCCAGAATTAAACGAGTGTACATCACCTAAAAAATGTGAAAAATAACAAGTTAAAAGCAACACTAAATTTCATAATTCTAAACATATAAAAATTGTTACACGACAAATTTAGCAGCATATTTCTATTTACAATAACATATATAAATGTTTTAGAGCTTAATGATGCAGGTGTACTGCTAATTCTTCACTTGAATTTAACCCCAAAGGGGTCATAGTTTCTAGGTCAATGATATATCTTGACTCTAGTTGGCGTAATGCTAATTGTCTATTGCCACCCCGTATATTAACAGGAACAGCATCAATCACCACCATTCTTAGAAGTTTTTCATCCTGCAGATGTTGTTCAAAGAAATGTCGGGCAACAGGGTACTGCCTGTTGTTATGGCGTATAGCCCTGACATGTTCTAATACACGTTTCTTAGCACAGTGGATTGTGCTCCCTATGTAAGCCTTGTTGCAAGGACAGACCAGTGCATAAATGCAATATGTCGTATTACAAGTGAGAGCTTTTTTGATGATATGTTCCCTCTTACTGCTTGAAATGGCTAATGTTGTGCAGTCATTGCTGTTCCTACAGGCTTTGCACTTATTGCAACAACAAAACCCCGGGCAGCTCTTGTTCATTACCTCTAATTTACGGGTCACATGATTGGGACTTAATTCGTCTCTAAGTGACCGATTTCGTTGGAAAGTAATTTGGGGGCAACTATTCAGATGTTTGCAAAGGTTAGAGTCAGTTAACAGGACATGCCAGTGTTTTTTAAGTATCTGGCAAACGTTTTGTGCTTGACCTGAGTAGGTGGTAATAAATCTCAACTTGGCGCTATTCGTGTCACGATTGATAGGATGTGACTGGCAGTAGATGGTTTACTGCCAGTCACAGGGCACATCAATGGGAACCTGCTTCGCCCCCAGCTACACCAATTTGGTGATGGGCTGGTGGGAGGAGCGGGTGGTCTCACAAATGGTGGATTATGATCGCTGTGTCCTGTGGCTGCGCTATATAGATGACATTTTTATCATTTGGAATCATGACATTGATTCAGTTAGGGGTTTTGTCCGGAATCTTAATGACAATCCTTTTAATTTGGTCTTGTCGGAACATATAAGTAAAACCAAAATCGAGTTTTTAGATGTTTTGGTAGAAGTCATTGATAACACCATACAGACACAGCTGTTCCGCAAAACAACTGCAGGGAATAGCATTCTGAGTGCTTCAAGTGCCCATCCTCGGAAACTGGTATACAGTATCCCGTATGGTGAGCTGCTACGCGCTAAGCGCAATTGTAGCTCTGAGAGTAGTTATTTGAAAGAAAAGGAAGTGATGTTCCAACGTTTCAAAGAAAGAGGGTATAGCCTTAGAACTATCTCTGAGGCATGCACTAGAGTTGAGTCGGTTACTCGTACACAGTTGTTACATCCTATCAATCGTGACACGAATAGCGACAAGTTGAGATTTATTACCACCTACTCAGGTCAAGCACAACATGTTCTAAGGCTATACCCTCTTTCTTTGAAACATTGGAACATCACTTACTTTTCTGGCAGTAGATGGTCTACTGCCAGTCACAGGGCACAGCAATGGGAACCTGCTTCGCCCCCAGCTACGCCAATTTGGTGATGGGCTGGTGGGAGGAGCGGGTGGTCTCACAAATGGTGGATTATGATCGCTGTGTCCTGTGGCTGCGCTATATAGATGACATTTTTATCATTTGGAATGGTGACATTGATTCAGTTAGGGGTTTTGTCCGGAATCTTAATGACAATCCTTTTAATTTGGTCTTGTCGGAACATATAAGTAAAACCAAAATCGAGTTTTTAGATGTTTTGGTAGAAGTCATTGATAACACCATACAGACACAGCTGTTCCATAAAACAACTGCAGGGAATAGCATTCTGAGTGCTTCAAGTGCCCATCCTCGGAAACTGGTATACAGTATCCCGTATGGTGAGTTGCTACGCGCTAAGCGCAATTGTAGCTCTGAGAGTAGTTATTTGAAAGAAAAGGAAGTGATGTTCCAACGTTTCAAAGAAAGAGGGTATAGCCTTAGAACTATCTCTGAGGCATGCACTAGAGTTGAGTCGGTTACTCGTACACAGTTGTTACATCCTATCAATCGTGACACGAATAGCGACAAGTTGAGATTTATTACCACCTACTCAGGTCAAGCACAAAACGTTCGCCAGATACTTAAAAAACACTGGCATGTCCTGTTAACTGACTCTAACCTTTGCAAACATCTGAATAGTTGCCCCCAAATTACTTTCCAAAGAAATCGGTCACTTAGAGACGAATTAAGTCCCAATCATGTGACCCGTAAATTAGAGGTAATGAACAAGAGCTGTCCGGGGTTTCGTTGTTGCAATAAGTGCAAAGCCTGTAGGAACAGCAATGACTGCACAACATTAGCCATTTCAAGCAGTAAGAGGGAACATATCATCAAAAAAGCTCTCACTTGTAATACGACATATTGCATTTATGCACTGGTCTGTCCTTGCAACAAGGCTTACATAGGGAGCACAATCCACTGTGCTAAGAAACATGTATTAGAACATGTCAGGGCTATACGCCATAACAACAGGCAGTACCCTGTTGCCCGACATTTCTTTGATCAATATCTGCAGGATGAAAAACTTCTAAGAATGGTGGTGATTGATGCTGTTCCTGTTAATATACGGGGTGGCAATAGACAATTAGCACTACGCCAACTAGAGTCAAGATATATCATTGACCTAGAAACTATGACCCCTTTGGGGTTAAATTCAAGTGAAGAATTAGCAGTACACCTGCATCATTAAGCTCTAAAACATTTATATATGTTATTGTAAATAGAAATATGCTGCTAAATTTGTCGTGTAACAATTTTTATATGTTTAGAATTATGAAATTTAGTGTTGCTTTTAACTTAAGTTATTTTTCACATTTTTTTAGGTGATGTACACTCGTTTAATTCTGGCCGCTTACACATATATCATGTATGGAATTCTTCATCTATGTGGGCAGCTTTGCTTATTGGACTTAATCCTTCGCCCACTTGGTTAATTGGCTACATCAGGTAGCAAGATTACTGACTATGACTACTACATTGGGTTATATTATCTATATTCATTAATTGATGTATATCAGTCAGTTGCTTATATGTTTTTCTATATACTTGATTTGCTGCGCTCATACCTATTTTCAGATTTATTCAATTTCATCGATTATATAGTGGGACTTATGAATTTTATGTGAATCTAAGTCAATATTGTATATTTAATCAATCATAATGAACTGTGTTAAGATGGCCACCATGTGTTGCTATATCTTCATGTTATAATGAATTGTCCTTTCACTATGTTTATCACATATGGTGTAATGAATTGTCCTTTCACTATGTCTTCACATATGATTTATAATGTGGTGGTACTGTTTAGCCCTTTAGCGTGATCAAGGCGTAAGCTGAAACGCGTTGCTGGTGCAGCCAGTAAAATTCCTACACTGCAACTCTGAAGGTGACCTTGCATTTTTTTGCGGAACGTCCGAAAAACTGTGTTTGTATATTGCAGGGTTTCCGATACCCTGAGCGAGGACCGCCCTGCTTGACAGCCTCTACGTTAATCGGACTCTTTGGTATATACATACACACACACACACACACACACTACACACATAAAAAAAAAAATATATATATATATATATTCACTGAAAAAACCATAGGTTTCAGACACGTTATAGTTACAAATTAGCATTTAAAAAACCTTTGAAATTCACTGAAAAAACCATAGGTTTTAGGGACAGTTATAGTTACTTGGACATTGCACTCGTACAAAACCCGTGAAATTCCCCCGTTATTGTTAGTTCAGCTAACTATAACTCGCGCCCCCGCAATGCACTGCTGATGACGTCACATATTACATCACTCATGACATGGTCAGTGACATCACTGATGACATCACTGATGACATCTCAAATGACATCACTGATGACATCATCCAGTGACTGTGTGTTTCTGTAAAGTTTAAATATTTTTAATATATATAGGAAAAGACGTATTGAAGAATGAGTGGGTGTGTAAGTGTCTGTATGGATGATTTAGTAGGTGCGTGACTGACTCTATAAGTGAGTGATTTAACGTATCTTACTGAATGCATGGGTTAGTGACTAAACTGGGTGTATGTCTGTATCCGTCTGTCTGTTGCTGTGTAAGTGGCTGCATGTGTTTGTGAATAGCTAAATGAGTGTCTATATGAGTTATTGAATGCTTGTCTGAGTATCTGTATGGGTGCCTGAGTGTTTGTGTGGGATGGGTGTGTGCAACTCTGTGCATAGATGTGTGAGTGGGTGATTCACTGGGTGGATGGTTTCAAGAGTGCATCTGTGATAGACTGTATGGGTGGGTAAGTGTGTGTAAGAGTGTGTTAGTGAGTGAATGTATGTCCCAGTGGTACATGTGTGAGTAACTACATATGTGAAAGGCAGTATATATGTGTGTTGGAGTATATAAATAGCTATAAGCAAGAGTGAGTGATTGTGATAGTGGCTGTATGGATGATTGTGTGCTTGTATCAGTGATTGTATAAGAGCGTAACAATGTGCTACTATTTGTATGAGTAAGTGAGCTGGTGTGTGTATAACTGTATAGGTGAGTAAATGGCAGTGTGTTTAATTATTTGCATGACTGACTAGGTGTGTGAGTATCTCTATGGATGAGTGGCGTTGTTTGAGTGTCTATATAGGAGTAAGAGTGCATATGATAGTCCTGTACTGAGTGACCGTAAGTATGAGTGACTGTACGGGTGAGTGAGTGGATGTGTGTGTGTAGACCTAAGAATCAGTGAGTGGGTATGTAGTTATTGGTGTTGGAGTGTCTATGGTTTTGCGAATGGCAGTCTGTAATTTAGAGTGGGCGTATCAAAGGTTATATTAGGGTGTGAGGAGGTGCATCAGATTATCACGTGGATGATGTCATCAGTGATGTCATTTGAGATGTCATCAGTGATGTCATCAGTGATGTCACTGACCATGTCATGAGTGATGTAATATGTGACGTCATCAGCAGTGCGTTGCGGGCGCGAGTTATAGTTAGCTGAACTAACTATAACGGGGAATTTCACGGGTTTTGTACGAGTGCAATGTCCAAGTAACTATAACTGTCCCTAAAACCTATGGTTTTTTCAGTGAATTTCAAAGGTTTTTTAAATGCTAATTTGTAACTATAACGTGTCTGAAACCTATGGTTTTTTCAGTGAATTTCAAAGGTTTTTTAAATTCTAATTTGTAACTATAACGTGTCTGAAACCTATGGTTTTTTCAGTGAACTTCAAAGGTTTTTTAAATGCTAATTTCTAACTATAACGTGCCTGAAACCTACGTTTTTTTTAGTGAATTTCAAAGGTTTTGTAAATGACAATTTTTAAATGTATTAATTGTTATATTAATTTTTTTCATACTGCTTTAGTACATTTTTAGAAACAATTTTTTTTTTACATATTTTATTTTTTAAATTACATTGTAATTACATTATACATTACATTACAAAAAATACTTTCTCTTAATGAATTACTTTAGTTTAAATACTTTGCAGATAGGCAATAGACTTTTAAGTACAGTAGTTACAGTTGTTGCAATGGGCAACACATTTTCAAACACAATGCAACATTCAGCTCAATGTGAATTTCTAGTTAAATGCAATTAGTTACTTTATGGATTACTTTTTCTAACCACAGGACTGGATCCTAGATTCAGTCCTGGTACATCTCCTGTAAACAGTTGAGTAAAAGCGTTTTGGTTACAGTCGTGATTTTTAAGGAATATTATTGTATTTTAAAAGTTGACACTTGGAAACTTTTTCTCATAGAATCACCAATGTTATCCTATGGAAGGAAATTCACTTAGCAGGTAAAAACTGTTATCAGTTACTTTTTCTTACTCAGTGTTGGATCCTGGATCCAGCACTGGTGCATCTCCTGTAAACAGTTGAATGAATGCGTTTAAGTCATACAGGCGATTTTTAAGGAATATTTGTAGTTTGTGAAAATCGACACTTTGAAAGTTTTCTGCTGAAAACCAGACAATGGATTCCTATGGAAGAAAATATAAGTTACTGGTAAGTACGGTTAAGATTACTTTTCAGGACCAGTACTGGGCTGAAAGATGCAGCACTGAGGTCTCTCCTGATAACAGGTGAGTAAATCAGAATTCGGATTTCGGCTGATTTTAGAGGAATATTTGTATGTTTCAAAAATAAACACTTAGAAGAATTTCAAAGTGAAACCAGTCAATGTTAGCCTATGAAGGAAATTCAAGTTACCGGTAAGTACGGTTAAAATTACTTTTCAGGATCAGTACTGGGCTGAAAGATGCAGCACTGAGGTCTCTCCTGATAACAGGTGAGTAAATCGGAATTCGTATTTCGGCTGATTTTAGAGGAATATTTTAAAGTTCCAAAACTCCACACTTAGAAGAATTTCCAAGTGAAACCAGTCAATGTTAGCCTATGAAGGAAATTCAAGTTACCGGTAAGTACGGTTAAAATTACTTTTCAGGATCAGTACTGGGCTGAAAGATGCAGCACTGAGGTCTCTCCTGATAACAGGTGAGTAAATCGGAATTCCTATTTCGGCTGATTTTAGAGGAATATTTGCACAATGGTGAAGGGAGGGGCGGGGCCTGAGGTGACATCTTTGCAAACGCGCCCCGTGGCGCGCTTTAAGTTGGGGGATTAAGTCCCCTTGAATCCTGAGGGTCCCTAGGGGCCAACTAGACCACCAGGAACCTCCAATATGCGCCAGAGGCTGCGTTGCAGAGACGTGTAGAGAGGCCACACCCCTTTTACACCTCTCTGCAACGCAGCTCTGTGGCGCATTCTGGATGTACCTGTTGGGCTAGTTGGCCCCAGGGACCCTCAGGATTGAAGGGGATTTAATTCCCCATCTTAAAACGCGCCACGGAGCCTGTTTGCACACGTCACCTGAAGCCCCGCCCCTCCCTTCACCACTGTGCAAACGCGCCACGTGGCGCGTTTTAAGTTGGGGGATTAAGTCCCTTGAATCCTGAGGGTCCCCGGAGTCCAACTAGCCCACCATATACCTCCAAAAGCGCCACAGAGCTGCGTTGCAGAGAGGTGTAAAGGGGCGTGGCCTCTGTACACCTCTCTGCAAGGCAGCCCCTGGCGCATACTGGAGGTACCTGGTGGGCTAGTTGGCCCCCAGGGACCCCCAGTATTCAAGGGGAATTCGTTCCCCCTCTGCAAACGCGCCAGGGCCACTACTTGCCCCGGGGACCCCATCCCCCGGGGCTGGCCCTCTCCGTTGGGGACTGTGGGGGGGTCCCCAATCCCCCCACAGTCCCGCCGGCTCCCCACGTCCCTTGGGAGCCAGCATTGCTGTTCCACATGGGGAGCAGCTGACATGCTGCTCCCCATGTGGAAAAGCAATCCTTTGGATATTGGAAGAGAGAGCAGGTTTCCCTGCTCTCTCTTCCAATATCCAAAGCAGTTTGCTATGGCAGGACGGGAGCCGCGAGGCTCCCATCCTGCCATAGCAAACTACAGTGTCCCGGGGGTAGGCACCCCGGGACACTGCAGGAGCCGGCCCTGGGGGTGGTGGTCCCCAGGGCCATCAAGGGCTCCAGGAGGGGGCCGCGCGGCCCCCTCCCATTCAGTACACAGCCCCGGGAGGTGGTGGTCCCCGGGCTCTGGGGTCCGTAACGGACCCCCATATTAAAATGTTTAGTGCCCCGGGGAGGTGGTGGTCCCGGGCGTGTGGGGGCTGGAGCCCCCCACACAGGTTTAATAATGTATGTAAAAAAGCCCCGGGAGGTGGTGGTCCTCGGGGCTGCGGAGGGCTCAGAGCCCTCCCGCACCATTTTTAAAAAGCCCCGGGGGTGGCGGTCCTCGGGGCTTGGGGGCCCTTTGAGGCCCCCACACATTAAATTATCCCTCCACCATGCCCCCGGGACTTGGGCCACCCGGGGCCATTAACATCGAGCGCGGAGACCGCGCTCGATTTTCGGCAGGATTCGCGCACCCTGAGCGCATCCTGCCGATTTTTAAAAAAAAAAAATTTTTTTTGCCCAGGGGTCCTTGTGGGACCCCCTGAGCAAACCTAGGGGGTCAGGGTGTTTCTACCCTGCCCCCTTTGTGCGCTTTGCGCACTTGTTTCTGTCCCTCGGTTCTACCGAGGACAAAATGGCTGCCAACATTTCCTGAATCGGAATGTTGACAGCCAGCTGACAGCCAATTAACATGCAGCTCGTGATCGGGAGGGTACGCGGACCCTACTCATCCCTAGATATCACTAACTTTTTACTTTTCATTTTCTCAGCAACTACTGAACGGATTTACACCATTTAACAAAAAGGGTTCTTTCTGAACCAAGAACTACCTCTTTGCCAAATTTGGTGTAATTCCGTTCAGCAGTTCGGGCTGTAGCCGTGTCTAAAGTTTCCTATGGGAAAATGCATGGGGAAAACGCGTTTTGGGACCCCCTTTTTCTCGGCCCCCGCTTGACGTATCACCCCGAGACTTTCAGGGTAGGAGCGGACCGGAGCGCCCCACGAAGTTTGAAAATTTCGCGAAGATACGTCAACCGGCAAGAGAGTTATTTCAAATAGAATGTCGGGGATTTCCTATGGATAATAGGTTGTAACTATAACTATCTACTGGCGACCGCCAGTAGATAATATATATATATATATATATATATTAGACGAAAGTAATCCTGGTGAATCCAGAAAAAACACAGTGGCACACCTGAGGACAGCACAATAACCTTTATTGTGCACACAACAATCGACGCACTTCGCCGAAACGCGGCGTTTGTTGTGTGCACAATAAAGGTTATTTTGCTGTCCTCAGGTGTGCCGCTGTGTGTTCTTCTGGATTCACTAGGTTTCGTCTACTAAATATTGACGGCAGCTGCCGCCGTCGCAGGAACCGGCATTGTTGGAAGTGGACCGGCAAAGTGCAGCAGCAGGTGGGATATATATATATATATACATATATATATATATATATCTATATATATATATATATATAATAGTGGGGAGCAATAACTGATTGAAGAACTATAGGAAAGTTGAACATTGTTCATTTTTCATGGCATTTGCACATAATCGTTCAACGGAAGACACTTCTTGTTATTATGAAATTTTTGAATATTAATGTGTTATTTGCACGGGGCACAGGTCACTTTACTGTATGAGAGACATTTCACAAAGAACTTTTCATTGTGATTGTACATAGAGTGTTTAGTAGGCCCGGGAGTTTGGGTCTGGCAATACAAACTAGGCATTTATCAGGCACTTGCCTGCAACATGGTGATTGAAACTAGTCCCATATGTTTTTAATGCATTTTAAATTATTATTTTTTATTGCATTTCAATGTTTGAAAATGAAAAGACGCAGTTTGTTTGCTGCTAGATATTGTGACAAATGTAATGTGGTATTCTTAGCGCTCATTTGCACAACACATAGGCCATTGGGTCTGGAATCTTTGATTGCACATGTCACTTTTGGTTGGTACAGTGTTGCACTGTCACTTTATTTGTTCATTGTGAAACTTTATTATCAATGTTGCACTGTCACTTTAAAAATACTTGCACTAGTATAAAAGGTCAAAAAAATGGCGGCGACTTCAGGTTTGACAAAGACCGCTAGCGCGGTTGAAACGCGTTACCTGATTTTATGTGGCTGAATTAAAATCTCCAAGAAGCGACCCGAGCGTGCTTGAGTCTGTTACAAATTGTGCAGACAGGCGTTGAAGGGCTTCCTTGAGGGGACACTCTCTTTGTTTGTGGAATATGATATGGCCAGTCCTGCCATGAGGAAGTCCCGCTGCATTGCAGCGGACCCATGCTGACGCCAGCCGGCGTGCAGCTGTTCAGGGACAGGAAGGACGCGGTGAAAGTTCCACAGTGCAGCCTTGATTAAACGGGACATTCTGCCTACCCACTGGGGTTTTTATTTATCTTTGATGTAGCAGCGCAGACACTACTCACATGAGGACGATTATCCAGCACTACCGGGACCAACAGGCAGTGCGACTGTCTATGCCCACTGGGGCGGGTCTCATGAACTACATCAGGTGCTTGAAGTGGTGCGACAGAATCTTGGATTCTGCCCAAGATTAAGTGCGTGGAAGCACGAAACGTGTCGGGCGCAATGATCATCAGGGGAAGTGTTCTGGTTTCCAGGCTGTAGCTTTCTCCCATTAAAGCGTGAAAACTTACCTCCTTGTGTGTGGCTTCCTTGAGGGGACACACTCTTTGGTTGTGGAATATATATATATATATATATATATATATATATATATATATATATATATATATATATATACGCTCCAAGTTTCCACCAAAGGCCTGCTTATGAACTCACGGCGGGTGCACCAAAAAATGGGGATGGAACCCGTTTGTTACACAACAACTCCAGCTCAATGGGTGCACTCACAGGACGTGTCAAAATTCTTCGCAGACACGTTTCAGAGTTATGCTTTCCTCAGTGCGGTAAAAACATTTGACACACAGGTACACTGTTTAAATAGTCCGGTGATTTTAATTGGTGCATTTATGGCCAATGGGAGGGCAGCATACTCCCCAGGACTGTCATTGGAGAGCCAACAAGTTTTCAGAATTCTTGGCTTTGATGCTTGATAATTACAGTTGTTAAATCAACATAGATGTGAGGCATCGCCAACCAGTCCAGCCACAACTCGATATTATTTCAAGCTGCCTTGACTGAAAAAAAACAAAGGTTACAGGGACGTTATAGTTAGGATCAGATTTCACTCGTGCAGAACCAGAGAAATTCAGCAGTTATAGTTAGCTGAGCTAACTATAACTTATGCCCCGCAATGCACTGCTTATGACCTCACATATTACATCACTCATGACATGGTCAGTGACATCACTGATGACATCACTGATGGCATCTCAAATGCACGTTTTGCAGAGTGGTGAAGAAAGGGGGCATGACCTCTGACCAGCTCTCAGGAATCCCGCTGTGTAGGACTTACAGGAGGTAGCAGGAGGGGTAGTTGGCCCTCAAGGACGTCCTTGGGGGCCAAATACCCCTCCTGCCACCTCCAGTAACACCTACACAGCTGTATTGCTGAGAGGTTGTCAGAGGCCATGCCCCCTTTCTTCACCACTCTGCAAATGTGCCTCCTGATGTACTACTGGTTGGGGGAAGTAGTCCACTTTAGTCCTGAGGCCCTCAGGACTAAAGTGGACTTCATCCCCCCACCAGCAGTGCATCTAGAGGTGCATTTGCAGAGTGGTGGAGAAAGCGGGCATGGCCTCTGACCACCTCTCAGCAATCCCACTGTATAGGGCTTACTAGAGGTAATAGGAGGTCTTGTTGGCCCCTAAGGACTGTCATCAGCCAAGGGACTTCATCCCCTAACCAGCAGGAGGCGCATTTGCAGAGTAGTGGAGAAAGGGGGCAAGGCCTCCGGTGAGTTGACGGCTTTTAAAAAAAATTAATTATGTTGTAGGAAGGGGGGCTGCGTGACCCCCTTTCTTTCGATCATTTTGGGTGCCGGGGACCGCCTCATTTTATATTTTTTCAATAAAATAAAAGGAGAGGGGGCCAGGGCCAGGGGGGTCCGTGAGGCCCCCACACATTAAAATGTTAAAGCCCCGGGTAGGTGGTGGTCCCCGGGGCAGGGGATGTCCTCGAGGCCCCCATTACATTAGCCCCAGGGAGGTGGCTGTCCCCGAGGCTGCGGGGGCTGTGCGGGCCTGTACACCTCTTTAATTATGTTTGCCCTGGGGACGTGGCGGGCCCCGAGGTGCGGGGTGCTGCATAGGCACCTCCGCATTAACTCAGAAGCTGCCCCTACCCTGGGGCCTTTATTTAATGAAGTGCAGGAGACCGTGCTTCATTTAAAAAAAATGTCAGCAGGAATCATGGGTCGCACACGACTCCAGCCAGACTTTTTTTTTTTAATGTTTTGGGCCCTGGAGGGTCCCCACCAAGAGGACTAGGAGGTCAGGATATTTCTACCCTGCCCCCTTATCTTTTTTTTAACGTTTTGTCTTGTGACTCAATTCATCTCACAAGAGTCACAAGATGGCTGCCAACACTTCCTGATTTGAAGTGTTGGCAGCCAATCAGATCTCGGGCACGAGATGGAGAGGGGTCGCGGATCCACTGCGGCCTGTGTTGTATATCTGGGAAATCTTTAAATTTCTCAGCAACTACTGAATGGATTTACACCATTTAACAAAAAGAGTGCTTTCTGGACCAAGAGCTACCTTTTTGCCAAATTTGGTATAATTCCGTTCTGCAGCTCAGGCTGTAGCTGTGTCTAAAGTTTCCTACGGAAATTAACATGGAGAAAAAGCGTTTTGGGACCCCTCCTTTTTCTTGGCCCCCACCTGATGGATCACTCCCGCTAAATTAACAAAATATATACTTTTCTGTCCCTGGAGGGTCCCTGTGGACCCCCACCAAGAGGCCTAGGGGATTAGGGGATTTCTACCATGCCCCCTTATCTTTTTTGATATTTTTTCTTGTGACTCCGTTCAACCAAGTCACAAGATGGCTACCAACACTTCCTGCTTTCAGTTTGCTATAGCATGGCAGGAGCACTGCTCCCGCCATGCCATAGCATACAGTGTACCATGCTTTGAGCAAGCAGGAGTATTTTGCTCTCGCTTGCTCAAAGCAGAGCACTTCGGTTTTACACACAGGGAGCTGCATGTCAGCAGCTCCCTGTGTGTAAAATCAATGCCTGCTCCCACAAGAGGCATGGAGCCAGCTGGGACTCCGGGGGTCTTCAGGCTCCCCCGCGATCCACAATGGAGAGACCTGGCCCCGTGTGATGGGGTCCCTGGGGCCGAAAATGGCCCGGGAGGGGGCCCACTTGACCCCCTCCCTTTTCAGAAAAAAAACGATAAAGCCTTGGGGTCCCCGGGACCCACTTCCCTTTTAAAAAAAATTAAAAATTTGGCTCGGCCCCCCTCCCTTTGACTGAAAAAAATTGAAATAAAGGCTGGACCCCAGGGAATGGGGTCCCTTGGGCCAAAATCGGCCAGGGAGGGGGGCGTGCAGCTCCCCTCCTGTTTTTTTACATTGAAATTTTGTTTTAAAAGGGTCAGGCCCCAGGATTGGGTCCCCGAGGTCCAAAATTGTCTGTAGAAGGGGGGCCGGGGGCCAAGTGGCCCCCCCTTCCTAAAATATATTTTAAAAAACCAAAGACAGCAACTCGCTGGAGGCCCGCCCCCTTTCTCCATTGCTCTGCAAACGCACCTCCTGGCACACTGCTGTTGGGGGCTTATGTCCCCTTGGCTGCTGAGGGTCCTTATGGGCCAACAAGACCTTCTGTTACCTCCAGTAAGCCCCACACAGCAGGATTGTTGAGAGTTGGTCGGAGGCCATACCCCCTTTCTCCACCACTCTGCAAAGGCACATCTTGGCGCACTGCTGGTGGGGGGATGAGGTTCCCTTTCCTCCTGAGGGCCTCAGGACTAAAGTGGACTTCTTACCCCAAACAGTAGTGCGCCAGGTTGCACATTTGCAGAGTAGTGGAGAAAGGGGTGTTGCCTCTGTTGACCTCTCAGCAATCCAGCAGTGTGGGTCTCACTGGAGGTAATAGGAGGGCTAGTTACTTAAGATAACTGTAACTGGTGAACTTTAGTGGTTTCGTATGTTTAAAATGGCAAGTTTTAATTGACATTTTCACCTAACAATAACCATCCCTTTAATCTTTTTTGTTAACTCTTTGTATTCAAGTTTCCTGGCCGTATATATAAAAATAGATAAGAATGATAATTTTTTACCCTCAACCCACCAACAAAATAGAGTGAGCACCTGCCCACCGGGTCTTGTTAAATTACAACTTAGTCCCAAACCTAACTTTAACTGTCACTTTAACCTTTGGTTTTTGCAGTGAATTTCTACGGTAAGGCAAAGTTATAAAAAAAATAACAATAAAGCTTTATTAAAAAACATCAACATATCTTTGAGTTTGTTTTTAACATTTTTCAGGCTATAAATACAACTAAAAAACCTAAACGAAGGAGGCTTAGCATTCCAGCTGAAGAGTATAGAGCTCCAGCTAAGAGTGCTTTAAAACAATGCAGTAAGCTCTCCTGGGGTCATGGTGTTCATGACCCAGGAGACTTATAATGTTTAATGTTGCTGAGAGGCTGTAGAACTCCTTGCAGCCCCTCACAACATTAAAGAAAAAGTTTGGGGGCGCCTCTTCCAGGGCCACATCTACTTGAAAAATATATTATTTGAAAATTCCCCAGGGCATTAATGGGCACTCCTTGGTAGGATCAGTGATTAATAAATAACTATGCCCACTCATTTATTATTCACTTTTTGCAATATGCTAATTTTTGTTTTTCTTTGGGGCTGTGGTGGGAGCCCCACGGCCCTCGCTGCCCCGCCAGCTCCCTGCAAGCATCCCTATTTAATGGGCCACATAGGAGCCAGAAATTAAAAAAAATATTTATTTCTCTGGTTTTCCGGTGCCCACCCGGGGCATCCCACTCAATTATTGATGTTGGAGGCTGAAGAGGGAGCCCCAGAGCCCCTGTGGCTCCACTGGCTCCCTGCAGGAGCTGGCATTATTTATTTTTACATTTTGGGGTGCTTCAGTGACCACCCAAGGAACTCCACAGTAGTTCCTGCATTAGGATCTGTGGGGGGAGGCCCAGGGCTTCTGCAGGCCTGCTGACTCCCCAGCCTGCACCCACACTGGGTGCAGCGGGAGCTGGCATCTCTCCCACCCCATGGGAGCAGCTTTCTTTTGCTAGCACTGGGCGGGAGCAATTCAGTGTTTTTTTCCCTGCCCGACAGCACGGGCAGTGAAAAAGTTTTGTGCTCCCACCTGGCGGGAGCTGCTTTGTGCTTCCTCCGGGTGGGAGCACATTACATTTCCCCTGCCTGTGTTTTCGTGCAGGGAATAAGATGGGGTCTCGGGGGCTGGGGACTGTAGGAAGCTGGCTCTGTGTATACTATACCAAAGTGAGGTATAGTGTGCACAGAGTCCAGTGGAACCCCAAAGGTAGGCAGAGGTAAAGTTGGATAGCACCTCACTCTCTATTTGTGGTAGTGTGGTCGAGCAGTAAGGCAGTATCAGAGGACAGAGTTAAGCATTTGTTGTACACACTCAGTCAGCAAATGAATTCACACACGCAAAGACTGAACTTCAGACCAATTGTTTTTGTATGAAAATATTCTTTTAGTTATTTTATTTTTCTAGAACCAAGCAAGCAGTAGTAATGCAGTTTGTAAACAGTTTGAATTGAAATTGTATATGCACTTTGTTTTGACTTACAGTATGATTTCAGAGATATGCAATACTTTGTAAATACAGTACATTGACTTGAATGGGCTTTTGAGTAAAATTACAGGTAAGTTACTTTTGAGATTACTTTTCTTACTCAGAGTAGTATACCTGGATACTACTCTGGGACATTTCCTGCAAACAGGTAAGTAAAATCGTTTTTGTTAGTTAGTGCAATTTTAAAGAATTACTTTAGGTTTTCAAACTCCACACAGAAATTTTTCCAAGAAAATCAGTCAATGTTATCCTATGGAGGAAAATAGTGTTATTGGTTTTAAAGTAAGTATTTGGTAGTGGGAGTTGAGGTTCTGGGGGTAGACTCAGGTGTCCCCCAGGGTCAAGGATGCACTCTAGTTACTCCCTCAGCGGCACTAGGGCGGCCGGGTGCAGAGTGCTGAGGCCCAATGTTATCTAATGGGCGATAGGAGGCCTCCGGTTGGTGGCTGCTGGCAAGCAGGCCACTTGGTTGTGGGAGCAAAGCTACTGGACTTTAGCTCTGGGTAAATGGGGAAACAAAGCAGCACCAAAGGTGCACCCTCAGTGGCACTAGAGCGGCCGGGTGCAGGATGCTGTTTCGACGTCGGGCGCCCTGTTGTTTTCAATAGGGAACCTCCGGTTTGCAAAGACACTGCAGGCTTGGGGACGAAGGTCTTCTGGGTGCGACCACCACTTCGAGAGGTAAGTTGGGAAGTTAGGGGTTGGTTAGGCACCGTCGGTTTGGGCACCCAAGGCCATGGGGCATCGGGTGCAGGGGTGCCTTTTGGGGTCGGATCTTCTTACCAGCTCCTGGTCGCAGTTGGGGGGACCTTCTGGATTTAGGCTGCAGGTGTCAGCTGGAGGCTTAAGGCAGGTCAGGGGTCGCCGGATCTCAGGTCAGGATTGCCGGGGTGACCTCCTCGTGCTGCTTGCCCACTCGAGCTCGGGCCATGGACGGCGGGTGCAGAGTGGGACGGATCCACGGTGTCCGGCCGGAGCCAGAGGTTGCAGATGAACAAATGCGGTGTTCACGGGAGGCAAAGTCTTTGTGCTTGAAGGCAGGCAGGTCCTCCGGGGTTTTTGAGGTTGCTAGCTGCAGGACACACCAGGATTTCGCAGGAGCAGGTTCGAGGGGGAGACAGGCCGGTAGGGCTGGGGCCAAGTCAGTGGGCGTCTTGCTCTTGTTAGCTGCTGCACGGCTGTTCGTTCCTTCTTCTTCTTCTTCTTCTTGTAGTTTCTTCTTGTCTGAGGAAGCAAGCTTCAGGGGTGCCCCTAAATACTAGATTTAGGGCGTTACAGGTAGGAAAAGGCAGGGACCAATGGGTCCCTTCCCTGGGGTGGGTACACCCCTATTATGCCACCCTCCAGTGGGAGGGGGCATGAGCCTGTCCCTGGTTGGCTGAGTCCTCCCATCTGCAAGATGGCAGGGACTGGGAGTTGTGCTTCACCTCGCCTCCCCCACCTCAGGGGTGGAGTTGGCAGAGGTGGGCACACCTCTCTTCCTCACTTGTTTTTCCCACCGGTTCTCCCGCCCAAAGTGGGGGTCAGAACCAGTGGGGACCAGTTGCTGAAAGCAGCAAGTGGCCTGGGGAAGCTCACAAAGGCGGCAAGCCTTTGAAGCTTCCCCTTCGTGAACCCTGCCCATCCTGGGGGAGGAGGCTTGGCACCTCGTCCCAGGATGTGCAATGTTTCAGGAAGCAGTGAGCAGCAGGCTCTTGACTCAGGGGTCCTGAAACATGTCTGGTAGTGGCAGCTGAAAGCAGCCACTCAGCCTGGACACTAGTGGTGGGTTAGTTTTCAGGGGGCATTTCTAAGATGCCCTCTGTGTGCATTTTCCATTAAATCCCACACTGGCATCAGTGTGGGTTTAATGTGCTGAGAAGTTTGATACCAAACTTCTCAGTTTTCAGTGTAGCCATTATGGTGCTGTGGAGTTCGTAATGACAAACTCCCAGCACCATATACTCTTAATGGCAGCAGTGCACTTACAATGTCTAAGAATGGACTTAGACACTGTAGGGGTACAGGGCTCATGCACCTGTACCCTCACCACTGGTATAGTGCACCCAGCTAGAGGGGTGACGGATCTATGCCAGGGCAGTGGGTTGTAGGCATGGCACACAGAGATGTGTGCCATGTCGACTCTTCACTTTGTTCTGCACCAAAACACACAGCCTGCAAAGGCAGTGTGTGTGTGTAAGGGTACAGGACCTCTTAGGGTGGCACAATAAGTGCTGCAGCCCTTAGAGGCCTTCTCTGGTCACAATGCCCTGGGTACCTGTGGTACCATTTACCAGGGGTTGACCTGTGGCCAGAGATGTCAATTGGGTTTAGGCTTCAATGCAAGAGGGCACTTTCTCACAGGGACACCGTCCCTGAGCCAGCCCTGGGGGATGGGGTCCACAGGGCCATAAAATGGCTCTTGGAGGGTGATCGCGTGCCACCCTCCCCATTTTATAAGTTGCAACCCTAGGGAATGGAGTCCCCCAGCATATTTTATACATATATATTTGTGCACTGAAAAAAACAAAGGTTACAGGGATGTTATAGTTTAGGAAATAGATTTTTTTAAAAACCTTAGAAATTCACTCAAAAAAACAATGGTTAAAGGGATGTTATAGTTAGGCTTAGATTTTACTCATACAAAACCAGTAAAATTCAGCATTCACACACCCACTCAGATGACATATGTTAGAAACAGTATCACTCATTACTAGTTTAATTTAACTAATGCAGTAGCTTACTATATGTCTTTAAGTCTCAGAAACATTTACAAAACACTTTCACTCACTGGATGATGTCATCAGCGATGTAATTTGAGATGTCATCAGGGATGTCATCAGTGATGTCACTGAACATGCCATGAGGGATGTAATATGTGCAGTCATTAGCAGTGCATTGCGGGGCATAAGATATAGTTAGTTCAGGTAACTGTAACTGCTGAATTTCACTGGTTTTGTATGAGTGAAATCTGAGCCTAACTATATATCCCTGTAACCTTTGGTTTTTTCAGTGAATTTCTACATTTTTTAAAAACATTTAATCCTAACTGTAACCTGTCACCTTTAAGAGTGGGTGTGTGAGTGGCTGTGTGGGTCTTTGAGTGCTTGTCTGTGTGTGAGTGGGTGTGTGTCTGTGTGGTCTGTGAGTGGGTGTGTGAGTACCTGTGTGCGTGGGTGTTTGAGTGCCTGTGTGTGGCTGTGAGTGTGTCTGTGAGTGCCTGTGTGGGTATGTGAGTGCCTGTGTGAGTCTGTGAGTACCTGTGTGGCTCTGTGAGTGGGTGTGTGAGTGCCTGTGTGGGTCTGTAAGTGGGCCTGTGAGTGCCTGTTTGAGTATCTGAATGGGTATGTGAGTGCCTGTGCAGCTCTGTGAGTGGGTTTGTGAGTGCCTGCGTGGGTCTGAGTGGGTCTGTGAGTGCCTGTGTATGTCTGTGAGTGGGTGTGAGTGTTGCTATGCCTTTTGGGCCTTTACTGTATTTAAACATTAGAACCTTGGACTCTGCTCTTACCAGGAGATTGCAAGAAAGAAACAACCCATGACAGTCAGTGCACATCAGATTGTACTCCAATAGATCAATGATGAATTCACCTCCATTAAGAATTTCATACTGGTTTTCAACACGGAATATGAGAGGAAACACATTTGCTTTGCCTTCACCAAGCCCAAGAAGTTAGGATTGTTTGTGCTTTACTGAAGTGGAGCTTTAACTGGTGCACCTGCTATGTTTGTATTTGTAAGTGCTTCCCATTGAGGTGGTGATAATTGGGGCTCAAGGAGCCTAATGGAGGGGTGGCCGCGTGGCCCCCCTCCCATATATAAATGAAGCCCTGGGAAAGTGGTGGTCCCCAGGGCAAATAAAAATATACAGGCATGCCCCCAGGACCTGGCCCACCCAGGGGTTAAAGTGAAAACAAAAGTGGGAGACCGTGCATGAATTTATTTTACAATTTTATCACAAATTCTTGGATCCACTCACAATTTCATGGCAAAATTGAAAAAAATGTTTTTAACCTCGAGCGGTGTCCCTGTGGGACATCACCACCAGACCTAGGATGTCAGGGTATTCCTACCCTGCCCCCTTTTCTTTATTGTTAAAGTTTTTTTTGGGACTCGGCTGAGTTTGAGTCCCAAAATGGCTGCCAACACTTCCTGGTTGAAGTATTGGCAGCCCATCAGATCTCAGCACGGGGAATGTTGGATCCGTGGAGGATATACGTCCCTAGATATAAACATTTGGTTTTCAGTTAATATCTGTAAAGCTACGGAATGGATTTGCACCAAATTACAAAAAGCATGCTTCCTAGACCAAGAGCTAGCTTTCTGCCAAATTAGGTGCAATTCCGTTCAGCGGTTCGGGCTGCAGTTGTGTTCAAAATCTCTATGGAAATCAACATGAGGAAAATATGTTTTGAGACCCCCCTCCCTTTTCTTTGCCCCCGCTTCACAGATCACACAGAAACCTTACAGACAGCTGCTGAAGTGAGCGTCAAATTTTTGGGGAAACTTTTGTGAAGATTCAAAGATATAGGTAATATATAATATATATTGCCTACTGGCGGTCGCCAGTAGGTAGTTATAGTTAGGACCTAATTTCCATTGTAAAAGCATTTTTGACTTGCCTATATCTGTGACGCCGTTTGACGAATTTTCATGAAATTTTCCAAACAAATGTCAAGTTGGGTCTTGTTGTGCATGGAAAGTTTTGGGGTGATCCATCAAGTGGGGGCCAAGAAAAAAGGGGGGGTAAAAAAAGTGAATTTCACATGTTAATTCCCATAGGGATTTTGAACACGACTACAGGCAGAACTGCCAGATGGAATTACACAAAATTTGGCAGAAAGATAGTTCTTGGTACAGAAAGAGTGCTTTTTCTTATTTGGTGTACATTCGTTCAGTAGTTTTTGAGTAATTAAAGGAAAACCAATTTTGTCTATATAGAGATGCTGGTCCTCCGAGGATCCAACTGTACCCGTGCTAAAATCTGTTTGGCTGCCCAACACTTCAAACAGGAAGTATTGGTGGCCATCTTGGGGCTTGACTTCAGCCTCGACCCAAAAAAAACATTAAAAAAAAAGGAAAGGGGGCAGTGTAGGAATACCCCGAACTTCTAGCCCTGGTCCGGGGGTTACCCTGGGACCCCGCCGGGGAAAGAAAGCATTTTTTTAAAATAAATTTACCAATAAATTGCAACGGAGTCACAAATCCATGGCAATTTAAAAAAATAAGCTCGTCTCTTGCGCTTGTTTTTAAAAAAGCCCCGATATGGGCCAGGTCTTGAGGGCTTGCAACAACATTTTGTTTTAAAAAAGAGGGGGGCACACGGGACCCCCCTCCTAGGGTTCTTTTTAGCTCTGGGGACCACCACCGCCCCAGATCTTTATTTAATTTTTGGAGGGGGGTCGCTGGGACTCCCTTCTAGGGTCTTTACTATGCACTTGGGACCACCATCTGCCTGGGACTAAATAATAAGGGGGGCTGCGTGGACCCTCTCAGGCCCAGGGGATCACCACCTCCCTGGGGTTTTATTTAATTTTGGGAGGGGGCAGAGCGGACCCCACTCTAGGATCTTTACGATGCCCCTCAGACCACCACCTCCCCGGGGCTAAATAAAATGTAATGGGGGCTGTGCAGACCCCTGGAGTCCCCGGGACCACCACCTTCCCGGGGCTAAATAAAAGTTACTGGGGGCCACACAGACTACCACAGGCCCTGGGGACCACCTCCGCAGGGCTAAACAAAAAGCAAGGGGAGGCCATGCAACCCCCCAGGGCCATAGGAACCACCACCTTCCGGGGGACGGCCCATGAAAAGCACAGGAGGGGAGCCACGTGGCCCCCCTCCTAGAGCCATTAATGGCCCTAGGGACAGCCACCCCCCAGGGCAAGCTCTTGCTATGTCCCGGGGTGCCCAACCCCAGGACATAGCAGTTTGTTCTCGCTTGGTGGGAGCTTCGAGAGAGCAAACATAACTCCGCTTCCAGTAAGCGGAAGCTGTCTAACCTTTCCAGCTTGCTGGGAGCAGAGTTTTCGTCTGTTTCCCTGCTTGCTGTCCAGCAGTCAGAAAACAGGGGAAAGGATTGCTCCTGCACACAGGGAGCTGCATGTTTAGCAGCTCGCTGCATGCAGGAGCAATTCCAGGGACCGTGGCGGCATTGAGTCTCCCCCTGTGGTCTCTCACACTGCACACTGAGTGCCCTAGGTGGGATCCTGGGCACCCAGGAACAGGAAGCCGGGCCCTGGGGGATGGGGTCCCAGGGCCAAAATTGACCTAGGGTGGCGCGTGTGTGGTCCGCCTCCTCTTTTGAGTGGAGAAAAATTAGCAGAAAAGGCAAAACAGAGAGCAGAAAAATGAGAAGCAAAGGCAAAACAGGGGGCAGAAAAACAAGCAGAAAAAGGCAAAACAAAGGACAGAAATATGAGCAGAAAAAGGCAAAATAGAGAGCAGAAAAACAAGCAAAAAAGGCAAACCAGAGCAGAAGAGGACAAAACAGAGGGCAGAAAAACAAGCAGAAAAGGCAAAACGGAGGACAGAAAAACAAGCAGGAAAGTCAAAAGAGAGGGCAGAAAAATGAGCTCAAAAGGGAAAACAGAGCAGACGAGGGCAAAACAAAGGGCAGAAAAACGAGCAAAAAAGGCAAAATGGAGGGCAGAAAAAGAAGCAGAAAAGGCAAAACAAAGGGCAGAAAAATGAGCAGGAAAGGCAAAATGGGGGGCAGAAAAGGCAAAACAGACCACAAGAGGGCAAAACAGAGTGCACTCAGACACTCACACACACTCACAGACACACTCAGAGACTAAAAGCACCCACTCACAGACCCACTGAAACACTCATACACCCACTCCCAGACCTACTCAGAAACTCCTGCACCCACTCACTGACCCACTCAGAGAATCACACACCCACTCACACACCCACTCAGAGACTCATGCAACCACTCACAGACCCACAGACTCATGCACTCACTCACAGACCCACTCAGAGACAATTTTACTCACTCACAGACACACTTAGAGACTCAAGCACCCACTCAGACACTCATGCACTCACTCACAGACTGCCGCACACACATGGAGGCACTAGCAAACCCACTCAGACACTCTGACACCCCCTCACAGACTGACTCAGACACTCATGCACCCACTCAGACACCCACTCAGACATTCATGCACTCACTCACACACTCACTCCCAAAGGTTACAAGTTACAGTTAGGAAATAACATTTTAAAAACCTGGAAATTCACTAAAAAAAACAAACAGGAATGTTATAGTTAGGAAATAACATTAAAAAGCAGCAGAAATTCACTAAAAAAAACAAAGGTTACAGGAATGTTATAGTTAGGAAATATAATTTAAAAACCCTTGAAATTCACTGAAAAAACCAAAGGTTACATGGAAGTTATAACACAATTTCAATTAATAAATCGTTTGATTTGGATATCTTGGCTTGGTTTCTGAGAGCGCTTATTACTGAACATTGTCATTGGATTAATTTACTGGCTGCTCCGCCGGTGTTTGCGCCAACTCCCTGGGGTCTCCGGTTTCCAGCAGGAGCGTATCGTTAAAAAAAAAACCTGCCGCATTTCGAAGCCCCTGTTCCTTCCTCATAGGTTCTGTTCACATTTGGCAGATACACCCAGACACACCTTTTCATCATTATTCTGGTGATGTCATTTCCTGCCACAGCACCTCACAGGTGATTGTTCTTACTAAGGCATGCTGGGATTTGTAGTGCCTGGGAATTATTTTTACCCTTTGGTGGGTTCTGCCAACTTCCAGTGTGAATTGAAAAATTCTCATAGACTTAACTTGGGGAAAACGCATTTTTTTCTCAGCCCCCGCTTGACGAATCATCCCGAAACACACAGCTGAACCAAAAAGGGGAAGTTCTGTGAATATTTCAGGGAGATTTGTCAAGCGGCGCCAAACTTATCGGCAAAACAAAAAATGCTTTTCCTATGGAGCCTTTGCTCCTAACTAGAACTACCTACTGGCAATTGCCAGTAGGTAATATATATATATATATATATATATATATATATATATATATATATATATATATTTAGTCACCAAGCAAGTAACACGCTGCACTCTCCCAGATTTAATAAAGATTTATTGAAGCCAGTTACACTCCTTCTCCACCTACGCGTTTCGACCAGCAGGTCTTGGTCACGGTGTCTAGCGTTAGTCCCTCCACGCTTTCCACTATTTATACCAAAAACCCAGTGAACAATTTATGATGCATACTGGGAATGGTAGTTCACTTTAAAAAATAGCATCTATATGCATGCCAACATTAAAATGTTAAATCATTATGTGATATCTGACAATTGCATTAATCTTATAAAATAATTAGGACGATTATACCAAATTATACAAATATATAAAGCAGTATTGGTTTTCTGAAGGGATACATGTGACATGGATTCACATTAGTATGATCATAAATATGATCAAATAGAATTAGTCTTAGTGACTAAAACGCGCTTTCGCGCTAACGTTACACAATTGGCTCAGTGTTCACAATTTAGAACATTATAACTAATTATGCATGTCTGCATCTCTCTCCATTATGTATCCTTCACGATCTTTCTTTATTTATGGGCTCAGTGCCCCAATAACTGCAAGACATTTCATATCTTATATTGGTCAAAGGTCTAAAGAGTCTTTTACAGATTTGATATTTTGGTTGCTTTTTATGATATTTCATTTTAAGTAATGTTACATTTCTTCTGATTCCAGTACAGATGCCATGGTGTCCTTACAGATGTATGTGTAATTCTTCATCCCCGTTCAGTCCCATCGGGGATTTGGTCTTAAATCTTATTATTAACCTAGATTCCAGGCGTCTTAGTTTTAGAGTTCTATTCCCACTTCTCTCATGGATGGGTACCGTTGCCAACCCACTATACGTCATATCCTGCCATGTTTTTCTCTCATGCGTTGTCATATGTTTTGCCATGGCATATGTCAAGTCTCTGTTCTGTATAGCCCGTATGTGTTCTAGGATGCGTTTGTTTAAGGGGCATATCGTGCTACCAATGTAGCGTTTCCCACAATAGCATTCCAACATATATACACACATTATCTACTGGCGGTCGCCAGTAGATAGTTATAGTTACAACCTATTATCCATAGGAAATCCGCGACATTCTATTTGAAATAACTCTCTTGCCGGTTGACGTATCTTCGCGAAATTTTCAAACTTTGTGGCCCGCTCCGGTCCGCTCCTACCCTGAAAGTCTCGGGGGATTCGTCAAGCGGGGGCCGAGAAAAAGGGGGTCCCAAAACGCGTTTTCCCCATGCACTTTTCCATAGGAAACTTTAGACACGGCTACAGTCCGAACTGCTGAACGGAATTACACCAAATTTGGCAAAGAGGTAGTTCTTGGTTCAGAAAGAACCCTTTTGTTAAATGGTGTAAATCCGTTCAGTAGTTGCTGAGAAAATGAAAAGTAAAAAGTTAGTGATATCTATGGCCGAGTAGGGTCCGCGTACCCTCAGCGCACCCTGCGCGCACCGTCCCGATCACGAGCTGCATGTTAATTGGCTGTCAGCTGGCTGTCAACATTCCGATTCAGGAAATGTTGGCAGCCATTTTATCCCTCGGTAGAACCGAGGGACAGAAACAAGTGCGCAAAGCGCACAAAGGGGGCAGGGTAGAAACACCCTGACCCCCTAGGTTTGCTCAGGGGTCCCACAAGGACCCCCTGGGCAAAAAAAAACAAAAAACTTTTTTTTTAAAAATCGGCAGGATGCGCTCAGGGTGCGCGAATCCTGCCAAAAAAAAAGTCCCGGGGGCATGGTGGGGGGATAATTTAATGTGTGGGGGGCCTCAAAGGGCCCCCAAGCCCCAGGGACCGCCACCCCCGGGGCTTTTTTAAAAATGGTGCGGGAGGGCTCTGAGCCCTCCCGCAGCCCCGGGGACCACCACCTCCCCGGGGCTTTTTTTTATACATTTGAAAATCCTGTGTGGGGGGCTCAAGCCCCCACACGCCCGGGACCGCCACCTCCCCGGGGCACTAAACATTTTAATATGGGGGTCCGTTACGGACCCCCAGAGCCCCGGGACCACCACCTCCCGGGGCTGTGTACTGAATGGGAGGGGGCCGCGCGGCCCCCTCCTGGAGCCCTTGATGGCCCTGGGGACCACCACCCCCAGGGCCGGCTCCTGCAGTGTCCCGGGTGCCTACCCCGGGACACTGTAGTTTGCTATGGCAGGACGGGAGCCTCGCGGCTCCCGTCCTGCCATAGCAAACTGCTTTGGATATTGGAAGCCTGCTCTCTCTTCCAATATCCAAAGCCGATTGCTTTTCCACATGGGGAGCAGCATGTCAGCTGCTCCCCATGTGGAACAGCAATGCCGGCTCCCAAGGGACGTGGGGAGCCGGCGGGACTGTGGGGGATTGGGGACCCCCACAGTCCCCAACGGAGAGGGCCAGCCCGGGGGATGGGGTCCCCGGGGCAAGTAGTGGCCCGGGAGGGGAGCCACGCGGCCCCCTTCCCAAAAAAGAGAAAAAAATAAAAAATAAAAAATGGAAAGGCCGGCCCCGGGGGATGGGGTCCCCGGGGCCTTAAAATGGCCAGAGGAGGGGGGCCATGCTGCCCCCCTTAAAATAATAAATATAGAGGCCATGCCCCGGGGGATGGGGTCCCCGGGGCCAATACAGGCCCAGGGAAGGGGGGCCACGCGGCCCCCTTCCCGTTTTTTTTTTTTTTGTAATTTAAAAAAGGGGTAAGGCCCTGGGGGATGGGGTCCCCAGGGCCCAAAAAGAGAAAAAGGAAGGGGGCCACACAGCTCCCCTTCAGGGACCAAAAAAAAAAAAACGATCGGGCCCGCAGGCCCGCCCCTTCCTTCACCACTCTGCAAACGCGCCCCTGGCGCGTTTGCAGAGGGGAACGATTCCCCTTGAATACTGGGGGTCCCTGGGGGCCAACTAGCCCACCAGGAACCTCCAGTATGCGCCAGGGAGCTGCCTTGCAGAGAGGTGTACAGAGGCCACGCCCCTTTTACACCTCTCTGCAACGCAGCTCTGTGGCGCTTTTGGAGGTATATGGTGGGCTAGTTGGACTCCGGGGACCCTCAGGATTCAAGGGGACTTAATCCCCCAACTTAAAACGCGCCACGGGGCGCGTTTGCACAGTGGTGAAGGGAGGGGCGGGGCTTCAGGTGACATGTGTGCAAACAGGCCCCGTGGCGCGTTTTAAGATGGGGAATTAAATCCCCTTCAATCCTGAGTGTCCCTGGGGGCCAACTAGCCCAACAGGTACATCCAGAAAGCGCCACAGAGCTGCGTTGCAGAGAGGTGTAAAAAGGGGTGTGGCCTCAGTGATGTCATTTGAGATGTCATCAGTGATGTCATCAGTGATGTCACTGACCATGTCATGAGTGATGTAATATGTGACGTCATCAGCAGTGCATTGCGGGGGCGCGAGTTATAGTTAGCTGGACTAACTATAACGGGGGAATTTCACGGGTTTTGTACGAGTGCAATGTCCAACTAACTATAACTGTCCCTAAAACCTATGGTTTTTTCAGTGAATTTCAAAGGTTTTTTAAATGCTAATTTGTAACTATAACGTCCCTGAAACCTATGGTTTTTTCAGTGAATTTCAAAGGTTTTTTAAATGCTAATTTGTAACTATAACATGTCTGAAACCTACGTTTTTTTCAGTGAATATATATATATATACACATATATATATATATATGCCAACTTGTATTAGCCAACATAATTTAAAAAACTGAACTTGTGTTACCTTAAAAATACGCTTCCATAACATTTGTAGCTAAAGTCTGTGCCTTGATTTTCTGCTGATATCCCTCAAAACGGCTGCATGAGAGTGGTGTGCTCTATAAATCTGCATGCACAATATATCTTTCTTCACAGTAAAGAGGATGTCATTCTTTTTTGGTTTTACTTGCAATAGCCTGAGCTTGCATTCTATCATTCAGTCTGGTGGTTGCCAATTTACCCTGCTGTAAGAGAAAACCACTTTTAAAGTTATGGACATGTCTACTACAAATTATTGTCATCAGGTGCTCTCGTGGAATTGGTTCAAAGAAACCAAACCAAGACTGCAACTCACTGAATGCATTAGGTTTTGACCGGAAAGACCACTAAAACCTCACATGAGTGCAACCTTCTGAACTAATTGGAAAAAGGTGTGGACATTGAGTATACACACATTTTTGCTTTAAATATGCGTATTCAGTCTTGTGGTAACATCTGGTGTTACGGCTTATCTGTGACATTACTACCAGCTATTTACTTATAGTAGTGAGGAGGGCATGTACCTACTCATGTTTTCATTCACTCCAGATATACATGAGGGAATGCAACGCAAACATTGGGCAGTCATAGTATCAACTAGTTTGAGAATTAGAACTAAATTTGGCTCCTCAATCAAAATGAGGCTGAAGGAGACATGAACTCTGTTTTCAATGCTGCAAACACAATATCATTTACATACATTACACCAACCTAAACATTTTGCATTTTGTTGTCCACAATCACTTGAGCTCTTTATGTATATACGGCTTACATTCCTTTTTTCCAATTTGTTCATATCGCCTCTAAAGACACGGTTGGATGGGTTTTCATTGCAATGTTTTCAAAAAATCATAGGCCAGCACTTTGGTTGGGCTGACAGTTGCCATAAAAAGAAAAAGTAAAAAACATCAACATTTAGAAAGTGGGTGGATATAAATACCTCCTTTCCTGAGCCAATTTTTAAAATAATTAATTGAATTGCCATGATAAAGGAAAAAGATCTAAAACAACAAGCATTCCTGTGCAAATTAATTTCACGTGATTTGTCTTTGTATTTCTGAGCCAATGCTAGGCACTCGAGCAACACTTTTGACACCATTGCTCCTCACCCGCCATATTTGTTCAAATTCAGTTCATAGGCAGAAGCAGTAGAAAATAGCTTCGGTAAATATTTCAAAGAAAATAAATGAGAGAACCCAAAGAGAACAACCTGGAAGTCTGAAATATTTTTTGAAGCACTGTATGACTAAGGAAATTGTTGTATAGATAAATCAGACAATTTCAGGTTTGTTTTTTAAGACATAGTTACTCCTATTGCCGATGAGCACATTTCATAGTCAGTAACCACGGCTAATAAGCATCTATCTACTTTCCAGATTTAACAAGTTATTTGGGTGTAAAATAAACTTTGATTCTAGAAGTTACTTTTGAACTTTATAATTGGACAGAGATCCTTCATTGTTTTGTTATTTATGTATCTATGTAATGTTTGTCAGTCTACCATTGTCACATCATATATCACTATATGTCACATCAGTCACCGATAAACTAGTTATTTTTGTTCATGTTTTATATGACAGCCATACTCACTAAATAAAACATATATATGACTTGAAGTATCTTTGTGGTGTGTCCAGTACTATATTTAGACTACAATAAAAGAAATGTGTTTTAATTGAATTGTCATGGTATAAAAGTAATTGCTCTCACCCAAAGGAACTTTTTGTAGAATATATCAACAATACCCAGGTTCCGAGGGACACAGGATCACCCCTTTGACTTTAACAGTCCTCAGAATTGGGCAGTGGTAGAGATTTAAGAATACATTTGATTAGGCCAATTCTTAAGGTGCTCTGATGGAGATTTGATAGGAGTAAGCCAGAAAGGAGCCTAGCGTAATCAGCCATTATCAGACAGTGAGGGCCCATGACTCCTGGTCCAGTAATATCCTCGCTCAGTATCTAGGATTTTCATAGACTACTTGGGATCCATCGCTCAGGTAATGGTCACATTAACACAGTTTTTGTATTGATGTGATAGTAAGCAGTTAGAAGGTGACCAGGACTGACTGGTCCTTCTCTAAAGGGCCAATTTGTGAGAGGAAGCACTAAATGTCTATGTACTCTTCTAGTATTTTGGAGATTATTGTATAGGAAGGAGAGATCTGTATTTCTTTTGGATACAGGGATGTGTGTATGTAAGAAGCTCATCATCAAAGTCAGTTTGAGAGGTAGTGACAAATATCTCCCCTTCTACTATCCTTCTCAATCCAAATAACTACTTTCATATTTCACTATACTAATTCACCACTAATCCTTTATCGGTTCCGGAGTAGCGTGCTACTCGCCAAAAAAAGCACTTTAGCACCTCATCAGGGGTAGCAAGCGCTATATAAATGCAAACCATTTCCCTCTTCTATCCCTCCACTATCTTTCTCAATCCAAGTAACTAACTAACATATCCACCGCTCAAATTACTTTCATATTTCACTATACTAATTTACCACTAATCCTTCATGGGTTCCGGAGTAGCGTGCTACTCGCCGAAAAAGAGCTTTGACTTATCGTCAGGGGTAGTAAGCACTATATAAATGCAAATACAATACAATACAATATGAGAAAACAGACGTGGCAGACTAAATTTGGTCTTGAATACATCTGAATTAGCAATGGTTGACTAAGTCTGCAATGCAAACCATTGGATGCTTGTCATATCCCACGATCAATAAAATGCATTAACTGTTGTCGTTTCTATCCCAGTGGTATAGCATCTACATCCTTGAAAGTACCATTGTCTTGGACGCACCTCAGCATCCCTGATTGACACCTTAGTAGAGGGAGGGCTGTATTGACAGCTGAAGCACCCTATAATGTTCCAGACTCTTGATTCATGTTGTACTGTACTAGTGTCATCAGTCCTGATCCCTTCAGCAATACTGTTGCGCATAGCACGGAAGATCTAAGAAATAGGCTATCCAAAATCATATCATTTTTTAATAGAAAAATAGATATTACAAGCTGAACATAACGTCGCGGTTCTGTTGTGTATTACTCATTCCTTCCAAATGGATGTCATTTGGGAAATTAATTCAGTATGAACAATTTTATTAATTAAACTGATTGGTGTCATCAATTGCCAGTTTTAAAATTTCTCTTTTGCTGGTTTCTTTCCAATAAAACAAAGACACGATGTCAGAAAGCAATATTTTCAAAACTAAAAAGCCTGTGTCGAGATTTTTTTTTCTCCGAGAAGCATCAGAGGCCTGCTAGACAACGGACCTATATGATAACAGTGGCTTCGACAGTTTTTTTTTTATTTCCTTATGTGTCATCACTGAAAGACTGAAGTGAGCGCCACCTGAGTGTAGCGAAGCAAAAAAATAATGGTATCCCACTCTGATTGCGCAGAAGCAGAGGGAAGCGAGGGCTTCACATTTAAGTGCCTTCTAGGTAGCTGACATGACGCATTTAGTCAGACGTAAATAATGACAGACGGAAAGCATCATGAGGTCTGCGAAGCGTCAACATGCCGCCATCATTTTCGCTCTAACCTCGCCTTGCCAGCAGCCCGCAGCCGTATAGGCTGGGGATCATTTAAAAAGCAAACCCTAATGATGCTGCCCGCCAAAACACCAGTCAGCGAGATTGGCACCAATTTAGTCTGGGTTAGATGCCACGGGGCGGCAGCCATTGCTGACTGTAGACACCCTACGCTCTCGTTGTTTTCCTCAGGCCTCCATTTGCTTTAACGAAAACAAGTTCATGTGTGAGGAGAAAATGTGTAGGCTGTCAACACGTGAATCGCCTTCAAGCTGTCCTCTGTGGGTTTTTTTCTTTCCTGCTTATTGGATTCAACAAGAGAGTGAATATTTATGCTAGGTGCAAATGTTGTATACATTGTCTAGGCATAAGGTTACATTGAGTAAATAAAATGGCGTTGTCCATGTTACTGAAGCGCAAACTTGTTGTCGTCCAAGTAAACACAGATGTACATGGCTGCCAGAGTCAATATGGAATGGCAGCGCAATTTTGCAGCTGCGGCCATCAGTAAAGGAAGAAAAAAGCAGTTAGCTGCCTTCCCTGATTCAATGGAATGTTTCCACCCCCACAACCTTTATAAAGCGGTAACACATTTTTTATTTGTTAAGCGGGTGACTTCCTTGTAAACCTCTGGGAGCCGGGGCTGATGTGCAATAACATAGCAGCATTATCACTCTGCAAAGGAGCATGTGGCTTTTTCTGGGACCTATTAGGGCGCTAGGGCTCTTGGAAAGACAGCTAACAAAATGAAAAACTGGCTGCTCGGCCTCGCTGTTTTTCATTTTAAGTATTCTGTCTATTTAAAATATACACTTCACGCTGCTCGGTAAAATTGGTTCTTGGCACTATGCATCTTCATTGTATGTTTATTTCAAAACATGAATGAAGGTTATTTATCATGCTTAGAGATTCGCAAAGCTTAATTGCGCCCTGGAATTTTTCCGCCAGAGGTAGAACTTGCATTGATACAAGGGAAACTTTCCCGACTCTTATTTTATTGACACCGCTATTAATGCTAATGCATAATCTGCGAGCATCAGGGAACATAGGGGGCACTTAATTCAGGTACTGCAAGGTTGATTTCCCCAGCCAAGAGTGAAAAATGTACTATTTGGTCTTAAATTTAAACTTAATAAATAACTAATTTAGGATCTTGTTCTATATTCAAGGAAATAATCACAAGGCATTCGTTTTAAAGGCTTTCATTTATTCTTGTGAGCTTAATTATAGCGAGGAAACTGTGAGCAATTTGTTTTTTAACAGTGTCTGATTTCTGAGGATGGTTATTAAATATTAAATGGATGCATAATTCAGGCAATTAAGAAAGTAATCACACAAAGTAATGTAATGGAAGTTAATTATTACTGCATAAGCAAATAGTTCATTAATGCTAGCGGTTGCTATGGCTGCATCGTTAATGCATTCAGAGATGAAGCATAACTCCTTGGTGTATTCCAAGAGGTTTTGTACTGCATCCGGAAATCGAGGCTTCAGCAAGAGAGCCGCTAATAGAAAGCAAGGCAAACACTGACCCCTGATTTGTCCAAGTAACTAGGTAGAATAATCATCATTGTAGGAGAATGAGTTACGTGGTTAACTCATCAACCGTGGGCATTTTTTTCTGGATGTAGAATAAACCACTATTTAAAGAAAGGGCTTGGGGAATTCAACTTGTTAACTAAATATCAGTCATCCAGCTTTCCTTTTAAAATCTTGCCCAGGAGTGTTTCCCTTGTTAAAAAAAGGCTGTAAAATCGTTAAGTGTTACTTGAAAGGACTATCCTTTTTTCAATATCGAAGTGTAATAGCCTCCAACTAGTCTTACAGGCTCTGCTCACCAACCACCGGTGAAAGGGCTAATATTTCCTTGCTGCCACTATCTCACAAAAACACCACACTTCATAAAATCTCTTTTACAGTTCTCCAATTGTAAAAAGAAAGGCAGCAGAATTTCCCAAGGAATACTTACTACCTTCACTAAAAAGTAATTGTTAGCAAATCAACAGTGATAAAATAATCTGATCATAATTATTAAGAACATCAATTTTGGGACCTTATTTATTCATATTAAGTTCCCTTAACATATAAATATAAAAAAGGCAAATACGTTGTTTTTACGTCATAAGTTTTCTTATTTTTATTCTCCTCAATTCGCTTTATTTTTCTCCAGGCCTTATTTAAACCTGGGAAGTGTCCCATTGCTCTGCAGCAATCGCTTGTATCTCATACACCTTATTCGTATGTGCCTTTCTCAGATTTTACTTTTCAATGACAGCTTCCTTTGGCTCTTATGGCTTCTGGTGCATTTTCCCCTTCTCTTTTTTGAGGAATTTGTCAGCCAAAGCATGCAGGTTTGTTGCGTCAAAGAAAGTGAAAACAAAAGCATTAATCAATGGTATGTTTTGATGTTTTTCTTTTTTAATACTGTTGGGTAGCATTTTGACTGGAGATGCTTATATCGTTAAGCCTGTCAGCACGTCAAACATGTCAACACAGTGGTTTAAAGTCACCTAGAGAATGCTATAACCGTTCTAAGATATGAAGACACAACGTTCAGAATCTCTAGAAATTATATATCTAGGTTTAAATTCTTTAATTGAAAAGACAATTGCAGAAATCAACTTTTTGGAGAGTTATCCATCTCACACTACTGTTGAATTTTATTCGCTCTTTGCCTGAATAACAAGCCCAAGACTTGGGGAGTGTAGTTCCCGTGAGATGAAGCTGATGGTAAAGTATTTCTTGACAAAGGCTACATTGACATGCTCGATTACTTCGTATTGAACATAAACATCTATGCCACTAAATAAAATCAGATTGTGCTTCAAGCTCTTTTACCATAGCCCATCTCCAAGAAGATGGGTATACCGTGGAAAGCTCCATTTTTATGGTCTGGTTTGACATCTCAGCTGTCGCCAGACAATTATGTGGGAACCACCAGGAGAGGGGCTTTGGCTTTGCCCACATGTTGGGAGCCAGGAGTACATGTTTTGATTGGGAAGAGGTTTGTGCTTGACCTCCAGACTGCTGTGATCATTTTCTTTATTTAGCCAACTACCTGAGCTTGAACTTTCAGGGGCACACACATGCCATTGTAATGCTAATAATGTGTCTTAGATAACTAGATCATTTATGGCGTTGTTATCTGGCAGAAGCACAGATGGGAGAAGGCAGGTATTAAGATACATGGATTTTCAGGTCTGGCTTGACAGTGCATTCATAAGCCAGACCTATTGGCATTGCCAATGCTTGTTGAACAGTGCTACAGTGATTGATACAGATGTAGGTCTCTGATCCGAGCATTGTGAAATAGGAGCATGAAATAGCACGTCACTAAAAAAGTACCTTTATTAAAGCACGTAACTGTGTTTTACTTGGACAACTAGTTACTATGTTGAAGAGCCTTTTTTTTTTTTAAACTTTATTTATTGAGTTTTGCAGAACAACAATACAAACAAACGGCAGTGGATGTAGATCATAGTAAAATGAAAGCGATACATTACGCAGGCTTATGATTTACAGAGGTACACATCAGCACAAATACAACACAAACAACTTCTTCTACAGGACAGTGCAGCTTATGTTGTACTCTTGAGAGAGGTGACCTAGAGCTGGAGGTGTGTCTATCCGTCTTGTGCGTGTGGGGCCACGGGTCATCCGCTTCGCCCCAAGGAGTCGGGTGGCTGGTTGCACATGTTATGCTTACCTTCTTCCCCTCGTGTATAGGCCTATACACTTGGATGTTCAACCCCATAGCTCGCGGCCTTGTCTATCCCGCCTCCCCCTCCCCCTCATTCTGCTGGGACCGGGCCCATGTCAGGAATGGCTCCCAGATATCTCTTGGCTTGGACGTAGGTGGCATTAGTTCTCAGAACGTCGTTAGTTGTGTATGCCCAAATATAACATCTCTCAGCCAATCTTTCATCCTAGGGACCTCCCTCTTGCCCCAGTGTATGGCTACCCTACGTTTAGCAAAAAGCAAAAGCATGGCATGTAGTTTTCTGTGTTCCGGTGGCGTGTCTTTCACATAGCCCAGCATGCTTAGCGTGAATTGTATTGAAGATCTTAACCCAGAATTCGGCCACCCCAGGGCAATCCCATGCCATGTGTATGAATGTGGTCGGGCTCAATCCACATCTCCAGCATCTCTCATCTGTCCTAATCTTCATTCTATGCAACTGAGCAGGTGTTCTGTAAAACCTATGGAGAAATTTAAAATGAATTAAACGTAGTTTGTAATTGGGCGATAGAGGAGTGAGTTGACCGCAACAGAATGCCCATTGCTCGTCAGTTAAGGGGGGTTGCAAATCTGAGTTACATCTCTGTAACGCTTTCGGTGTAGTGATGGGAGCCGAAGTTTGCATATTACTGTATAGGCGTTTGATGAGCCTACGGGGAGATGCCGTTTTTATGATATTTTCCAGTGCCAACAGTGTGGGTGGGGGGTCTGGGAAGGACTCATGTATTTGTTTGCAGGTGGACCGTAGCCTGTAATAGAGGAAGAGCTCCGGGAATAGCCCAGCTCTCCCGGTCGTGGTCTCCGGCGGGGCTTTGAAACTATCATCCGGATATAGGTCTGCGAAAGTCTGTAGGCCCATATCACTAGCTATGGATCTGCTGGCCTTCTCCATCATCACAGGGAGCATAGGATTGCGCGCTATAGGGATTGAGGGGGCATACAATATGGGCAACTGGGCTCTGTCGCGTAGCTTCCCCCACGCCCATCTCAGGGTCTTGACCGTGTCCACACCTTCTCACGGTAGTTTGTATGCCTGGTAAATTGCAACTTGGAGAGGAACTGGAGCTGCCACGTCCATCTCCACTGCAACATGTGGCTGGAAGGGGACGGGATGCACCCAAAAATATAGAAATTGTGCCTGTGCGCAGAAGGCGTATAGCTGAAAGTCCGGAGTGCCCAGCCCTCCCTGCGTCAAAGGCAGTGTTAGCAACTCCCATGTGATCCGCGCCTGCCTACCCGCCCATACCAGAGCTATTAGTATCGACCGGAGTTTGCTAAAAAAAGTGCTGAGTGAGTGGGATCGGAATATTAACGAATAAATATAAAAATTTAGGTAGGACCACCATCTTGGTTACAGCAATCCTCCCAGCTAGGGAGAGGGGTAGCCCAGCCCAGGCATTTGCTTTTCCTTCCAACCATGTGATGGCTCTCCCGAAGTTCATGGCCCAGAGCTCTTGTACATCCCGACTAAGCCATATGCCCAGATATTTTATCGGACCGTCGACCCATTGCAGGGGATATTCAGCAGGGAACAATGTTGTGGCATCTGTGAGCGGGAAGATGATGGATTTTTCCCAATTTATGGATATACCGGAGAGTCAGCCAAAATTTATAAGTTCACAGATTAGTGGGGCAGTGTTTTCCTCTGGGTTGTTTATGTATAGGGTGATATTGTCTGCGTATAGCGATATTAGTAACCCCCTTGTGACCTCTCGCCGCGTGGTGTTGCCTGATGCGTGCCGCTAATGGCTCCATGGCTATAGCGAATAAGAGAGGGGAAAGGGGACAGCCCTGCCTCGAACCCAAAGTGATGCGGATAGGGCTCAATATCATGCCGTTGAGCCGGATCCTAGCGGTAGGTGACGTATATAATAAATGTATTAGTCCCATGAATAGAGGACTGAACCACATTCTCGCAAGAATCGCAAACAGGTATCCCACTCAAGCGAATCACCGCTTTAGTTGCGTCTAAAAATACAGCCGCTGCTTTCATTTCTGGGTGGAGGTAGTGTAAGACCGTAAAAAAGGTACGGAGGTTATGCACTGTCGATCTGTCTGGTATGAATCCCGATTGATCAGGGCGTGCGATTAGCGGGAGCAGGGGTTGTAGCCTGTTAGCAAGTAGTTTCTCAAAAATTTTGACGTCTACATTTATAAAAGATAGCGATCTATAAGAGTCTACTTCATCGCTGGGTTTCCCTGGCTTTAGCAACGTAACTATAATAGCTTCCCGCATTGAGGGTGGTAATATCCCGGTGGTCTGCGCTTCTTCAAAGAATGCAATGAGGTGCGGGGCTAGCTCCTCGACATAAGTTTTATAAAACATTGTGGTCAGGCCATCAGAACCCGGGGCTTTGTCAGACGGAAGACCTCGGATGACTTGAGCAACATCTTCCACAGTAAAAGTGTTGTCCATATTCTCCCTATGTCCCCTGCTCAGCCACAGGAGCTCAAGAGATTCTAGGAATGGTTGTAGGCCTGCCGGGAGTGTTTGGTGCGTGGTCGAATATAAGTTAGAGTAGAATTGGGTAAATCTGTCCAGGATTTTGGGTGGGTCTCTGAGCAGGGAGCGATCATCTCCCCTAATCTCCGTGACGTATGCAGCATTCCGTGGGGCTCGTAGCATGTTCCCAAGTGTTTTCCCGGGTCTGTCCCCTTCCCAGTATCATCTGGCCTGTGTATATTTACCCATAAACTTCACCTCCCGAAGTGCCTCTTCTTCAAATTCCAGCAGACTTTCCTTAAGTTGAACTAATAGCTCAGGATTGTTTGTAGTGTAAAATTGTGTCTCAAGGTTTCTGATTCGTGTTTCAATAGATGCAAGTGTGTTCCTGATAGCCTTCAAAACCCCTGCTTGGCGTGCAATACATTTCCCCCTAATGACTACTTTAAACGCTTCCCAGAGGGATGTCTGTGTCTCAACCGTGCCCGAGTTTAATTGAAAATATTCGCCAATGTCGCCTCTGATTTCCTCTTTGAATGCCTCATCTAATAAGGCATTTGGGGGGAGTCTCCAAGTATACAGCCTAGTGGGCGAGTCAGGTATGGACACACCCAGTAGGCATGGAGCGTGGTCTGACAGGGTTCTAAGGAGATGGCGGACCTCTCGCACCCACGTCAGCGCATCCCTGGATACCAACCAGTAATCTAGCCTGGACCAGGCCTTGTGGTGGTCTGTTATGCATGTGCCTTTCAGTGCATTAGGGTTATCCCTTCTCCAGACATCCATTAGTAGGCCATCTGAAATAATGGCTTTAAGCGTGCTGCTAGAGTTTGGGTGGAGCGAGCGGGATAGACCCCTCCTATCACAGGCGTCATCCAGCACAGCATTGAAATCCCCACCCCAGAAGACAGTGTCACAGCCTGTAGATCTAATTTTCGCCCATACGTTCTGAAAAAACTCTGGTGAGTCTGTATTCGGGCCGCATATAGCTGCTAGAGTTGCCAGCTTCCCCCACAACAGACCCAGCAGGATAACAAACCTCCCTTCAGGGTCGATAGATGACTTGCATAATTTCCAGTCCAGGCCCTGCCTAATCAGCACAGCCACCCCCTCGAGTAGTTAGAATAGGCTGCTGCGTATGCGTGTCCTCATCTTGTATGTTGTAGCCTAGTGGATGGGGTACTATTCAGGTGCGTTTCCTGTAGAAAGCAGACGTCTCTCTGGTGCCTAAGTAGGTACGCATGTCTACCTGTCTGGCCTTCCTGTGGTCATTTAGGCCCCGGATATTCCATGTTAATAGGTTCAGTGTCGTCATGGCTAACTTGTTAGTACTTGTGCGAGGGACCAACACCTCCCACCTCCCTCCAGCCCTCTCCAGTCATCTGTGCATTGTTGTCCAGTACTGACTCGCGTCTCATTCCTCAGTACTCTGTCTACATCTCCCGGAGGATATGTTTTGTCTCCACCTTTATATGAGGTAGTCATCTGCATCCAGCCTGCCAGCATAACCAAAAATTTACCCACTTACCCCCCACCCACGCCAACCCGCCAAACAGGTTGTGCGATACCCTCACATCTAACCAACAACCATAACATAGACCACCCCTAGTAGCTTCAGACTCAATCTACGGGAGCTCTTCCTGGGGGGTGACGGGGCACCGGCATACTACCCTGCCAGAGGCGGGGTGGCCGTGCTTATAATGAAGAGTCAGCATCACTAAGTGTTAGAAATGGGATTTTTGGCAGGCTAGGGATTGTGCCAAAGCCAGGCAGAAACCACCATGCTAGTCAGGATAAGGGAGTTACACTCCTAAAATAACCCCTGCTCAGCCCCTTGGTAGCTTGGCATGAGCAGTCAGGCTCATCTTAGAGGCAGTGTGTAAAGCATTTGCACATAACCGACAGTAATACAGTGTAAGCACTACAAAAGGACACCACACCAGTTTAGAAAACTAGCCAATATTTTTATATACAAGACCAAACACGAGAAGAATCCACAATACAGTACTTAAAAATCTACAGTTATCAAAATACGCTTTAGAAACAGTTCCTTGATGTCGATAGCTCCATCCGGCGCTATCACGGCGTCGTGAGCAAACAAATCCAAACAGTTCAGACTGGTCGCGGCATCGCGGACCATCTACGGTGTCGGGAAGACCCGCAAACAGTACTTGTTAGAGATGCAGGGCGCCGAGGCCCTTGAAGTCACTCGCGTTGCAGGTCGAGCTCCTTTCTGTTGGGATCAGGAGCGATGGCGTCGGCAGGCGTCTGGTGCTGCGGTGCGAAGTGCAGCGGTGCGGCGTGCGGTGCCCCCAGGTCGCGGTGCGAGCAGCGGCTCGGTGTCAGCATCAGATGGCATCGTCGGTGAGACCAGGGTCGCGGTGCGAGGTGAAGGCGGTGCTCGTCACGGTGCTGGCAGGTCACGGTGCAAGCAGCAGCGTCGTCGTTGCTGAAGCACTTTCGTCGGCTGATGAACGGGAGTCGATGGTGCCGGCGTCGGTAGGCCAAGGCTGCGGTGCCGGATGAGGGTGCTGCGTTGTGTAACTTTACGAGCGGTGCCCTCGAACCACGGTGCAAGCAGCGGCGTCGATTTAAGTGTGGAGCGGCGGGGAGGCCAAGGCGTCGTCGTGAAGTTAGGCGGTGCGGAGTGCGGTGCCCACAGGTCGTGGTGTGAGCAACGGCTCGGTGGCGGCATCAGCAGGCATCGTCGGTGAGACCAGGGTCGCGGTGCGGCATTGCGGCATTGCGGCGTTGCGGCGGTGCTCTCTGCGGTGCCCAGGCTTCGGCGTGAAGCGAGGCGGTGCGGAGTGCGGTGCCCACAGGTCGCGGTGTGAGCAGCGGCTCGGTGGTGGCGTCAGCAGGCGTCGTCGGTGAGACCAGGGTCTCGGTGCAGCGTTGCGGCGGTGCCCTCTGCGGTGCCTTCAGGACACAGAGTCCGCAGCGGCGTCGTAGACGTCGTCAAGTTGCTTTTCTTCTGTCGCAGCACAAAACACACAGTCCCCAGTGCTGAGGGCAGACAAGCTTGAAGTCTTTGCTGTTCCTGAGACTTCTTGAACAGGGGGCAAGCTCTACCTCAAGCCCTTGGAGAAACTCACAAAAGTAGATTGCAGAAAGTTCAGTCCAGTCCTTTCACTGCCCAAGACAGAGCCAGCCACTGTAGGCCAACACAGCAAAGCACACAGCAAAGTGGTAGTCCCTCCTCACAGCTTCTCCAGCTCTTCTTCTTGGCAGTCTTCTTGATCCAAAAGAGTTCTAAAGTTCAGGGGTCTGGGCCCCAGTATTTGTATCCAAAAATCCTTTGATCTTTCAGGCAGAGGGTGTCTGTGCCCGGCCAGAACCAGTTCTGCCTTCTCTGGTGTGATTTCCTGGCAGGAGGTGGAGACGGCATTGTCAGAGGCAGACCAGGCCCTTTGAGGTGCAAGGAAATCTCCTCCCCCTTCCCCCATCGCATCCCAGGTCTATTCAGCCCTTTCCTGACCTACCTAGACTATCTGGAGCCCCTCCGGCCCCCCAGCCATCTGTCATCCAAAACCCAGACAGGCAATCCACATTTCAGCAGAGGCACACGGGATGACTGAGCAAGAAAATACCTACTTTCTAAAAGTGGTATTTTCAAACACAGAATGTAAAAATCACCTTCACTAAAAGATGCATCTTTAGATTCTGAGTTCAGGCATACAAAATGCGATTTTCTTACCGAATTCCCTGGGCCAGTTATGTTTGTAAGATGTTATAAACAAACCTCCCATTCTATCCTATGGGGAACTGGTAGCCTTGCAATAGTGAAAAACGAAATTGGCTGTAATTCACTATCAGGACATGCCACACACACCAGGGCATGTCCCACCTTTCACATACACTGTACCCTGCCCACAGGGGTACCTTGGCCTACCTGAGGGGTGTCTGACATGTAAGAAAAGGAAAGGTTAGGGACCGGCCAGTGTGTGCACTGGCCAAGTCGACATGGCAGTTACAAACGGCGCGCAGACTCTGCAATGGCAGGTCTGAGTTACCGTTTTCAGGGCTACTCACGCGGGTGGCACAACCAGTGCTGCAGGCCCCCGAGTAGCATTTGATTCACCAGCCCTGGCTCATGCAGTGCACTTTACTAGGGGCTAACAGGTAAATCAAATATCCAATAATGGAAACACCCATCCATAACACAATTTACACGGAGAGCATATGAACTTTAGCACTGATTAGCAGTGGTAAAGTGCCCAGAGTCCTAAAACCAACACAAACAGGTCAGGAAAAGATAGGAGGAAGAAGCAAAAAGTTTGGGGATAACCCTGCAAAAAGGGCCATTTCCAACACAACCCCCTTCCAGCCTAAAGCCAGGGTAGACCAATCCATACCTCGATGGACTTCCCTGCTTGGGGCGATAGAACATGGGACCTGGCCGGCAACAGCAGGGTTTTCTTCCTGTTCTACGCCTTCCTGAACCTAGTTGGATCCCTCTATCCATACTCTCAGGGCCCTCTGAGCTGACCCATGGGTATACCCTTCTCCTCCCCTGTGGACCCCATCTGTGCAGCACCTAAACTTACTTTGCTCACAGATGTGTCCCAACAGGCAGTCAGTACCCACATGGCCAACACAATGGGGTGTCCCAGTCCACCCCCGGGGTGTGACTCCTGTCCCCCTTCCAGGGGAAACTCTGTCCACCAGGACAGCTAGCCACAGTTGCCACTGACAAATGTCAGTGATGAGAGCCAGGCCTTATGCCTTTCAGGCCACTCCAACCGCTGTGGTGTCAGAGAGTGGGGGGGCGGTAGCCCCAGGTGCCTGGCACCCTTTCTCCACTCTCCCCTCTGCCAAGTCAGGTATGGCATCCTGACACTGGCCCACTAGCCCAGGGCCTCTACCCTGCGGCTGGACAAGAGACTGGGGTGGGCTCTCCCACACCCTCTCCTTCTCCCTGGGGCTCTGTACCCTCCCACCTGGAGCGGTACCCCCCTCCAGAATTGTCAGGGCACCTGTGGCAGGTGTCCTGCTCAATTCACCCACCAGTTCAGGGGTGCTATCCTGCAACTGGTACACCAGCCCAGGGTCTGTACCCTGAGGCTGAACAAGGGACTGGGGTGGACTCCCCCATACCCGCTCCGCCTCCCTGGGGCTCTGTACCCTCCCAGCTGGAGCGGCACCCCCAGAAGACAAACTGGTAGGGGCACTGTTAGAAGTCGCCCCTTCCCCCAGGTCAGGGGGGACACCCTGAACCTGGTCCTCCAACCCAGGGTCTGTACCCTCAGGCTGACCAGAGGTCTCGGGCGAGGCTCTCCTCCCCTCACCTCTCCTTCTGGGGTCCTGCACTCTCCTCCCAGGAGAAGCACTCCCAGAACCAAAAACTGTCAGGATGCTGGAACCGGACCTCCTACACAGTTCTTCCACCAGTTCAGGGCCTTGACCCTGCAACTGATCCACCACCCTAGGATCTAAACCCTCAGGTTGAACCGGGGTGAGAAGCGAGGACTCCCTCCCTCTGCACCCCCTTCCAGAGTTCGGTATCCTCCCACCCAGAGTGGTACCCCTAGAAGACAAACCGGTCAGGACACTGCTTACAGTCGTCCTTCCCTCCCGGTCAGGCAGGACCTGAACCTGGCCTCCCAACCCAGGGACTAAACCCTGGGGCTGAGCACCGGCCCGGCGCACCAGGACTTCCTTGGGAGCACGCATGCCCCCCCTGAGGGTAACACATGACTCATGTGTTGTGTGACACTCTGCCTGGCACAGATCTCCCGACCCCTGTCCATCTGACAGTGCACGAAGATCCCCCAGGACAGAAGTGGTGTCACCATGGTCACTCCTAGGAGACTCAGCCCTTCTGGCTGGCCCCTGACCCACTGGTCCTCCCACTGGGGAACGCATCCCCCTCTCACCCCTCCATCCGGACTTCTGCACCCTCCACTTAGGAGCGGCACCGCCAGATGCCAGAACCGCTGGAGCTCTGTTTACAGACACTCCACGTTCTCCTGCCACAAGGAGGTCCCCCTCAACAGACGGCCTACCAGTACAGCCTAGGCTCCCCACCTGGTGTTCCCTCCTGGAACCACCCAGGCTCTGGGACCGGGTTTTGGGCACCTTGGGCCGCAGCCCATTCCCACTCCTTCTCAGCGGAGACAGGACATGAGTCCCTACACCCTTCCCACGACACCGGGACCTATCTGGGCTACCACAAACCTTTCCCACCACCCTCGGTTGGGAAATACCTAAGCCGCTTCCTTCCGGGTCACCCCCGGATGCTTCTCCAGACCCTCTGGAATCCACCAAAAGGTCTGCCTCCAGTGCAAGCTCCCTGGGGTCAGAGAACTCACACTTCACTTGGTGTTGGCATAGCTCTGGAAAACAGGGACTTAAAATATGCTCTCCAACAATTGAATCACACAGCCCCACACATGTGTTAACCAAACTACCCTTCACCCATCCATCCAGTGCCTCAGACAAGTACCCCACATCATTCTCACAAGACTGGTGAGACAGTGTCTGACTGTTGCTGTCTCTTAACCCATACTCTTCTGGCTGGTTTCCATACTCACTTACTAGGGCTTCTATCATGGGGGAACCCCTCTCCCTGCACCTCTCATCTAGAGTCAGTAGAGTGTCCCTCCCACTACCAGGAACATGATCCCCTGTGCCAGTTCCCCAATCCACCTCAGGGACACTTCACACCACTGGAGTACCCTCACAATCCTGAACCCCCTGGTGTATGTCAACCCCCTCCTTGAAGCAGGGCCCCAAATCTGTGTGTGTGTGTACCTCATCCACAGTACTGGACCTAACACTTTTGCTGCCACCATCCAGGCTGGACCTAGCCCTACTGGCTTCCCAGTCCAGCTCTCTCATTTTAAACTCATGGTCTAACATCATCTTCCTTTCCTCCATGGCTATTCTTTTGGCTTCCCTCTCACTTTCTATCCTGAGTTTCTCCAATTCAAACTCCCTTGCTTCCCGCCTGTCCTCCAGCTCCTCTGGGGACAAACTGCTGCTGCCTGGTTGAGAGGGTGCCCCCCCTCCCAAGAATACATCCACCCTTGGAATAGGCTCCTCTGCCTCCATGCCAAGATCCCCAGACAGCTCACTAGCATGTCTGGCTGCTACCCAGGCCCTCAGCGCCTTTTGTAGCTCCTCTCTTCTGGTGAGGCCCCTGATTTGGATTTTGAGGTTTTTGCAGATCACCTTCAATTCCTTCACATTGTAGGTTTCTAACCTCTCCTCCTCAAAGGCCACTTCCAAGGATGCAACCGATGATGCAATTGATTCAGGCATGACAAAGTAGCAAGTTCAAACTGGCAAGACCAAAAAAAAAATAGGCCAAAAAGAAAAAGAACCAGTATGTGGCACGTAATGGTCTGCGATATGGTAGTAGTGCACACCAATCACGTGTCAAGTGCAAATGCAAGTCCTATCCTCACCACTGACAACCAATGTTTGAAATGGGATTTTTGGCAGGCTAGGGCATGTGCCAAAGCCAGGCAGAAACCACCACTCTAGTCAGGATAAGGGAGTTACACTCCTAAAATAACCCCTGGTCACCCCCTTGGTAGCTTGGCACGAGCAGTCAGGCTTATCTTAGAGGCAGTGTGTAAAGCATTTGCACATAACCGACAGTAATACAGTGTAAGCACTACAAAAGGACACCACACCAGTTTAGAAAAATAGCCAATATTTTTATATACAAGACCAAACACGAGAAGAATCCACAATACAGTACTTAAAAATCTACAGTTATCAAAATACGCTTTAGAAACAGTTCCTTGATGTCCATAGCTCCATCCGGGGCTATCACGGCATCGTGGGCAAACAAATCCAAACAGTTCAGGCTGGTCGCGGCGTCGCGGCCCAGCTACAGTGTCGGGAAGACCCGCAAACAGTACCTGTTAGAGATGCAGGGCGCTGAGGCCCTTGAAGTCACTCGCGTTGCAGGTCGAGCTCCTTTCTGTTGGGATCAGGAGCGCTGGCGTCGGCAGGCGTCGGGTGCTGGGGTGTGAAGTGCAGCGGTGCGGTGCCCTCAGGTCGCGGTGCGAGCAGCAGCTCAGTGGCGGCATCAGATGGCGTCGTCGGTGAGACCAGGGTCGCGGTGCGAGGTGAAGGCGGTGCTCGTCACGGTGCTGGCAGGTCACGGTGCAAGCAGCGGCGTCATCGTTGCTGAAGCACTGTCGTCGGCTGACGAACGGGAGTCGATGGTGCCGGCGTCGGTAGGCCAAGGCTGCAGTGCGGGATGAGGGCGGTGCGTCATGTAACTTTACGAGCGGTGCCCTCGAACCACGGTGCAAGCAGCGGCGTTGATTTTGGCGTGGAGCGGCGGCGTCGGGGAGGCCAAGGCGTCGTCGTGAAGCGAGGCGGTGCGGAGTGCGGTGCTCACAGGTCGCGGTGCGAGCAACGGCTCGGTGGCGGTGTCAGCAGGCGTCGTCGGTGAGACCAGGGTCGTGGTGCGGCATTGCGGCGGTGCTCTCTGCGGTGCCCAGGCTTCGGCATGAAACGAGGCGGTGCGGAGTGCGGTGCCCACAGGTCACGGTGCGAGCAGCGACTCAGTGGTGGCGTCAGCAGGCGTCGTCGGTGTGACCAGGGTCGCGGTGCAGCGTTGCGGCGGGGCCCTCTGCGGTGCCTTCAGGACACTCAGTCCGCAGCGGCGTCGTAGACGTCGTCAAGTTGCTTTTCTTCTGTCGCAGCACAAAACACACAGTCCCCAGTGCTGAGGGCAGACGAGCTTGAAGTCTTTGCTGTTCCTGAGACTTCTGAGACTTCTTGAACAGGGGGCAAGCTCTACCTCAAGCCCTTGGAGAAACTCACAAAAGTAGATTGCAGAAAGTTCAGTCCAGTCCTTTCATTGCCCAAGACAGAAGCAGCCACTGTAAGCCAACACAGCAAAGCACACAGCAAAGTGGTAGTCCCTCCTCACAGCTTCTCCAGCTCTTCTTCTTGGCAGTCTTCTTGATCCAAAAGAGTTCTAAAGTTCAGGGGTCTGGCCCCCAGTATTTGTATCCAAAAATCCTTTGATCTTTCAGGCAGAGGCTGTCTGTGCCCGGCCAGAACCAGTTCTGCCTTCTCTGGTGTGATTTCCTGGCAGGAGGTGGAGACGGCATTGTCAGAGGCAGACCAGGCCCTTTGAGGTGCAAGGAAATCTCCTTCCCCCATCGCATCCCAGGTCTATTCAGCCCTTTCCTGACCTACCTAGACTATCTGGAGCCCCTCCGGCCCCCCAGCCTTCTGTCATCCAAAACCCAGACAGGCAATCCACATTCCAAAAGAGGCACACGGGATGACTGAGCAAGAAGATACCTACTTTCTAAAAGTGGTATTTTCAAACACACAATGTAAAAATCACCTTCACTAAAAGATGCATCTTTAGATTCTGAGTTCAGGCATACTAAATTCTATTTTCTTACCGAATTCCCTGGGCCAGTTATGTTTATAAGATGTTATAAACAAACCTCCTATTCTATCCTATGGGGAACTGGTAGCCTTGCAATAGTGAAAAACGAAATTGGCTGTAATTCACTATCAGGACATGCCACACACACCAGGGCATGTCCCACCTTTCACATACACTGCACCCTGCCCACAGGGGTACCTTGGGCCTACCTGAGGGGTGTCTGACATGTAAGAAAAGGGAAGGTTAGGGACTGGCCAGTGTGTGCACTGGCCAAGTCGACATGGCAGTTACAAACTGCGCGCAGACTCTGCAATGGCAGGTCTGAGTTACCGTTTTCAGGGCTACTCACAGGGGTGGCACAACCAGTGCTGCAGGCCCCCAAGTAGCATTTGATTCGCCCGCCCTGGCTCACGCAGTGCACTTTACTAGGGGCTAACAGGTAAATCAAATATCCAATCATGGAAACACCCATCCATAACACAATTTACACAGAGAGCATATGCACTTTAGCACTGATTAGCAGTGGTAAAGTGCCCAGAGTCCTAAAACCAACACAAACAGGTCAGGAAAAGATAGGAGGAAGAAGCAAAAAGTTTGGGGATAACCCTGCAAAAAGGGCCATTTCCAACACTAAGCAACTGGGAGGACTAGTGGACGCGCCCTAGCTTCGCCCATTACCAAATCAGCTGTCCACTGGGGCCATATAAGGGTACCAATCTGTAACAATATTAATTAGCAACTGTAATCATATGTTAGTCATTGTCACTTAGCCCAGCTTCGGCGTTGTGGCCGGCAGATGACTTGCTTATGTTCTTCTTCCCTCCGACATGTTTTGCGAACTTCACCGCCGATTTTGCATCTGTGAACATGTGTGCTGTCCCCTCAAATGTCACCTTAAGTTTTGCTGGATAGAGCAGGGCATAAGGGATCTTAGCCTGCATCAAAATTTGCTTCGCTGGCAGGAATTCCCTGCGGGCCGCCTGCACCGCTGGTGTAAAATCTGGGTAGAAGGAGATTAAGTTTTCTTTATAATCAATCGCTCCTCTCTCTCGTGCTAAACTCAGTATTGCGTCGCAATCTTGATAATTCAGAAAATCGGCCTAGGCTTCGCTCCGACGGGCGGTCTGGGTACCGGCGCCCTGTGCGCCCTCTCAACCGCGAACACCGCAGACAAGCCAGGCCCAAACAGATCATTCAGGAGTTCCGTCACAAAAGTCTCCATCTTGACAATGGCGGTCGTCTCGGGAATTCTGGTGATACGGAGGTTGTTCCTCCGAGACCTGGCCTCCAAGTCATCATTCTTTGCTCTTATGAGATTTAGAACCCTGTCCATCTGCAGCAGCTGCTCTTTGGTTTCCACTTGAAACTCATGATTTTCAGAGCTCCGGTTCTCGAGCACATCTAGTCTAGTTTCATGTGTGTCCACTTGTTTTTTGACCGCATCTAACTGAGAGGTGAGGACATCCAACTTGGTGTCTATTGTTTTTAGACTTGACCTCATTTCGAGAAGCAGCGTGCACACATCTTCTCCTTGTTCCTCAGGCTGCAGCATTGCTTGACGGTCGACATCTGCCTCCCCCTCAGTGTCCGTCAATCTCGTATGCCTTTTATTCTCGAAGGTGAGCTTGACCTGTTTTGTATCCGTTTTCCCCATGGTATCAGGAGGAGTGTAGAGACTGCACCTTGGTAGACCTTGTTCGATGCAGATATATGATAGTGCACGTCTCAAGGTTTGGCCTTCAGGGACCCCGCTTCCAAGCCAAACCGACCTCGCTCGCAGCCTGGGGCCCTAATGCATTGATCTGCCACCCGTCTGCACAGTGGTCAGCAGGCCCAGCACGTGCGTCCGGAGTAATGATTGTGCAGCAACTGCCCAGCAGCTGCAGAGACCCTCCGGTCCTATCGCGCTGTTGATGTGCATGACACAGGGTCGGGCCACCCTCCGCAAAGTCGCTATAGCACCCAGGTCCGCCCCCCGCCGCAGGGTCACCACGACTCGCAGGGAATCCCAGGCTGCGTGCACACCTCACCAGGTACAGCGTCCAACAGGGCTACCCCACCCCCGCTCCAGGATCAGCTTGCCAACCGCTCCAGGGCCCGCTCAAGGGATGCGGCCCCAGATAGACAGTCCAAGCCTCAGGAGATTTTTCACCAGGTCTCAATGCACCACCGCGCCCTCCATGTGCACAGGGCCTGTTGCGCATGACTTTAAAATGGTGGCACAGCTTCTCACTCAGGGACCTCTTCACCGTCCGTGCTGTAGCCCGCACACAGGAGCCCTCGGCCAGGTGGATGAGCCGCTCACTCGGATGCGGCCGCTGGGTCCCAGGTCCCTTCAGTGCACCTCTCACGCCCGGAGCCGAGCCCACCTGACCTCAAGATGGCGGCTCGGCCTCAGCACCCCCGGGAAGAAAGGCCCCAGTCCGTTGGAGGCAGCACACCCATTACGAGGATCGTTGCGCCTGGTACCTCCTGCACTCCGCTGCTCCAGCCCGATGGCTGTCTGGGTGAGCCCCGATCCGGGTGTCCTTGTTGGTCGCGGAGCGCTGCGATCGCCAATCACAGGGTCCGCATCTCTGCACCCCGCACGCTGCCTTTGAACCACACAGAGTTGGCCAATTTGTCTATTCCTCCAATGGAAAGCAGGTTAGATGGATCTCCGCTTCGTCCGCTTTCACAGATGTCCTTTTATTACCTTGATGTCTTTTACAATGTACAGGATTAGGCAAGGATTATGGCACGGCTGGCGGAGCTCGCTCTACAAGCGGCCATTTCGCAGCTCGGTTAAGCCACGCCCCCATGTTGAAGAGCCTTTAATTGGCCATTCCTTCTGGAAAAGTAAATGCAGTAGTGAAAAAAACGCCAACAAACATTTTCTTAAGTAGAGCAGGTACATAAAGCAATAACTTCATCTTCTAGACGAAATACCTTTTTGTGGAGACACATGTTTAAGCACAATATGTGCACTGTTGAAAAACCAACTGACTAGCTTGCAAAAGATTTCTTCACTGACTGAACAAACAGTCCACCTTAGCAAGTTACAGCCACAGTACCAGTGGTGTATGTTTCAATGTAACTCGATGCAGCGGCCCAAATGCATTATTAGCCACTCTCAAATACCATTTAAGAAGATGGGCAAGGATAGTCCTCTTTCACTACTATTCTTGTTGCAACATTATTTTCAAATAAAGAGTATCCTAAAGTACTCATTACAAGCGGACTGGTTAATTTCGATATGTGCTGTAACATGTTACTGTGCATATAGCAGTCATGAGTTTGGCAATCATACATATCAGAATATCAAACCTGCTGATATGTATTGTGGGAAAAAGGAGCAGTATTTACCAGAACATGTTGATTTTGGTGGGTGAGGACGAAAATCCTCATGCTATTCCCTAAAAAGTTGTTATTAGCTCGCATTTATCGCACATGATAAATACCGACTCATGAGAGTCGTATTTTATCAGGTGGGATAAATATCATACTATTTACCAGGGCACTATTAACGAAAGCCAAAGAGTTCATTTTCAGACACTGTGCAGATTGTTTTCCAATAGAATAAAAAAACAACCAAAGTTAGCAGAGGTACGTAAGGAGAAGCAACTGAAAATCCTACCTCTCAGTAAATTTGGCCATTTCTGACACCTTCTCACACGGAACTGCTATTGATATCATTCATACTAGCAGCAGACTTTACAGAGTGTTTTATAAGTCAACATGCTAAAAACAGTCAACAGGTCACACACATGAAGATGTACAACACAGACATAAGTATGTTGATGTTGTACATGTAAACCAGTTGAGAGGTACCATACTCGTAGATACACGAGGAGCGACGTCTGGAGATGGATCACTGCGTATAACGATTCAGAGACAGAGTGATACATTTGGACTCTTTTGGATAAACACACAACTGTAGAGGATGTCGCAAGAATCAGAACCCCTTGTGGGTTGGAAGTATCACCACAATTAAAAGAGAAACGTACAGAGAACATAGCCTTGATAAAGTCGCGGGACGATTTCCCTGTTAGCGACGAAACACGTGTCGGCTGTTTGGTGATTCAAGGAATAAAAGAAAAGAACAAGAATTTACTTTTCTGTATTGAATTCTGTGCTCACACTTATGCATTCTAATGATTGTTGTTACATCACGTTCGTGTGCTGAGGATTTTCTTTTGTATGTGTAGGTGGTTTTTACCACCGGTTTTGGGGAGATCAGTGGTTCTCCGCACCTTACAGCACCGAGATTAAACAGACATACCGATAACGATATCAGTGCTATTCTCCTGAGTGGCGCCCTTCTCCTATAAAACAACACCACTGTTCGTCAGTATATCTGACCTCCGACTTCGTGTCTCGATGGAGATCTTGTAAGAAGGGAACGATGTCCGTGTCCATCCCCATAGATAGCAAGGTCTGTACCAATTTACATCTATTCTCGCGATTGAACACATAGGACAGGGCCATAAAGGCCAGATAAATAGTACCAGGGCGGGCCACTGTGCACTTGTTGAGAATCAGATACAGGTTCAGGCATTGGTCTACCGTCGAACGACCAGGGCGGCAACCGTATTGGACATCTAACAAGATGTTATTGTCAACAGCCCAGCTAGATAACCTGTCAAATAAAAAACGTCCGACCACTTTTACCACGGAGTCCAACAGGGAGATAGGCCTATAATGATCCCTTTTTTAAAGACTGGCACAATGATAGATATGGCCCAGGAAACCGGGAGGTCAACTCTGACAGCTACATTAATAGCTGAAGTAAGAACGGGGGTCCATAACTCCGATTAGAAATATATGTCGGGAGGAATCCCGTCTGGTCCCTGAGCCTTATTACGAGACAACCCAGCTATACCCAACGTAACTTCCCCCTCTGAGACAGATAATGCTGATTTCCCTACTCCCGCTCTGCAGGTAGCATTCTGTACAGGTGGGCACTGAAACATTTCCTCGAAATGGCTAACCCATTCTTTCTCGGTGATATGGGCATCAAGGGTATTTGCTGTATCGGCTGCCAGGAACGGGCTATTAACAATTCCTCAGAACTTGGTACTATCCTTAAGGGTGCTAGCCTCAGAAAGATTACTCCAGGCATCCTCCTTCAGTGCCTCCTTACGCCTAAGCAGTGCTTCTTTATACCATTTTCTACAAGTTCTTACTAGGCAGATATCTCTTGGGATAGTGCGTAGTGCTTCTTTTAGCTTCCTAGACACACGCGAGCAGGTGGAATCAAACCATATTGGGGCCTGATCTAGATGCCCTTTGGGGGCAGGTGCCTTCAATAAGTCAGCTATAGAGCGGGAAATGGCTACAAAAGCATTGATGATTTCTTCTGGGTCCTGCTGCACAGCCAGGCATGTCTGTAACTCCTCATGGCATTTGATTGATAAGGTCTCATGAAAAGCATCAGGAATAATCTGGGCCCATTTAAGCCTTCTACCCCTTCTATGGCTTTCAATAATCCCCCCTTCCCTCCCCTTATTCTGGCCTAATAAGGGCCAGCTGGCTTTAAGACACAGAGGGTTGTGGTCGTATGAATGCTCACTTCAATAGAAAATTCTAATATAAGGTAAAACAGGGGGGTAGAAACAAAAATAAAATCAATGATTGAATCACTACCATTCCCTTTAAAGGTGGGGGTGATATTGGTCTGTCCTGGGTCCAGTTTGCCCAAAGCTGATAAGAGGTCAAAATCACTCACTAGGGCATTAAGCTTGTCTCCTTGACTGGTGTGTTCTAGGTGCATCCCTGACAGACGAGGACAGGCTAAATCCCATGTACCCCGCTCTCTCGGATCCCCAAAAAGATGGATATTAAAGTCTCCAACCACTACAAGTTGCATCATGTGACGTATAGGGAAATTGGAGTTACTTAAAAATGCACCTAACCGTGAAACTTTACAAACCTCTGGAAGAGACGAAGTGGCTTTGTAAATGTTTAAGAACAAAATTCTACAGGGCCCACTTGAGAATACCAAAGCCTGCAAACATGGATTGTCTGTGGCCAATACTGTAATACTACATTTCAACATGAGAGAAACATAAACAACCAGACCACCCTTAAGTCGACCAACCCTCGACAGGGTAGCAGGCACAAAAAAGGACTAATACCCTTCCATTAAAAAAGAAATTTCAATGGCCCAGGTCTCCTGCAAACATATAACATCAAACTTTTTTGTAAAACACCAACCTGGATCTGTAAACTTGCTTGGCAGTCCAGCTAAATTCCATGAGATAAGTTTACAGTGTTTGCCCTCCAAAGAACTGGCTCCAGGGGAACAATGGTCAGACTGATAAATAGAGTCAGCGAATGAAGTGGGAGCCGTGTTATTCACAAGCGCTGACGCTGGGAGTCAATCACAGGTATCTAGAAACCCCAGAGGTGCAAAGGCATTTGAAAGGGGAAAAGATGGGGACACCAGTCGCCATTCCTGATTGACTGGGCTGGGTGGTCTCCTTGGGCACCATGATCTGGGTGACGGTAAAGATTTCAAAGGTCTATAAAAGAAGCCCAGGGGAAGGGCCACAAAGGAGGTGGCAGGACCCAGTGAGTTGCCTGAGTTAACCGCGTGGAGGATTCTCGCTGCCACATGTGGTTGATTGAAGCTAATTATCAACCCCATAGTTCTTTTTCAACCCCCCTACCCAGGCGACTCTCCACACCATGTTATTATATCTTTCCACACTTAACCCCAAAGTCATATTGGTGTTCAGCCAGTGCAATACATTATTCTTTAATTGATAAAAATCCTCTGTAGCACCCGGCTTCAACACAGGTACATTCTCCAGGACCATGACATACGGTGTATCTTCCGGTGGTAAGTGTAGAGTGATTGGGCCCTGGGTCTGGATACCTGGCACTCCATTCATTTGGGTGGTTTTCCCTCCTGTCCCAGGCTCCCTTCTGATGGGCCTGTCAGTGCCCCACACCAGCCTTCATCCTAAAGTTCTCAAGAGGGTGTCCTTCCCCCCTTGACCTTTCCTTGGCAACCAAAAGCGAGGGGGGCTGTATGGATTTAATGGTACCCTCCTGAAATAGGGGGATGGATGGTAAATCCTCCTGACTGGGTCCAAGCTGACTACAACCCTCTTTTCCAGAATGGCCTGATATTGTCCCATGGCCATATTTAGCTGCGTTAGTACCCATGTAATTTTGTTGGGTCAAGCTAAAAAGTTCCTTCTCAATTGAGGCCAGACGATACTCAATTGGTTCCAATTTAGAGTCCATTCCTGCTAATAGGGAACCCACAAACGCTTCCATTATGGCTGCCATATCCAACTTAGACAGGGCCTGTGTGCCAAGTGTATTTGATGTTGGGACCTCTGCTCTTAGTTGCTTTGCCCTACCCCCACCACAGAACACTTTTGTTTAGCCCCAAGTCCAGAACCCTCGCAGGGGCCCTCCCCCGACGTGACAGGCAAGCAGGAGGCCACTGGCTTGGTGGTGTTCTTACTATGATCACCCTGCTAGCCTCGCCCACAATGGTAAGTGCGTCTGGTAGCCCCACTACTCCCTGGCCAAGAGTGGATGGGGGAGAGACTGGCTCCACCAATTCCACCAGCTCTGGGATGTAGGATGCCGGTGCAGATGCTGGGCCACTTGGTGGGCTAGGTGAACGGGGGAGCACATGGTTAGCCAGGGAGCGAGAGAGCCAACATGCCACAAGCTCTATTTCCTTATCTAGGGCCCCTGCTGCACGCAGTAAAAAGGAGTCCATTGTGGTGGTTGCTGGGGCCGCAGGAGCTGCCACGAGCATCTTACAGTTCTCCATGGAGGGCCAATCTCAGTTTTTAAGGCAAGAATAAAAACCGGACAGAACAGTGAAAGCTTCAAACCAATATTACCTCAGGCTTGACCAGATGGAGCATAAAGTGAGGAGGAACATAGACTAACAAGCGGCGTACTGCAAGAGTGCAACTGGAAACCAAGTCTTTGGCAGGAAGCCCTGCTTGGCCTACCTTATGCTGGAATTTCCACTGAAGTTCAAGTCCCTCCTCAGCACCTTGCTAGCTGTGTGCAACAGCGAAGGCAATGAGGCAACAGCTATACTCTGCAGGGGGTCCGAAACCAAAGGACCAAGAGGGAGGGCTCAGCCCGGCCTCCTCCGGTTTCTGACAGGCGCGGATGGACCTGCCCTTGGCTTGGGTGTCGCCCGCACGTGGCCCGCACAGTGGGAGAGAAACAGCACTTTTCAAGCACGTGGCGCAGGAGATCTAGGCTCTTCCTCCTCCTGGTGGGAAAGCTGGCTGGGACTCGAAGTCCCCCACACACCACGGCAACAAAGTCCTGCCAAGTCCACTCAGTTGTCCTGCGCCCCGGGAGAGAAACAGCGCTTTGCAAAGTGCACCGCACTGGAGATCGAGGCTCCTCCTCCCCCTGTCGGGAAAGCAGGCTGGGACTCGAAGTCCCCCACACACCACGGCAACGAAGTCCTGCCAAGTCCGCTCGGTTGTCCCTATCTATGTTTGCTTGCTTAATCTAACCAAATGCTGTGAATATGTTAGACACATGTCAACATTTTTGCACAAACTTTTCACTATTTGTTTCAGTGTCTGTACTTGTTGTTCTGGAATCATGAGTAAGATACTGTCAGCACAACATGCATTAAAATGTGAATTTCAGTCATCTATTCAACTGCAGCATATTCATCTTGGAGATATCCTGACTGAATACCTCTAATCACTACCCTTAGTCGCAACTGTAAATAAATGAAAAAATAACTACTATAAGAAAACCCTAAAGCTTTATCCACCAGTTATAAGATATTCTTCAGCAAAAGCATACTCTACTAGGGGACTACTTGAATTTTCACATTGAACATAAAAACATATGCACCAAAACAAGGTGACATGAAAGAAACATGGGGGAAGCTCTGCCAGGAGTGGCGATCCTATGCTCTGAAAAAAGTATCTGCCCAAAGTGTGAATGGTATGCCCAGATATGGGTCCCATGTTCACTGTGCCATTAAACTCAAGCTGCGCCCTACTGATGAGTCCCAAGTAGGGCGAAATTGTTCTGGGGTTGCTTGTGGTCCATTCTGGAGGGGCTTGCCTGGCAGTTTGGGACAGACTGTTGCCATGAGGAGCAGGGGTGATACTGATGTGCATAAAGTGGAACTCTATCTAGAGTGACATGGTGGGTGAAAACGATTAACTAGAATCTGGTCCAAGCATTTCTCAGTGGCTGAGATTAATTTAACCTTCCGTCCATCATCTTGCTGTTGTAGCTGAAAAAAATTAAAACAGTCTTGAGAAAACAAATCTAAATCTTTTTGGAAGGATATGAAAACTAATATGTAAAAGAACTGTTTTGTGTTTAATAACTCGATCTGTCTCATCTAGGCACCCAGTACTAAAATGAATTCAGTTTTCGAACTATCTGCAAAGAAGATATATGAGAACAATTTACAACAAAGAATCTGAGTACAGAATATTTTATACTATTGGTCATTATGCAGCTTTACAAACTCAGCCTTTCTAAAAAGTCATATTAGCAACTCCCTTTAATAGACACCAGGCTTCTCTGTCTAACATGAAATCTGTCTCAGATTCAAAAGGCACCCATCCAGACCCATCTATTACTTCAATTGTCCAGAGAGGTTATGGTATTGGCCCATATGGGGAATGGGGAGCACCAGATGTCAAGTCCCTTGCTAGACCAACATTCTTTGGAGTGTCACCTGGGTGTGAACTTTAACTAACTACATTTGTCAATCAAAGTACCAAGAAGTGAAAGGATGTGGATGCTAGGCCACAAGTTTTGCGCTACAAAAAAATGAAAGAATCTTTCCCGTAGGCATCCACTGCATCTACTGCAATCATTGTTAAAAATGACTATGCCAGATTTCTAAAACATGATCAGAAAGTGTTAAAGTGTATTTAACGCTTAACTGGATGCATTCAGTGCTATAAAGTCCATGAATACTTAAAAAGACGGGGCAAGTACATTGCACTTTTGCAGGAGACTCACCTTGCTTTTTCAGAAAGAGAGACTGCCTAAAAGATGGCGAGAGCAAATATATGCTACTGCCGGATTGGCGTTTACGGTTGGAGACCTTGAAGGATTTTGGCATTTCTCCACACTATTGGAAAGGTTGTGCAGAATTACTTTATAGACAATGGGGCTTCAGCAGTGTCACCTTTGATAGAATGAGATGCGTTCAAAGCAGTCATTCGGGAACATTGTATTTCAGAAACAGTAGGTGTGAGGGCCACCTTGGTGAGAGATATTGAAATGCATGAGAAGATGCTGCGGGAGCTGGAGCTTGCTAGACCTTGGAACACAGGGCTGAAACAGCAGCTTGTAGATGCCATTGAACAAATAGCTGTAGATATGAAAAAATTACACTGCTTTGATTATAGAGAGTATATGGCTCGAACACATGCTGAACGCAAGAAGGTGGGTAATTTGCTGGCTTTGCTTACTAACCCCAAAAATAGAATCTCACAGATCCTTGAGGTGATCACAGAGGATGCCGAACACCTTTATACACAGGAGTACATCAACAGTAGATTTAGGGAGT